>CM076575.1:1841320482-1841909198 GCA_034641835.2 Pinus albicaulis | reverse complement strand
AATTTCAGATATCGAACATTTTCAATTACAGAGATAATTCAATTTCAATATCGATCTCCTAAAAGCTAGTAAAAGGTGTGTATTTTTTTTCCGAATTGCATAAGTCTTGTTTGAAGAATCAAGTTGAATTGATTCCAAGGGCATATTGTAGAATAGATATCAATATTTGATTCTAAAATGGCCCCTAAAAATAATTCAACACCCATTAAGCCTTCAGAAGGCTCTACTATGACTCATGAAGATGAAGAATTGCAACATGATCTATCAAAATTACAAGAGCAAGTGCAATAGATTTCACTCTCGCAAAGAGCAACAAAAAATGAAATGGAAGTTTTGAAGAAAGGCGTGGAAGTGAAGATGGATGGTTTGAAGAAAGACATGGAAGCTAAGATGGATGGCGTGGAAGCTAAGATGGATGGCATGGAAGTGGGCATGGAAGCTAAGATGGATTACATGAAAGACAACATGGAAAACATGAAGAATGATCTAAAAGCATACATGGAAGGCTTGATGACATGTTTAAAACAAGAAATGATTCCTAATGGCGGAAATATAGTAGAATAACCTCATGATGAGAACAAAATAAATGTTAATCGTGATTTCATAAACTCTAATATTGGCGGGAAGAACCACCATATTCCAAAAATGGATATGAGGAAGTTTAATGGAAAGGATCCTGTAACATGGATACTACAGATGGAGCAATATTTTGATCTCCATAATGTGCAAAACACACAAAAGGTACGCATTGCAACTTTACATTTAGAACAAAATACATTTGTATGGTATCGATGGCTTCGCTCCCGTAAAAAAATTGTCACTTGGTCAATTTTTACGGAGGAAATGATAGCACATTATGAGGATACAAAGAGCAACACCTTCTTTAGCCAATTGATAAATCTCAAACAAAAGGGTTTAGTGGGGCAGCACATTGAGGACTTCCTAAAATTGAATATAAGGGTAACTGATATTCCAGAGGAACACAGGATTGATCTCTTCATAGGCACTTTAAAGGATAACATCCAACATGAAGTTCGCGTTTTGGAACCTGATTCATTGGAGAAGGCATTCAGGTTGGAAAAAAAAGTTGAATGTAAAATTATGGCGACAAGGAAGCCTACCACTCAATTCTATAAAGAAGGAAGTGTTGCTACGCCTAGATTTCCACAACCTACAAGGTTGACACCACAACAATTTGAAGAAAAAAGAGCAAAAGGGCTTTGCTACAGTTGTGATAGCAAATACACTAAAGGTCATAAGTGTGCTGAGAAGAAATTATTTTATATAGATTGTGAAGAAGAAGAAGAAAATGAACAAGAAGAGGATATACACCAGGAACCACCCATAGAAGAAGAAGAAATGAATCCGACCATATCGTGTAATGCACTGGCAGGAATTACCACTCCTCAAACTCTCAAGATAGAAGGACATATAAAGAAGAAAAGGGTAATAGTGTTGATTGATTCAGGTAGCATCCATAATTTTATTCATTATAAGGTAGCCAAGGAATTAAATTGTTTCCTATACCCAGCACCAGAATGTCAAGTGATGGTTGCAAATGGAGGAACTATAAATTGCTCTGGAAAATGCCACAATATCAAGCTAACCATGGGGGAATATGTATTGACTAGTCCAATGCTTTCCATTCCTATGGGAGGTGCTGATGTTGTACTAGGAGTACAATGGTTACAATCTTTGGGGATGGTAGCTTTTAATTTTCAAGAACTTTTCTTGAAATTTTTTCAGAAGGAAAGGAAGTTGAATTACGGGGTATTGCAGGGAAGCCGGGAAAAATAATAAGCTCTAATGTCATGACAAAGCTTCTAAAGAAAGAACAACGAGGCGTAATTGCACAATTATGCTCACTAGAAGTTCCAACATCAAAATCATCTATTTCTGCAAATCTCCAACAAGTCTTGGACAATCATTCCAAGGTGTTTGAAGCTCCCAAAGGACTCCCACATATTCGTGATCATGATCATGCTATTCATTTGATTCCAGAAAGTGTTCCTCCAAACATCAGGCCTTATAGATATCCTTACTTCCAAAAGAGCAAAATTGAACGTATGATTGCATAAATGTTAGAGGCGGGTATAATTCAACCTAGTCAAAGTTCTTTCTCTGCTCCTGTAGTATTGGTACACAAGAAGGATGGATCATGGCGAATGTGTCCAAATTATAGGGAGCTCAATAAGCTCACCATTAAAGACAAATTTCCCATTCCTGTGATTGATGAATTATTGGATGAATTACATGGAGCAATTTATTTTACCAAGTTGAATCTTCGTTCAGGATATCATCAAATTAGAATGAAGACTGAAGATATTCCAAAAACAACATTTCGAACTCATGAGGGTCATTATGAATTTTTGGTCATGCCTTTTGGCCTTACCAATGCACCTTCTACATTTCAAGGCTTCATGAATTCCATTTTCAAACCCTTCCTTAGAAAATTTGTGCTAGTATTTTTTGATGATATACTAATCTACAACAGGTCTTGGAAGGATCATGTTGAACATGTTGACAGGGTGCTCAAACTATTGCAGGAGAAACAATTATATGCAAAAACATCCAAATGTTTCTTTGGAGTACAAGAGGTGGAATATCCGGGTCATATTGTATCTCACGAGGGTGTTAAAGTAGACCCTAACAAAATTAAAGCCATTAAGGAATGGAAAGTCCCCACAACCATAAAGAAGTTGCGAGGATTTCTCGGGTTAACAGGGTATTATCGCAAGTTTATTAAGAATTATGGGAGAATAGCAGCACCTCTAACAACATTATTGAAGAAAGATGCATTTTCATGGACTCCTGAAGCAACTAAGGCCTTTGAACATCTTAAAGAGGCAATGTGTCTAGCACCGGTCTTAGCTACGCCAGACTTCACAAAAACCTTTATTATGGAATGTGATGCCTCAGGAAATGGAATTGGTGTTGTTTTAATGCAGGAAGGAAGACCCATTGCTTTTGAAAGTCATCCAATCAAAGGAAAGTATTTACAAAAACCTATTTATGAGAAGGAAATGTTAGCAATACTGTATGCACTAAAGAAATGGCGAACTTACCTAATGGGAAGACACTTCAAGGTAAAAATTGATCATGATAGTCTTAAACACTTTTTGGAACAAAGACTATCTTCAGAAGAGCAGCAAAAATGGGTCACAAAGATGCTGGGTTATGACTTTGAAATAATCTACAAAAAAGGAAAGCTTAATGTTGTTGCAGATGCACTCTCAAGAAAGAATGAAGAGGTGGAAGCATTGCTTTGTGCCATTTCTATTATCCAACCAGATTGATAACCGAAGCAAGAGATGAATGGAAGAAGGACAAAGATGTATGGACACTCATTCAAAAGTTGCAGCAAGATACTAGTACATCTGATACATTTAGTTGGAAAAATGATTCCTTATGGTACAAAGATCGCTTATATCTTTGTAAGAATTCCCAACTAAAAGAAAATATTCTTCTCGAATTGCACACTTCTCCTTTAGGAGGACACTCAGGATTTTTAAAAACTTACCACAGGGTGAAGAAAGATTTTTTTTGGGATGGCCTTAAATCTGATATTCAAAAGTTTGTGGCGGAATGTTTGGTTTGCCAGCAGAATAAAGTGGAGACAATTAAGACCCCGTGACTTCTACAACCTTTATCCATTCCAAGTCAGCGTTGGGAGGAGATTTCAATGGATTTTATCACAGGTTTACCTAAGTCTGAAGGAAAGAATGTCATCATGGTGGTAGTTGATAGACTTACCAAGTATGTACACTTTTGTGCATTATCTCATCCATTTAAAGCAAGTACAGTTGCTACTACATTTGTGGACAGAATTCAAAAGCTACATGGAAGCCCAAGGGTTATTGTGAGCGACAGAGATCCCATTTTTACCGGAAATTTTTGGACAGAGTTATTTTCGTGTTTGGGTACTAAATTAGCTCATAGCTCATCTTATCATCCTCAATCTGATGGTCAAACTGAGATAGTAAATAAATGTTTGGAAGGATATCTTCGTTGTTTTGTATCTGATAAACAAACACAATGGGTCAAGTGGTTACCTCTTGCCGAATGGTGGTATAACACTTCCTTCCATACTGCAGCAAAAATGACCCCATTTATGGCACTTTATGGATATCATCCACCATCCATCACATCATCTTTAAGGGAAAATTCGAAGGTTCAAGCAGTTGAAGATCACATCGAGCATCAGCAAGAAGTTCTCCAACTCTTAAAGGATAACCTGAATTTGGCACAAAATCGAATGAAACAACAGGCAGATCAACATCGTAGCGAGAGAAGTTTTGATGTAGGAGATTGGGTATTTTTACCGCTACAACCATACAAACAAATGTCCCTCAAGCAAGCAAAGAAGGATAATAAATTATCGCCAAAGTACTATGGTCCTTACAAGGTGTTGCAAAAGATTGGTACTATGGCATACAAATTGGAGCTTCCTGCTTCTTCGCGAGTACATCCAGTTTTCCATGTTTCGTGCTTAAAGAAGGTTATTGGTGAAAATCTTCCAGTTCAAACAATATTGCCAGAACTTGATGAGGAAGGAAAAATCATATTGGAACCAGAAGCGGTCATGGAAACAAGAACTCGACAACTACGGAATCGATCAATTTCAGAGTATCTCATCAAGTGGAAGAACTTACCCACTGAAGATTTTACATGGGAGGATGAGAATTTTATACAGAAGCACCCAGAGCTACTCAAGCATTGAGGACAACACTTTTTTGAAGGAGAGGGGCATGTTAGGTCCCTATATTACTAGTATAGTCCCTTATTGTTGTTACTGTAACCCCCTTATTGTTATTATTGTACCCCTGTAACCCCCATATTGTTATTATTGTGCCCTTAAATTATTATTGTTAGGTCGGCTAGGATTACATTGTGGCCCCACTAGGATTACATTATGGCCCCATGGACTCCTATATATAGAAAGGAGGTTTTGTAAATTGTATCATCCAAGAATTGCTCATTTATGTAATGTATTGGAGGTTGCCCCCTCGAAGTGGCTTATTTCTAAGGCGTTCATATCTCTTTTCTTCTATTTTTGGAGCTGGTTACACAACATCCGATTTGAGTGATTCCAAAGCCAAATGAAAGTGAATTAAGAGAAATGTCTCCAGTAGAAACAGGTTTTAAAAATTCCATGTAATGGTATGTTAATTTTGCTTAGAACAACCTGCATAACAGAGTCATTTTCTATTTTCCCGCTCAGACCAACAATTGAATTTTTAAGCATAATTTTTTCATTTGATGACGGATTGAACTGATTCAAATTGGAGATTTAATTATATTCATGTAGCTATCTCCAAAAGTAATGGTTTTTAAAGGAAATAATAATTGATGGGAAAAATATTCTAGTGAATAGCTGGGAAAACATAGTTTCAAGAGTGTTGATTTATGATAAACAGTTAGTATTGTGATCATAAATTTCTCATAAAATATCGAAAAAAAGTGATTCAAGTTGAATTGTAAACTAAATTAATAGGGGAATATCCCATAGAAACAAGTTTCTAAAATATAGTCATTTAGGCCTCCAAAAACAGACTGTCTCAACTCTGTTCTTGAGCTGCCTACTAGACATCCTGTCATTGTTTTGGTCATAACTTTTTTGTTTCAAATACAAATCGAGTGATTCAAATTTGGTTAGAAATTAGAAATAAAGGGCTATGTAGGATAGAAACAGGTCTTGAAAATATTTCCATTTGGTCCCTCAAAACATGATTGTCCAGATTGTTTTTCCATAATTTTCATCAAGCCCGCAAGCCATAAGATATGATAATCAAGGAATTTTTCCAAGAAGGTGATCAAAATGAATATGAGTGTTTGTAGAAATTTAATTTTCCAATATAACACATCTATATACATAAATTAATTCGAATATTGATCACCTATGTCAAATTTCATAGCATGTTGCAACAAAAACAACTATTTTTAGATATAAAGAAATTTATTTATTTATGTCTTCATTTGTTCTATTCTCCACACTACACTATTCTACCTTGAAAAATAACATATAATTACGTGTAGGAGTACCTCCAATGAAGCCATTTTCGAAATAGGGCTTCAAGTATGCACATACCCATAATTGAAAGATGTATGGTAATAAATACTAGGGGATGAGAGACCAAATTCCCTGTTAAGGATGGTGCTAAGAATTGTTGAAGTATGGAGTGATGTTGCGAGCAAACAACAGAGTGAAACCAATATTCAATATAGTCTTGATTTCCCATAGTTGTTATATTGTGAAGTTCTTTGACAAGATTCCATTGTGTTGATGCTTTGTTCCTTGACCTCATTCAATGAATTTTGGGGGATTTTTGGAGTGGGGGATGTTTGTGGATTGTTCTATCATTCTATTGGCCATATGGAAACTATGTGTATCAATTCATCCTATAAGTGCTTCAGTTTCTATAGCAGTGAGCCTACCCAAGTTTATTAGAGTGATGTGTAGGTTCTTACCTCTCATCTTACCGCCCAACGACTGTATAGCTTAAGACACCCTAAATAAAACACCAAAAAAATAAAACTTCTAAGTGTCCCAACAAGACATTGGTGAGCCCACTCAATTTTGTTAGAGCAATGCGCAGGTTCTTACCTCTCGTCTTACTTCCCGGCAATTGTGTCACTGGAGACACTCTAATAAAAAAAATAAAATGCTCAGAAATTCACTCTCCTAAGTGTCCCAGCAAGACATTAGTGAGCCCGCTCAAGTTTGTTATAGCGATGTGCGGGTTCTTACCTCTTGTCTTACTGCCCGACAATTGTGCCACTGGAGACACTCTAAGAAAAACGAAAATAAAATGCTCATAAATTCAACCTCTTAAATGTCCCAGCAAGACATTAGTGAGCCCGCTCAAGTTTTTTAGAGCATTGCGCAGGTTATTACCTCTCGTCTTACTACCGAAAATTGTGTCGTTGGAGACACTCTATGAAAACACACAGAAATTTCACTTCTAAGAAGCAACTCTAATTGATTGGATCGTCACCGCCATCCCCGGCAATGACACCAAAATATTGTGTTGTATTAATCACTATTAAATGACTAAAACAATACACATAAATTATCAATCCAGGGACGTCTTTTATTTTAATGATAGCTGCACTGTTTGTGTCGATACACCCAACCAGAAGCAATTCCAAAGAAAATAAATCGTTGCTGAAGGAAATGCTGGAAGGAAATCACTCATGAGGAGATAAAATGATCTACAAGACTATAATCACACTTTAATTAATATGTTCTAGTGCACCACACAACAATTACCCAGCTGGTATCTCTGATCTCATATGTGTAACAACATATAAAACATTGGAATTGAAGTAGATCTATTCACAGCTGAAACAACAGCAACAACATTTCTAATGAAACATAAACAAAATAATAAATAGATATATACACATCTACCTTAACCGCTGCAATCCCTACCAAAGAGGAGGGCCCTTCCTCCCTAGCAGGGTGCAGGTAGAGAAAGAATTTAACAAAAACTAAATAAGATAATGCATATAACAACAACACAATATTTCTATATTATGATGATTGAAAGTTACAAAGTCAAGATGATCCTCTCCTCCCTATGATTTGTCTCCTTTAAATATACAAGATACAAAAGGGAAATTTCCAACCAAATGATTATAAAATCTAAGAGATCTTTCCACCATGATTCAGTTGTAACAAGTCGAATCTGATTATTACAACTGAGGAAATTTGGAAAATGGCCACAATAGAAAATATGTGAATATGTCCTTCGAAGAACCTTTTGTTTCTCGCAATGAAGACCAAATTTTGGAAAACTACTCATACACAAACTAATTTGGTCCGTTCTGCACAAAACCCATGTCTTGAATTTTCAATATTCTACTTCGTTTGCCCAAAATGTCCAATGCAAAACTATCACTTGTTATTCCAGCGAATTTCTCAGTTGGAATATTTAATTATGAAGTGAAGATCAGATTTGCAATCAGAAAGAGATCTTGGAGGCTAAAATCATGAGTTATAACAAATCCATTAAATAAACCATCATTTACAAAATAATTCATAATAATATTCAATTTATTAAAAATAAAGGAGAATAAATATTACTTATCCATAAGAGCATAAATAATTATAAAATGGGATTAAATGATAAATTATGATAAATAATGTGACAAAAGAATGGTAGGAATGGATGAAATATATGTTAATAAAGGGTGATAAGAATAACAATTTAGCGGCCCAACACATGTTTGGACCAACTCCAATGGGCATTGTCATTGGTTGTGCTTCTTTCGACAACGTGGACAAAAGACGTCCAAGTTTTGTTCCACTAATGCTTGCTTCTACTTGGTTTCCAGGACATCTAATTGTGTTGTGAGGGTACCCAAGATATCGGTCTTGAAGTCTTCCAAGAGATTGTCAATTTATGTTCATGTTACGCTACCACCTGAAGTTCTGTTATTTCTGGCATCTGAATCCTGTCCTGCTGGTCTAATGCATGTGTTGTCTCTAGAGAACCTGACACATAATGAAATAATATCGTCAGAATTTTCTTGATAGATGTCCCCTTTCCCCATTAGATTTAATGTTTCTATCCATTCATCTTTCATTCCTTTTATCATAGCTACTTTTAAGACATCTTTAGACAATGAAGTATAAGGGAACCTTTGCAAATTGTATTGGAATCGTTCAACATATTCTTCTAATGTTTCGTTATCTTTTGCAGTCATGTTGAAGATTTCATCTTTTAATTTTCTAGTCCTACAGTAGTCTTGATATTTAGCAAGAAAATAGTTTTTCATTTGATCCCAGTTATTAATAGTTCCTCCATCGAGCCCATAAACCAGAGCAAATTTTCCCCCTTTATTATAGAGGGAAATCGTTTTAATTTATGAGGGTCAATGGTGTAATCGTACCCCCTACACAAAACATCAAATTCAAATAAGAAAGCATCTAGATCTTCCGGAGTCAACCCATGGAAAGCGGGGATATTTTGTAACGGAATAACTTTCATAGGGGCATTAACGACTAGGTCAACAATGGGGTACTTCGATGTTGATGTTTTTCCCTAGGTTTGATTGTGCGTCATCTGATCAAAGATATGCCAATAACCTTCAGGGATTTCTTGGTCTAGGAGATTAATTCGGGTTGGACTAGAATTCAGCTTTTGAAAAGGTCTTACTGTACTACCATGGTCTGGGATGTCGAGCCTTTCTTCTTCAACCAATATTTTAGGAGATACAGGCTCTAGAGATTTTAAATTTTTTTCCACAACACCACTGTTTTCTCCCTCTCCTTCTTGAAAGTTGCAAAAATTTCGCTCATGCGAAGGGTTAGGATTTAGATGCTCTGTGACCTGAAATATTTGTTTTGACCCTTTCGTTTCACTATGGATCTCGGCATAAGCTGTAGATGGTGAGCCTACTACCTAAGGGATTATAGTAGGACTCTTTTCAGAAATGGTTTTGGGTCCTATAGATGCTTGAGATTCAGCTTTTCTTATAATTTCGTCTATAAATGTTGTTCTTCCAAGGGTCACCAATCCCTTGGGTTTCGTGGATTTGAGACTTCTATATTTTTCTTTCTAGTCATTCATAAAAAAAAACTACTTCTATTCAACCTCTATAATTTTGTTGAAAATCAGGACAATGGGAAAGCGTTTTACTTACTGGTACGCAGATTCTTACATTCCGTTTTTAATACCCAATTCTTCTTCAACAAAAGGAAAAATAAAAACATCACTTGTAAACACTCTCCCCGGCAATGACGCCAAAATGTTGGCTCATTAAGAAGACCATTTTAAAAGAAATCCTAATTCCTACATTAATCATCAACCCAAGGTAAGTCTATTTATTTCAAGAGTGTTCAACATAGTTTATGCAAGTGAAATCAGAGGTTAATAAATCAGAATCATTGCAAAAGTAAAATATAATTCTTGAAATTTAATCAAATAAATTCTGAAATAAATCATTAAATAACTCAATCAATCAATTTAACTTAATTCTAATTTGTAATATGGAAGAAAATTGAAACACAAGGCTTAAAGGAACTCACAGTTAACCAGGATTACTGATTAACATATACAACAGTCTATTTAACTAGACGAGGAATATTGTAGTAACTGAACAACGAGTAACAAAGTCACACTCTGCAATTGAAATTCTCAATGACTAATCAACCAGACAATATCACTCAGAATGAACATAAATTGAAATATTCAAATAACTCTAGTAAATGGGAGAGCTAACATTCATGAGGAAAATGAAAGCGATTAAGACTTTAAATAAATAAGAAACAAACCACTCAATGCTGATGAAATTCAAATCAATTACGATTTTTATAAAACACAGGAATGATTAATTACAAAAAATGAAAATAAGAATATAACACAAAAAAACAATAGAGCTCCTAGTGACTGGGCCCAGAGCCTCCAGAAGTCTCTGCCAGGTGATCTTCAGGATACAATTATGGAAAAACCACTATCTCTTTCATTAAATTCAACAGTCAAGATACAACATCGTTGAGCGCGAAAGCTTATGTTCTGAAGGAATGTAAATAAAATACAATTAAAACATACGGATCAATAACTCCGGTTATATTCCATCTATTGATCTTTTATATCCTACAGGAAAACATAACGGATAATAGTGAATCCTCAAGATCAGGAGATCCTGAGGATTTCACAGCTGTCTAACAGTTTGTATTATAGAATAAGCGATATCCTCCTCATTCTTCGCTAGTTTGTATGAATATAATGAGACATTTTCCTTTTCTTGGTCGTTGTTGTTCAGTATTTTGAACAATGGTTAATTGGTTTAGATTTATTGAACATAAAAACAACAAAAGTTAGCCTTTTTTCCCATAATTACATAATTTGTTGATAATTAGTTTTACCCTTTGTTTACAATTAATTATTCCAGATTTATTCCCAAAGTGAAGGTAAACACATGAAAGTTAGTAATAAATCAAGCTAACTATGAGGGTAAAACATACTTTTTTAATGGCCCAACAGGGGGGGTGGATCTGGGTAGATTTGTTTCTATGAAACATCCCCACCATACGTGCCATCTTCTCATCAAGACCACACCCCCACCCCCTTCTAATTCCACTTACCTCCTATATCCCCTCCAAGTTGGCTCCAACACTACTCTTCTCATCCATTTACCATTACACCATTTCTCGCCATTCTCTTGTGATCCTCCATATAATCCTGCCTATCGAATCAATACCCGCCATATGTCCTCCATGTACCCGTTATAAAATTATTGTTATAACTATATGTTCCGTTGTAAAATTACGATAATAAATTTTCTCCCGTGATAATTAACATTCACTAGCATTCTGTTAAAACCTCTGTTTTCAGTACAAATCGTAATTTTTACGCTATTCCACTACATCACTATTTTCTCAGTTGTTCAAAATTTTTAGAAAACTCAAGAGCAAATTCAACAGAAGTTCAGTACCGTCAAATACATGTCCTCATTCACTAATATGTCATTTTAAAAAGGTATTTATAGACAGGTACCTTCCCTTTCTATTTTCAATGGCTCTTAAAGGTAAATCTACTTCTCAGAGAAACCCAATGTTACCCCCAATTGTAGACTTAGACCATCAACCACTAGTTGACCATCTATACTAGATATCCAAAACCCACTATGAATTTGATATTTATGAAATTCACAATTGGATCTATCAATATCACTTGGATAACAACGATGAAATCAGTTTATGGGATTCTACCTTGCCTCAATATATTTTCCCTCAAACTCCCTTTTTTCCCTAATTTGTCACTTGGTGCCAATTCCACTATATACCTAGCCAAAGAACCATAGTTTCACAAAATGGTGAAATCCTGTTTCACATTAATAGCTACTCCATTTCTGAGATGCTTCAAATCAAATATTATCCCCTTGCAAGACCTTTTCATCCAGATTTTCTCGTGGAAATGTACAAAAAACTAGATTTCCCCCAAAGATTTAAAGTCTTTGAGACCTTATTGCCACATGATACCCAATTGCCTAAGACCAATCCTGCCACATTTTTTCCATAATTAGTGAAACAAATTGTTTCTACAATTTATTGTATTTTAGGCTATCATTTAGACCAATGGATAAATGAGCATATCTTTGCCTTCCTTTCTATTTTCTCAAGTGAACAAAAGCCACCAATCATCTTTTGTTACAGTGAATTCATATAAAAAAGAATCATGAGCATTTCACGAAATTCTTAGGTGAAGGAGTATTTAGATATGCTTCAGTTCTAGTTTATCTTTTTATTTACTATGAGTCATAGATATTTCCCTTTTAGTTACGAAATATGGATGGCCAGGGTAACCCTCAGTCATTTATTCATTGGACCCCTATGGTTAGAAAGAGCAACACAAAATTCTCCTTTAGTCAATTTGTGGATCATTTTTTGCATGTGGCAACAATTTTGTTAAATAGAAATCAGAGCCCAAGATAGACCCATAAATTAAAAGGATTTTATAGTTGAGTGATCAAAATAAAAATGGTGATTGGTATTTATATCAAATCTACTCAGAAATCAATATTTATGGCTGTGAATTAGCCCCTTACAAACTTCCTAATTATGTGCGCATAAGGATATTTGCCTTGGATTTCATTAGAAAAATGATAAACATGGATCAAGTAGATTTTCAGGCAGCTAAGAAGAACTCTCACTATAAGATAAAAACATAGATAGGTCCTTTCACATGTAATACAAGAACATCACGACAAGAGGTAGATTCTATCTTAAAAGGGATGAATTTCAAGCATAGTTTTATCTAGTCTTATGACCCTTTGGGTATTATCTCAAAGATGAGAACAAAACATAAATATTCCCCTTATTTTCACACACCCAAACCAGAGATCGAGCAATTCATAAATCAGGAGGAATTTCAGGAAAAAACTCTCGAAGGGGTTGAAGAGAAAATTCTATATTCTTCACAGACTCCATTAGCACAATAAAAAGGAGAGAAAATACAAAGGGAAACCAGTTCCCCTTTAGTATCAGAAGCCTCTATAAAGGATTTTATTGTATATAACAAGAAGCCAAGGTAATAAAATGAGGAAGAGGATCAACAAGAAACTACCCAACAATTACATCCATTTGTTTTCTCTCGAGCATGTACTCCCTCATTTTAAGGGAGACAAGACAATATTCCACAATATATATCAAATCCAGGGACTCCACTGACAACATTTACACCCATTTCATCACTAGCAAGGGAATTGGGATAAACCAACCAAAAATAACTAAGTATATTTGCTACCTATCAAGATATTAAAAGAAGGAACGTAGCTTTGAAGGTCACTACATTTTCATAGTTTTGGAAGCAAACATCAACTTCCCAACAGAGGATTCTATCAATTTTTGACTCAAAATAATGAAAGATGCAAATTGATTTTCTAGAGCCTAATATCCCTCAGCCTCAAACAACAGATGACATTAAGCAATCCATCTTCTCTTTTGATAAAAAAACTATTCATCCTATAGATTAGATGGATCTTCATAAGTTATCAGGTGAAATGATATTCAATACGTTAACCAATTATTCCATGACATCTGCCAAGCTTCAAAACTTAGTGTACAATATTAAAACTCAGTTGAAGTTAGACAATATTTCTTCTCTAGCTGAAGATATTAAAATCAAGTCTTTAAAAGAGCTAGTTATAAATTTGGGATATGATACCAATAACATTAAGAAAGTTGTGGAAGAAATAATTAAATCAAAGAATGCAGACATTGCAACTTTAAGAAAACAATCGAAGCTTCCTTCAACTAAAGATCCGCAGGCTAAATAATTTGGAGAACTGTTAGACGGAAAAATCCCTCTTGCGGACAAGAGCGATCTCCCTAGTATCCTAAGGATATCTAGAAACAAATAGACAAATGTAGACCATTTTCTCTAGACCATTATGCTTATGAATTATTAATTAGCTATGGAGAGATGCTCCTACCTAAAGTCTAATGCTTATTTGATCTTCAATCGAGTCACTCCAGAAGATATCGATCCAACATGTAAGATATTCAATCAAAGACAAGCGAAGAGGATCAAAAGCATCTGCAAGATATGATAATTCAAAAGCAATAATCTATCTTAGTGATCAAGGAATCCAAGAATTAAATTATTCAAAATATAAATGAACAACTCAATGAGAAAATAGAATCCATTTGTATTAACTTTGAATAAAAAGAAGAAACCTTACAACCTTGATTCCTTGATGTTTGTACAGGTTCTTCCAGGGTCCCAAACAACCGTTTTCCTTAGTTTGACAAGAATCCAACTCTCTGAATTAGCATGAAAATATGGCGATGAGTATGTAATCCTTCTCATGCCAATGATGCCAAATATGGAGAGTATAATTTCTTCATCAATTCTCTTCTATAAGTTCAGAAGTCTCTCCATCTACCCTTGAGACTGAAACATGATCTCAATTTATAGTAGAAGAAAGGTAGTTTCAGTTCCAATAAGGAAGGGATAAAGCCCTCTCATCAAGGGATTTCATCTCGAAAAAGCAAGGGATATCTCCATTTATGAAGGGATAAAGGTTCATGAATGGAAGGGGTGAAGCTCGACCAGATAGCACTTCTAGAAGGCCCCAACTAGGAGAATATTCGACTAGCTGGGCTTCCAGAACTTACTTTTATTTTATTTTACCTTTTACGGGGGTTCGCAGTTTTAATAAGTAGAACGTGCGGGATGTGCCACAGGTTATAGAGGAAGAAACCGCGGTACCGTAGGTAAGAACTAGGAAAAGTTCGGAGTTAGGCTTTTTAGGGTTTTAATGAAATTTTTCCCAATTCCAAGACTTGATTTAGGAAATTTATGATTTTGGACCTCTAAGGGAGCAATAAATAGGTAATGATGAACCCATATAGAGAGCTAAATGTTATGGTGAAAAATTTTAGTGTGACAGATTGCCCCCTAAAGCGTGAAGTCTAAAGAGTTATGAAGATTTATGAAGAATGAAGTGCTTTATCATTCCGAGGATCGAGCTGCCGACACATCGGTTGAAACCTGGAAAAAACATTCAATGCAAGCATATATATGTATATCATCGCTAAGGTAGGAATTCCCATACTCAGATCAAAACTAACTACATGTTCTGATACAGAAATGATTTTATAATTACATAAAGTAGTAGACATAGCATGGACACAGCTATCTGTCATGAGTAGTCTACTATATAATGAATAATAAAACTCCTCGCAACCTGGATGGTGGAAAATAGATCCAGGGTCTTGACTTCCGCTTCTCGAACTAGTACGTTTCTATCCATGCGATTGATTGTGTCGAAGTCAAACATGGTAGAAACCACTTGATTACTAGTCAATGATGTGAACTGTTAAAAAGTGTGAGAGAAACCACCAATAATGACAATGGCTCTCAAAGTACTCAATACAATCTATGAAATGTGAATTTGTGATATGAAGTCGAACATCTCACAGAATATTTTGATCGAAGGTCAAAGATGCAACCTATCGTCAAAGGCGAGAAACCTACCATTAGGGCATGCAGATCCCAAGGTACTAATAGTATTCTACATCAATTTTCTAGATGATGAGTTGTCGTCGATAGAAAGTGACCTGTCGTAGGAAATCCCACGACACAAAACCATTAGATAAAGTTTTCAAGTAATTTTTTTCAAGGTCTGACTCAGAGATGGTCAACACAAATGAAGACAAATGTTTGCAATGAATGGTTTATTTAATTGATCTCTTGAACACATAATGACACTGCAGATGGTTTGGTGATGATTGACCTAAATCTAATACCCAGAAACTAGTTGAAGACTTTTAATGTGGTTTGATTAACTATTTGGCCAAAGGATTTTCCCAACCTAGCTATAAATGTGACAAAAGTGTCGTGTTCAAGAGTGGTATACAACTTTTTTGAAACGAAGTGTGACAAGTAGATTCATTTTCTCTCTTTTCCCCCACCATTTCTAGCAAGTACCTCTTTATTTTTGACAAGCTTGAGGAGGATAACATTTGCTTGTAATGTAATCTCATCCTTTGGATGAGTCCAACTTAGTATTAAAATCAAACCCTAAGAAGGAGTGGTTCATTTCTGTTTATAATTGACAGGTCCTTTACTGTTAACTTTTAACGAGTCCAGTATAGCTGAAACTCGGTGTTTTTTAGTTTTAGGGAGTCAGAAGAATAACTTAAGAAAACTCTAAGGGTGTACTTTTTCATAAATTTAGTCTCTCAAGCCCGAAAAAGGATAAAATAATGCAGGAGAGAACTCTATTGACCATGATTAGTCAACGTATACCTTTTTTGTAAATAGTCCATTTTATTCTGGAAAAGGGGTAAACTTATACTGAAGGGACGACTGTTCATTTCCTTTAACGAGTTCGAATAGTCAAGTACTCGGAAATATTTTCATATTCAGAGAGTCTGAAAAGGGCTTAAAAGAGAACTCTAGGGTTTT
The DNA here is from genome assembly GCA_034641835.2 of Pinus albicaulis. Lineage (NCBI taxonomy): Eukaryota > Viridiplantae > Streptophyta > Pinopsida > Pinales > Pinaceae > Pinus > Pinus albicaulis. Next base: position 1,841,892,777 of record CM076575.1, on the reverse strand, counting down.
GCTTTTTCGTAATTTTTAAGAGTCCGAAAAAGTGATAAAAGTGTACTCGATGGTTTTGCTTTTTCGTAAGTTTTAACGAGTTCGAAAAAGTGATAAAAAGTGTACTCATATGGCCGAATTTCAGTTTAATTTACGAGCAGGAAAAGACAGAAAGAGAAAATTATGCTTGTAAATGTTTTTAATGCCCCCCAAGCGTAACTTGCTAGAGCATATGCTCCCCAAGCTTCATTTCATTCAACTAAGTAGACTACTGGTTACTAATAGCTGGATGGAATGAAGGTTCATTTACGAGATCAGATGAAAGACTCGAATTGACACTTACAAGATCTAATCAAAGACTCGACTCAATTAGGAGAGGATTTGTTTCATTTTTTATTGAGCTTGACACAGGAAAAGAACTATGCTCATGACATCTGTTTCATTTTTTAACGAGGTTGACACAATAAAATGAACTATCCTCAAGGTGACCTGTTTCATTTTTTAACAAGGTTTGACACAATAAAAGGAATTATCCTCAAAGGAATTTGTTTCATTTGTTAACGAGGTTGACACAATAAAAGGAACTCTACTCATGGATCTGTGTTTCATTTTTTAATGAGGTTGACACAGTAACTGAACTATCCTCAAAGGGACCTATTTCATTTTTTAACGAGGTTGACACAAGAAAAGAAATATCGTCATAAAAGGGCATGTTTCATTTTTTAACAAGGTTGACACAGTATAAGAACTATCCTCATGGGAACCTGTTTCATTTTTTAACGAGGTTGACACAGTAAAATAACTATCCTCATGGGACCCTATTTCATTTTTTAACGAGGTTGACATAGGAAAAGAACCATCCACATAATCAACTGATTCATTTTTTAATGAGGTTGACACAGTAAAAGAACTACCCTCAATAATGAAATGATTCATTTTTTAACGAGGTTGACACAGTAAAAGAACCATCCTCATAATGAACTGATTCATTTTTAATTGATGTTGACACAGTAAAATAACTACCCTCAATAATGAACTAATTCATCTTTTAACAAGGTTGACACAGTAAAATAACTATCCTCAATACCGTATTCATTTTTTAACGAGGTTGACACAATAAAATAACTATCCTCAAGGGAACCTATTTCATTTTTTAACGAGGTTGACACAGTAACAGGAAATATCCTCATAAGGGCCTGAATCATGGCTTCCAACGGGAAGAAATGCATGTCAAGGGACACTCCTCGATCATGGCTTCCAAGAGGTTATCAATAGATGGAAGAATAGTTCTCTGGACACATGTCAAGGGACTCAATAGGGATAAAAACATCGTGTTCAAATAATCCCATAAAGCTTTCCATGTTAATTACCGGATCCAAGTTAAAGGAAGTCGAGCAAACAGTGAGAGGCTTGCTTGCATCGGTAACTGAAAACATGGGATTGGTTGCCACATAATTAACCTGTGACGGGGTAGATACCACTTCCATATAAGGAACATTTAGGGATGTCGTATTATTGGTAGTCGAATCAAGACTAGCAAATGAAAGTTGGTCAATAGTTACAATGTTTCCATTGTGAGGGAAAGACATCATGTGAAAGAGAGTTGATCCGATAGCTTTCATTGCATAGACATAGTCTCGCCCAAGGAGTAAATTGAAATCCAAGGGGCCTCAGACTACCATAAGATAAATACAGATAGTTTTACCTTCCAAGGTAATAGGAAACTTAGGAAGGATCCCTAAAGGTTCACTAATGGTTCTGTTAAAAGCTAACAGATTCTTTGTAACAGGCACAAGCTGAGGGGAACCCAAATCTTACCAAGCAGTTGAAGATAAAATACTAACAGAAGCACCTTCATCTATATTTGTGCAACACACATTCTTACCACAAACCTTCACAATGATTTGGAAAGGGATGGAGGAAGGAAGACAAGGTTCTGTTAGTTTATTCCAATTAAAGGAAAAGACCTCGGTACTTGGAGGGGTTTTTTAAAAATAGGTGAAATGCCCCTTGACATAGAAGAATCTGATGTAACAAGAAGAACCTGAGCGGTATGAATTTCACTCTCTATAGGTAGAGTGGGATTGACTGGATGTGAAATTAAGTCGACCACTTGATCAACTAATGGATATCAACCTGAGTGATATGTGTTTCACTCTCCAATGGAAGAGTGGGATTGACTGTACTTTGAATTAGATCAATCACTTCGTCAACTGACGATAGGTTGGGAGAAAGTTTACGGTAACCAGTTGGAAGTTGTTGCTGTGGGACAGTAAGGTTTTCCAACAATTTTGAGGCTTCATCCATGTGAGGGTAAATGTGAGTTTGATGACTCCCTTTGCATAACTTACAAGGAAACCTAATTTTACCCTTTTTCCCAGGAACCTGACAATCACTGGTTGATGGATCAACGGTAAGTTGATGAGATTTTTCTGACCATACTTCCAAGACCTTCGGAATACTAGGACATTTGATAAGGAAGTGGAAACCCTTACAAAGCTTGCAAGGGAATTTTGGTTTACGATGCATATTGGAGGTTTCTTCAACACTACTAGCACTTACAGCCATGGTTGGTTGGTTGACTTCTTTCTTATCTTGCTTCCTCTTCTTCTTCCCTTTCTTCTTCTTAGCCACATGGTTACTAGCATCAAGGCTTTTACCAAGTGAATAGGAAGAAAGGGGAGAAGACATGTTGGGCAAAGAAGGTAAAGGGTCAACGTGAGGTTGGTGATGTTGAGATGGTGAACTCTATTGAGGTGAAGCATCTGTTTGAGGTGGAATAATTGGAGTATTCAAGGCCAACGAAGTTGAAAATAACCATATCGGTAAATCTATTGTAAATCCAGGTAATGACAATGTATCCATATAAGGAGGACCAACATTTCCAAAGCAAGGAAAATTACTAGGATTCTCATTAATAGGGATTCCTTGGTTGGTAAATTCCTGAACAATTTCCATTAGATTCAACTTTAGTGAAATTTATTAACAATTTAAAAATATTGACAATTGACAATTAACAATTAAAATTCACAATTCACACCTAAGGCCTCTAAGAAGTAAAAACAAACAAATGAACATGCGCTATCAAATCTAGAAGTCAAAGCACACACAAACAGTATATTCCCGCACTAAAAACACTAGTTGGTGATGAAATCCAACTTTGTAGAATTTTAATGTAGAAATGGAGGTTGGAACAGTTACCCCGAGAACCTGCTTGATGAAACAAACTGGTGCAAGTTTCTCCACTTAAACCATCTTGAGTGAAGAGAACCCTCCAGAGAGTCCAAGTGAGTCTAGTCGACGTCTACTCCAGGTATAGTGGGACCTTCCCTCCACCGTCACCTTGGGAAAGAATCCTAAATTTTATAGCCACTAAGGTCACCAAATGAGACAAATGCACCTGGGGAATAGTCTATGATCCGATATACACGCAAGGGCAGAGTAACAAGCTCAATCCCCTTGAAGGCTCCTTGACATAATCCAATGTGTACCAACAAGTGACCTCAAGCTCCTGGATAATTTTCTATCCGAGGTTTACCGTTTTTAGTACGTGCACATCTACTATCTTTCCCAATGAGATAGGTACAATTACCTCACTGGTTCCGACATGATCTTGTGCTTGACTATTTTAAGAAGAGCTTCCCAGAGAACAATTGCAACAATTGGAAATTTTTCTTACCGCAAGATTCTATTTTTTTTTTAGTTGCTTTGGAAAGTTAACTACTCCTTATTCCAAAGCACTAATCCTAAGCTAGATTGGTGGAAAGAGGCCTAAAAATGTAAAAATTTCTAGATGAATTTTAATTGAGCATTGTGTTATTTGGGTTGTTATTACTCAAAGGGTAAATGGATATGAAACCAATGGTGTTATGACCTGACCCAAAACTGAATGCAATCGAATATGATAATGTAATCTTTTCAATTCAATGAATCCTATCTAAAGATTGATAAATAAGAGAAAATATAACAAATTCTATAATGCACTAATTTCATCAAGAAAAACTAATGCAAATCAATTCCAAATTTTTATTTTTATATTTTTAAAACAAGCATAAAAACATGTAAATTCAAATCAAAGAAACTGATCTAAATCTACGATTAATTTTTCTAGAATGTAAACTATGCAGTTGTAATATATGCACAATTCACTTGAAAAGTATGCAAATGTAATCTATGCACATTTTTCGTTCATATTCTGAAAATCAAAATTATAATTATGCAAATGTGATCTATGTAAGAGAATTCTTAGACACAAGATGATCCTAATGTAATATAAAGAATCAATCAAGTGTAAGTAAAGAAAATTGGGTGAGAATTCCAAAGGTCAAAAAATAAAAACACTCAAAGGCAATTAACAATCAAACACAATTTAGCAAAATGAGGGGGAATTTTTTTTGCAAAAACAAAAGAAAAAAGATGCAAAACTATTAAGATACTGAGAAAAACTATGAAGTAATGACCAAAGGAAATCAAATTAAGAGTTTCTTAAAAAAGGGACTTAAAACACCCAATTATCTTAACGGAGACTGATGAGACTGTTGCTGAAACAAATTAACACATAAGACTGTACAGTGAAGACAAGTTGGGGCAAACACAGAGAATCTGGTAATCTAGCTCCAGAAAAGAGAATTATTATTTTTTCAAAAATTTTCTATAAGTCCATAGGTTTCAATGGAGAACATTGCGGTACCACATTGTTCTGAACTAAAAACTCCGGAGGCTACCGCACTGTCTTTAAACAAAAACTGCAAAGGCCAGAAAAAGTACAAAAAAAATAAAAATTCAGATTTTCTTTTCATGAATTTCTGGTAAGTTATCTACCCAACCCAGTTTTGAGCTAATAAAAGTCAAAGAAATCTCAAAGAAATCTCAAAAATCAAACTGAAAATGAAAAAGAAAGCTAAGTTCATTTCCCCAACGGAGTCGCCATTTTGTTAGATGGACAAATCCCTCTTGCGGACAAGAGCGATCTCCCTAGTATCCTAAGGATATCTAGAAACAAACTGACAAATGTAGACCATTTTCTCTATACCATTATGCTTATGAATTATTCATTAACTATGGAGAGATGCTCCTACCTGAAGTCCAATGCTTATTTGATCTTCAATCCAGTCGCTCCAGAAGATATTGATCCAGCATGTAAGATCTGCAATCAAAGGCAAGCGAAGAGGATCAAAAGCATATGCAATATATGATAATTCAAAAGAAATAATCTATCTTAGTGATCAAGGAATCCAAGAATTAAATCATTCAAACTATAGATGAACAACTCAATGAGAAAATAGAACCCATTTGTATTAACTTTGAATAAAAAGAAGAAACCTTACAGCCTTGACGCCTTGATGTTTGTACAGGTTCTTCCGGGGTCCCGAACAACTGTTTTCCTCAATTTGACAAGACTCCAACTCTCTGAATTAGCATGAAACTATGGCGATGAGTATGTAATCCTTCCCATGCCAATGATTCCAAATGTGGAGAGTATAATTTCTTCAGAAATTCTCTTCTATAAGTTCAGAAGTCTCTCCATCTACCCTTGAGACTGAAACATGATCTCAATTTATAGCAGAAGAAAGGTAGTTTTAGTTATAATAAGGAAGGGATAAATCCCTCTCATCATGGGATTTCAGTCCAAAAACTAAGGGATAGCTCCATTTATGAAGGGATAAAGGTTCATGAATGGAAGGAGCGAAGCTCAACCAGATAGCGCTTCTAGAAGGCCCCATCTGGGAGAATATTTGTCTAGCTAGGCTTCTAGAACTTACTTTATTTTATTTTACCTTTTACGGGGGTCCGTAGTTTTAATAAGCAGAACGTGCGGGATGTGCCGCAAGTTATAGAACAAGAAATCATTGTACCGCAGGTAAGAACTAGGAAAAGTGCGGAGTTAGGCTTTTTAGGGTTTTAATGAACTTTTTCCCAATTCCAAGACTTGATTTAGGAACTTTATGATTTTGGACCTCTAAGGGAGCAATAAATAGGTAATGATGAACCCATATAGATAGCTAAATGTAATGGTGACAAATTTTAGTGTAACAAGAACTAGATAAAGAGATAGAGGATTTGTTCAAAATGATTATTGAACAAAATTACCAAATATCTAAAATGGAAAAGGAGATCGAAAAACTCCTTAAAGAGAAAGAAGAGCACATTGTTCTAGTACAAGCCATTCCATTGGTTGTGATTCCAACAACATGTGCATCAAAAAGGGAGGCATCTACTTCAGTAATATCTATAGAATCAACTTCAATAGTAGTGTCGCAATCCACCACAACAATAGTAGATTTGACTAAAGCTCTGGATGATTTATCTATCAAAGGTAAAGAAATTGAAAATCTTATTGAGAAATTGGATAAATTGCAGGAACAAAAAATTAAAACAGATGGTGCATATTTATCAGAGTTATAGAAAACTCATAAACTTTCCCAGAGGATCCAATATTTAGAGAATCAAAATATTATGGCTGATACCATTTCTCAAGCCAAGGAAAATATATGGATTTAAATAAATGAAGAAATGACCAAGATATGGCCATCCATTAAAATCATATTTGAACAAATTGAAATTCTCATAAAATAAAACACTTTGATTGCAAAGGTAAAGAAGAAAATAGGTACTAAACCTAGTGATGCAGTAGTGATAATCAAATTCCTAAAATCAAAGTCTAAAGAGGAATTAGAAGAATTGAACATTGAAGATGTAACAAATATCATTTGGAAGTGAGGAAGGTTATCACTAAGAATAATCTGATGTTACGACTAGAAAACAAGTGTGAGAATTTGCAGAATATGGTGAAGAGGTTTCACAATAAGTTTAATGTGTTATGTCAGAAGGTTCTTCCGAGATTCCAAGGAATGAATGATGAGTTATTTCAACTTGAAGATTATGAAACCAAATTATGTGAAATTTCCAAGGACAGGTCAAAATTTGCAAAGGTTATATGGAACATTACATAAAATCATTTATGGAATGACTAAGCTTGGATTAGTCAATCAGACATGAAGTACCTCATTTTTTTTTCACCAAACCCACTTTCGAAAGATACATAGACGTAGATGAAATCTATAGAAAGTTGAATAAGTTTTCACTACCAGATCAGGACAAATGGGAGTGATTGTGTGGATTATTACAATGAACAATCAGTAGGTATCCAAGACATATTCAACAACAAAGACTCTTCTTTTCTAGATCTAGTCATCACCAGAAATCCTTCATTTTAGAGCCAACATCTCGTTTAGTTTCATATTGCTATATTTTTACATTTTTGTTTTGATAAACAATTTTTGATATTTCCAAAATTATCTAGATATTTGAACCTATATCTTTTGAAGAAAATTGTATAAATACTTCCACAAAAAAATTGCAAAGGGTTGAACCCTTGGATGAGCTCTTGTAAAGAAGAATTGTATTGAACTGAGATTATTGCATATTAATGAAAGGATTATGGATTTTTTTCAAACATATTGTCTCCCTGTGAGTTTTTCCAGTTTACATTTAAAAAAAAATTCCACGTGTATTTACTTTTTATGAAGATAATTGGGTAATAGAAAACTCAATATAAGTCTATCTTAAATCCCCTCTAGAGTATCATCTATTTTAGAGATTAGTTTATTGGACTATTTGTATGTATAATTCCCTCTACATTTATAAATTCTCATTCATATTCATAAGGTTAAATATATATTGTTCGATTGTAGACATTGTTTATCAACTTTCTTTCTTGTGATTAAGTTAAAAATTCAATCTGAATATTTAGTGCATCATAGCTTCTTACATTTCTTCCTTTCAAATATTTTAAATCAAATTACTTTTTAGAAGTAAAACAATGTCCCTTTCTAAATGTTCAGTATTATTAAAGTTTAAGCAATTGTCTGTAATATGCTCGTAACATTGGTTATCCAAAAAACCCCTTAAACAAAAAAATATTTTAGATGCTCTAGCATAATTAATTAACCTATAATTATCTCAGAAGACAAAAGTACCAGTGGACTACTCTTTTGGGTAGATCTTATTATTTGTGTTCTTCTCATGTTTCAGGGATGAAACAAGCTTAAGGGCGGTGGAATATAGTACACCTAAGGGGAATGTAGTATACCTAGGGGGGATAATATGGGTTATAGAGGAAGGTAACCAAGGGAATAATGTAATGTAATAATAATAAATGGGACATAATTAATAAATAAAGTAGTTAACCCACTATATGTAAGGGACCATAAGTAGTTAGGGAATAAAGTGATAAGCTTATTGTATTGATGTAAGGTATTAAAATACCCATGGTAATTACTAATGGTATTGTATGCATGAATCCTATATAGAGGCTATAGACTCTCAATTGAGATATGCCAAGTATTGTTTTCTGTTGACAAGCATATGGATTGTGGAGTGATATCCTTCATTAAGGAATAGTTGTATGGAGTTACCCTACCTCAAGGGTTTTCCCGTTAATAAAATATTTCAATTCTATCATCTCTTGTGTGATTTCTTGGGCATATTTTCCATTTTTATATATTTTCAGGTCAGATCTACTACAGGTTTATTATGTTGTTTGTTTCTACTGATATGAGAAGCATGGATTATTGTTGATGTACATTATTTTTCAGCCATATGGAGGTTTGATGCTTCAATGGTTATGTTTCTCCTTTTGTTTCCTTATCAGATGGATTTGACTCTTTTCCATTGATGTCAAAGGGGGAGCAATAGAGGATATTGGTTTGGATTTTGTGTGTGGGTTCCATCAATGCCAAAGGGGGAGATTTTTGGCACTATGGTGTGCATGGTTCCATCTAGATGAGTTGGCATTGGTTCATATTGGAAGCTAGCTCATGTTGGCATTGATGTCAACCCTATGTAACCTAGTTGATGTATTGATGTCAACCTTGTAGCATGTATTGCAGGTGTTCTATCATGCATATGTTTGATCAGTTGTGGCTAGTTGAGTTTTCTATGTTGGATTAATGACAATCCTTGATGTCAAATTTTGATTAGCGTTGGCTGTGTTAACATGATTGGAGACAATGAGACTGTCGCTAAAGATGGAGATGCTTCTACAAGAGTTGGAGACATTGGAGATGTTGCTACATGTGATGGAGATGTGCTTCATGTTAATGATCTTGGTAGGATTATTATGACTTATTGAAACAATGTGATGATCTAATGGTTATGTTGCAGAGGTGCTACTGTTGAAAATGCAACAAGATGATGGAACTTAGTGAAATGAAGTCGCCTTCACTAAGTGGGGCCGCAGGCTATTTTTGGCGCAAAGTCTATTTTTAGACTATGTCTATTTTTAGACATATGGATCATGGTCTATGAGTTGCAGGATGCTATTTATGGATGATTGGTCGAGTTGGTAAAAATAGATGGACCTCTATTTTTTAGACATTGGGCGGAATCTATTTTTAGACTGCCGGGCTAAAAATAGAACAGTCAAATATTATTAACCCTTAATAATATTTAGACTATAAACATTATCTTTTCCTCTTGGAGCACTTCAGTTTGATGCTTGGATGTGGCACATGCAGCTGACAGAAGGAAATACACTTTTCCTAAGGGTTAGTTGAGCTATTGCATGATTGACTTCAGTTAGAACTCATGTGGCAGAGTTTGGTGGAGTTGATGAGACAGTTGGTGGAGTTGTGTTCGGTTTAACTTAGTTGAACTAGTTGTATTTAGTCTAACTGATAAATACACTAGTGATGAGTGGTGTGAATTAATTATTAATTAATTCACTGATTATTAACTCATAAATCAACTAAAGAATACATCAGTTGACTGCAGTGCATGGACAGTTCAGTGGAGACCAGTGTTAGAGGTGGGTGAAAGGGTGAGTCTACTATCAGTTGTGACTATAGCTGTGCATGAGATTTGCACACACATTGATGGAGATTTCCAATGAGGATTGCGCAGTTGGAGCTAGTGGGATTCGAACTTGGATCTCATCATTACTCATCTTGGATTGCGCAGTAGAGGCAGGCAGACTTGTGGAGGAGATTTGAACCTGTGACTTGTTCATCTTTCGTGCTAGTTTGTGTGTAGCATGTGAGATAGTGCTGAGAGCTGTGAGAGCTTTGTGCTATGTATTGTTACATGTTCTCTATCATTATAATATACAGATAGTTTGGGGTTTTCAGCTGTATGCTTTCCCCATTACATACTGTGTTATATGTGTGCTTGATTATGTTTTAATGTGCGCATGCGACTGCTTCTATTTCCGCAAATTGATGATCAATTGTAGAAGAGGTTATGTATTATGCATGAAGTTTAAATAGTGTGTAATCAGGATAATCTCGGTGAATAATTCATCTATTATTCAAATTTCTACATGGTATCGGAGCGAAATTGATCATCGGATCTATTATAGTGATTACAATTTATTTCGGTAGACAGAGTCTGTACGAGGGCCAGGTAGCCTCTGGATCCATCCTTTCTTTGAAAGGTGATATATCCAGTAAATGCCCCTACAGTCGATCTCTATGCTAGAAATACTTTGTTCTCACAGATCAGAAGCGGTTGAGTTTTGAGCTGGTGGAATTCGAATTTGCAGCAGTGTTTTCTTGGTGTCGAAGTCAAAATGTCTTTCAACGGATTGCGATTGGAGTATGCCCTTGAGGGCAGCTCGAATTATGTTGCATGGAAGGACAGGATGGAGGCAGTGTTAGATGATAATGGGCTAAAGGAGTTCATAGATGCTGAAGTCCCAAAGCCTACTAATGCTGCTCAAGTTGAGGCTTGGCAAAAGAAGACAGCAAAATGTCGAAGGATTTTGTTGGAGGGCGTGAAGGATCACATTGTATCCAGCCTGCATGGAAAAGCTTCTCCATACTTGATGTGGAAAGCGTTGACAGATTTATTCCAAAGCAAGAGCGACCAGAGGAAGTTGGCGCTCAAGGATAAACTCAGATACATAAATATGAAGAAAGGCGACAGTATGCCCAAGTACCTCACGAAGTTCATCCAATGCAGGGATGAGCTGGGAAGTGTGGGGGTGACTGTTGATGATGAGGAATTGGTGAGCTTGGCTCTCCTTGGTCTTCCGAAGAGTTGGCATGCCTATCAGGATTCTGTCAATGGTCAGGAGAAATTGCCAGGATGGGAGCGACTTTGGCCGGATCTTGTGCAAGAGGAGATAAGGTGGAGTACCAGAGACGGATCTTCATCAAAGGCATCTGATGAAGAAAATTGCGATTTGGATGCCAAAGAAAAGAAGGGGAAGAGCAAGAAAGCTTCTCATTCTGGTGCGAAAGGCAAGAAGCAGGGCATGTCTAAGGTGAAGTGTTTTCACTATCACCAGCACAGACATTATGCCACAAATTGTCCGCAGAAGAAGAAAAATAAGCAAGCTGCTGGATCTGCAGCGGGAGAGGCCTTAGCCTCGTAGTTTGAGCTGGATTTTTCGCTGATCTCATGCTTGGTCTCAAGTGTGATGGGATCAGTATGGTTCTTGGACAGTGGTGCGTATTTTCACATGACTGGAGATCGAGATCTGTTTTCAGATCTGGATGAGAAAGATCTTGGAGTGCACATCGAGATGGGCGATGATGGTAGATACAGTGCGACCAGTATCGGTACCATTTCCTTTGAGAGGGAGTCTGGTAAACCCTTTGTATTGAAGGAAGTGATGCATGTTCCAGGATTGAAGAAGAATCTAATCTCTGTGGCGATGTTAGAAGACAAGGGGTATGATGTTGTCTTCAGCGAAGGAAAGGCTTTCCTGCGCAGTAAGACAACTGGAGAAACCCGGAAGATAGGGGTTCGAATCAAGAACCTTTATCAGCTGCAAGTAGATGGCTGCGCAGCAATGGCATGCAAGGCGGAAGGAGTGGTGAGCCGGGATGATGGCGAGCTGTGGCACCGGATATTGGGCCACCTTCACCATGGAGCTTTGAAGATACTGCAGCAGATTTCTACTGGGCTTCCTAAGGGCACTCTTGCGCAGTCAGATCAGTGCAAGGGGTGTACCTTAGGAAAATTTGTGAAAGCCACCTTTCACAAGAAGGATAGTCGTGCCATGACGATCCTTGAGAGATTTCACACAGACGTGTGTGGACCTTTCTCAGTAGCTTCGACAGCAAAGCACAAGTACTATGTGATCTTTGTTGATGATTTCTCTCAAAAGTTCTGGATCTTCTTCATGCAAAAGAAGAGCGAGACATACTCAAAGTTCTGTGAGTTCAAGGCGCTGGTTGAGAAGGAATCAGGTAAGCATGTGAAGGCTCTTAGGAGCGACAATGGTGGTGAATTCATCTCTGCTGAATTCAAGGACTTTTGAAGCGCAGTAGGAATTCGGAGAGAGCTCATAGCCCCCCATAACCCACAGCAGAACGGGGTTGCTGAGCGGAAGAACAGAACGATTGTGGGTGCTACACGGGCGATGTTGCATGATCAGGGCCTACCCCTTCACTTGTGGGCGGAGGCATGCAATACTGCAGTATATGTGCAGAACCGTTGTCCTCACAAGATACTTGGCATGAGTACACCGGAGGAGGCATTTTCTGGCAAGAGGCCTGATATTTCCCATTTGAGGATTTTTGGTTCACCTGTCTACATGCATGTGACGAAGGATGCCAGGAAGAATCTCGATCCGACCGCAGAGGTTGGAATCTTTGTGGGGTACACTGATACGCCCCAAAACTATCGTGTGTATTTGCCAGACAGTCGCAAGACTGTTTTGCGACGGGATATCAAATTTCAGGAGGAGAAAGCCATGAAGTGTTCACTTGAGAGGGAGCCACACTTGCATGCAGATGAGGAGCTATTAGTTCCTAAGGATGAGCTTCCAGATGTGGATCAGCCACAAGAGGAAGTTCATGGAGTGGAAGAGACCACTCATGCAGCGCCAACCATCAGAGGGCGCAAGTGCACTGGCGAGCCGAGCAACCGGCCTCTCAAGATGTGAGGTCAGGACCACCATGCAGCTGATAGCTGCATGAGACAAGCCACCGGACGGACATCCAGAGCATGGCTCTTGTGAGAAAATGTCGTGACAGAGCCATCCTCTTCAGCAGCTGACTCCGCATGGGTAGCATGCCATGGTGGAAGAGTATGATTCATTGTCGAAACAATGGCATGGGAGATTGTCCCGGACCTAGAGGGAAATCATGGTGGGTTCAACGCGATGAATCTACAAAGTGAAGCAGTACCGACGGGAGGTGGAGAAGTACAAGGCAAGATTTGTTGCCCGAGGCTTCTCACAGATAGAGGGGATCGATTATGAGGAGACCTTTGCACCTGTCGCAAGTTATTCTTCCATACGGACGATCCTAGCTCTCTCAACGCAGATGGGGTGGCACATCCATCATATGGATGTGAAGACTGCGTTCCTCAATGGAGTCATTGAGGAGGAGGTGTACATAGAGCAACCCGAAGGTTTCGAGATAGTCAGCAGTGAGTCACATGTGTGCAGACTCAAGAGAGCACTGTATGGGTTGAAACAAGCACCTCGTGCTTGGTACACACGGATAGACAGTTATTTCACCGGACTTGGATTCTCCAAGAGTGAGGCGGATCCTAACCTGTACCATTGTGGAGGGGAAGTTATTAACATCATTGTACTTTATGTAGATGATTTTATTTTGACAGGTGATGAGCTGTTGATACTCTCATGCAAGGATGATCTTGCAAAAGAGTTTGAGATGAAGGAATTGGGCCTCCTTCATTATTTCCTGGGATTGGAAATTTGGCAGCGCAGTGGTGGACTGTTTGTTTCTCAGGGTAAGTATGCCCGGGAGATACTGGAGAAGTTCAACATGCATGACTGCAAGCCTGTTGATACTCCTCTTCTTGGTGGATGGAGGAAGGAGGATGCTAGTTCAGCAGAGGTAGTGGATGCCACTGTTTATCGACAGTTGGTGGGGTCGCTTACGTATTTGGTCAATACACGACCCGATATATGCTATGCTGTTAACCAGCTTTCACAAGCTATGGTTAAGCCTACCAAGCTCTTCTGGAAGGCAGGCAAGCATGTATTGCATTATCTTAGAGGCACATCGAGATATGGTTTGTGGTACAGACAGGAGGATGAGGTGAAGCTATGTGGCTTCACGGATGTAGATTGGGCAGGGAGCCCAACGGACAGAAAGAGCACATCTGGAGGGATCTTCGCACCGGGTCACAGCTTTGGTACAAAGAAGCGCAGACTGGCACCTCGCCCGTCGAGAGGTCGATGAGCAGGCGGCTGGCCGCATGCGAGGCCATATGGATGAGGAAGATCCTGGTCGGGTTGTTCGGTTCACACTTAGAGCCTACTGTGATATTGTTATAACCAGAGTTGCATTAAAATCTCAGCTAATCCAATATTTCACGATAGATCCAAACACATCGACATCAGGTACCATCATATCAGAGATTGTGTGCAGCGGAGAATCATGTTACTTTCGTATATTCCCACAGAGGATCAGCATGCTGATATCTTGACGAAGGCGCTCACCAGGAGCAAATTCGAATTCCACAGAGGCAGGATAGGGGTTGCAGATAATCCATATCTTGTTGAGAGGGAGTGTTGAAAATGCAACAAGATGATGGAACTTAGTGAAATGAAGTCACCTTCACTAAGTGGGCCCGCAGGCTATTTTTGGCGCAAAGTCTATTTTTAGACAAATGGATCATGGTCTATGAGTTGCAGGATGCTATTTATGGATGATTGGTCGAGTTGGTGAAAATATATGGACCTCTATTTTTAGACATTGGGTGCAATCTATTTTTAGACTGCCGGGCTAAAAATAGATCAATCGAATATTATTAACCCTTAATAATATTTAGACTATAAACATTATCTTATCCTCTTGGAGCACTTCAGTTTGATGCCTGGATGTGGCACATGCAGCTGACAGAAGGAATTACGCTATTCCTAGGTTTTATTTGAGCTATTGCATGATGGACTTCAGTTAGAACTTAGGTGATTGAGATTGGTGGAGTTGATTGAGGAGTTGATGAACTTGTGTTTAGTTTAACTTAATTGAACTAGTTGTATTTAGTCTAACTGACAAATACACTAGTGATGAGTGGTGTGAATTAATTATTAATTAATTCACTCATTATTAACTCATAAATCAACTAAAGAACACATCAGTTAACTCAGTGCATGGACAGTTCAGTGGAGACCAGTGTTAGAGGTGGGTGAAAGGGTGAGTGTGACTATCAGTTGTGACTACAACTGTGCATGAGATTTGCACACACATTGATTGAGATTGCCAATGAGAATTGTGCAGTTGGAGCTAGTGGGATTCGAACTTGGATCTCATCATTACTCATCTTGGATTGCGCAGTAGAGGCAGGCAGACTTGTGGAGGATATTTGAACCTGTGACTTGTTCATCTTCCATGCTAGTTTGTGTGTAGCATGTGAGATAGTGCTGAGAGTTGTGAGAGCTTTGTGCTACGTATTGTTACATGTTATCTATCATTATATTATACAGATATTTTTGGGTTTTTAGCTATTTCTTTCCCCATTACATACTGTGTCAGATGTGTGTTTGATTATTGTGTTTATGTGTGCATGCGACTGTTTCTATTTCCGCATATTGATGATCAATTGTAGAAGAGGTTATGTATTATGCATGAAGCTTAAATAGTGTGTGATTAGGATAATCTCGGTGAATAATTCATCTATTATTCAAATTTCTACAGCTACAAAGTGTGTTTAGATGTGTTGCAAATTGTTCAGGTGACAAGGAGAGCAGAGGACTTATTGGTAGTCTTTCAAACCTTTGTTTGTTTTCCATCTAAGCCAACTTCCTAGTACCACTTGGGAGACATGTTTGATCCACTTGTATAGGTGTTACTAAGCTTAACATTATTTTTGAGGCATGTAAAGGATTTGATGAAGGTGAAAAAACAACTAGAAGAGTTTCTAGGATGAATTTTTATGCTTTTCCTTAGGTTTTGCTTCAACTGCTAGCATGCAAGCTTGTGGGAGTGGTTGAAAGGCTCCAACCAGAGGCATACAAGCCTGTGGGAACGATTGCAACCTAAATCAGGTAATTGTGTCCATGTGGTTGAGTATTTTCATGAAAAATCCTCCATATTCCTCGTGCAAATCAAAAGAAAATTGGCATGGAAATTTTTAGAGGCTTCTAGATTAATTTGTAAAGTTTGGGAATGGTTTGAAAATTTTCTCCAAATATGTGAACACCTTTAATGCACAAGTAGTGGTGATAGTGGATTTATTTCATCAAAATTTTTCACCTTTGATCCCATGCCTAAGGTGAATTTTGCCTAGCACATTTTATATACATCATTTTGGAGTTGAGTATTGGTTGGTTGAGAGTGAGAGTGAGTTAGAGAAGGTTGCATACAAGATGTTGAAAAATGCAACAATAAGTTCTTAATTTGATTTATCCTTAGTCAAATTGAGAAAATTCAAAATTCCACATCAACAGAAAGCATGAATGAGTTAAATGAGGTGATATGGTTGTTATCACTCAGTTAGCTTAGTTAATTCGAGTTAGGGGAATGGACTCAAGTTGTGTATAGTTATTCCTAAATTTGAGGAGCCTAGGTTGAGTTAATTTCAGTTGCAACAATTTAATTCGGTTAAATTGAGTTATGGTCAATTAAAATAATTCTAACTGATTAGAGGAAATAGTGGAAGGTCTAGTAGTGGGGTGTGACTTCAGTGATCAACAAGTTAACTGACCAATCAACCTAAATTAACTCATGCATGCAGAGAATCTAAGTTACCCAGTTGAGATTATAGTTCAAGGGTACTATCAGTTGTAAACTATTCCAAGTTGTACAGGTGGTGCATGCAGTTAGATATGGGCCTAAAGGAATTGTGCAATCTAGATTGAGTAATTTCATAAATAATACAAGCTAATTCCTCAAGGAACAACACAAGGAAATAGGAGCTTGGAAGCCTGATAAATTAGATAAGTATTGGTCAGCGTCAGTAAGTGAATCAAAGGATAGAAGATGAAATTGCAAGTTGTACCCAAGCTTGAGCAAGCATATTGCATTCATATAGATTATTTTATTAATGAAATATAGATAGGAAGTGGTTTTGACCAGCTGTTTTCCCCTAGATTAATATTTGTGTAAGTGTATTGAATCATGATGCATGTTTTGATATGTGTTCTCAATTTTGAATTACTTTCCACAGAGCAGTAGAGTACATTTGAGTCTTGTGTTTTAGTAAATTTCATAAGAAGCTTTGAATCTACACAATAATTTCTACATGGTATCAGAGCTAGATTCACAATAGAGAAGAGATTTTGAATTTTTCTTTGCAGGAGATTAGAATTTAAAGATCAATGTTACAATTTTTCTCCAGGACCGAGAATATGGATTTCAATGGACCCAATCTCGAGTATGCTTTGGAAGGCACCACAAAATTTGTTACACGGAAGGATCGCATGGAGATAATATTGGATGACAATGGGTTGCTAGAATACATCAAGTCAGATGTAGAAAAACCCCAAGCATATAATGCCCAAGGTCTTGCCCATTGGAAGAAGGGTGTGGCCAAAGCGAGGAAAATCTTATTAGAGGGAGTATGGGATCATAATGTCTCGAATATCCATGGGAAAGAGACTTCGTTCGCAATGTGGAAAACACTGACATATTTTTTTGAGAACAATAGTGGCCACAATAATTTGGGACTCAAGGACAAGCTTCGAAGTATCAAGATGCAAAAGAATGACAAAATTCTCTAGTACTTGAGCAGTTTTACACAGTTTCGTGATAAACTTGGCTAGGTCGGTGTTAATGTCCCTTAATAAGACTTGGTAGCTCTAGCCCTTTTGGGACTTCCCAAGAGCTGGCATAGCTATCAAGATTCAGTAAATGGTAGAGATAAACTACCAAGTTGGGAGATATTATGGTCTGATCTAGTGCAAGAATAAATAAGGCAGAGTACCAGAGACTAGGTTTCATCCAAGGGCGAGGATGAGGAAAATTTCTCCTTAGATGGAAATGAAAAGAAAGGAAATAAATTCCAATCCGAAGGAAAATATGGTCAAGGGTGAAAGAATAAATACTTGTCCAAATCAAGTGATTTCACTGTCATGAACTGGGACAGTATGCCACAAAGTTTTCACACAAGAAGGAAAGCAAGAAGTAGCCTGTCGTAGCAGCAACAAGTGAAGCATTGACTTTGTTATCATCCACAATGTCCCAAGGCTAAGAATGGAAATTGACGGAGGTAACCTCAAACCAACCTTTTCGTTTGGAAGATATCCCTGCCAAACCAGAGAGGGCTCTTTATATGATCACCACTAATAATTGACTAGAGGAAGAATGGATTTTAGGCTAGGTATGTTCTACTCTATGGTTTTGAAGATTTAGGTTTTTTGCTAGATTGAAAGGAGGAGAGGCAAAGGAAACTAGGTCATATCCAAAAGATTACTGTTGGAGGGATACAAAGGGGCATGGCAGATATGTTCAATGGAACTTAAAGGATTGTAAATTATAGTGTAGGGTGGAAGAGCAGAGGATCAAAATGAGCATGATTAACATGAATTCATTTATCAGAATATTACTAACACAAACATGAATTTCATACCAAAATAGAGCATGAGCATAGATATTTGTGTTTAACATCTTATATGAAAGTCAATGAAAAGCATAGATATGGAAAGAATATTAATTAAGCATTCATAGAAGTGAATTATAGTAGAAAAAATATGCTACAAAACCATACCACATGAATCCCTATATATATGCTGCAACTGAACTTGTATTTCTGAAGATGTCAACTGTACACAAGACTCCAGGTCTTCTACTCACTGATGTCCCACCTTGATTCTGAATGAAAAATGGATAAAAAAACCTAAAACCATCTTCCCCTCTCTCTAGGGTCGAATCCCTCAAGATAGGATCAATTTACATAACTTTCTCCAACAAAACCTAAGACTAGGGAGGTTAAAAAAAACACCTCCTTTTAAACTTTAACTAACCTAACTATCATAAATGAAACTAAAAATTACATCAAGATGACATTAACACACCTATTTACATTCATATACCTCATATGAACTCAAAAAAAGGTGAATCACATCATGAAAATCCAAATCTGACTAAGAAAACTCAAAAAATTGACTAACAAGGAAAAGTGCAGTGCCAACAGGGAAAAGTGCGACACCACAAGGGAAAAGCGCAGTGCCATATTGCTGAGAACTTTTGACTGCCTTCCTGAGCTCCAAATTCAGATTTGAAGGTACCATTGGAAATATTAGGATTTCTAGTTGTCATTAGACTCCTCAAAGCATGAAAAATGGCCTATCCAAGGCTGATAAAAATGCAATCTCCCAAGGTCACTCCATAATCTCAACGCCTGGGTCAAAAAGGTGGCAGAAAGTGACTTTTTGGCGTGTTTTTTGAAGTTTTATCCCAACCTGTTTGCTGACATGGAAACAAAAGTGGATATATTTTATGTGCAGGTCAAAATTTATCCAATGATGTATATTTTTCCTCATTTGGACATCTAAGGGAAAAGCGTGGCACTTTTGGCACCATTAAATTGCCAAAAATTCTTGGTTTTCTACAAAAATATGGCTCAAATATGGGGCTATATCTCTATAAAAATAACTCATTTCACACAACTGAGAGATTTTTTTTGTTCATTGGCATGTTATGAACAAAAAAAATCCTCCCGATTGCAAAAATACGTACCCATTGGTTCAGAACCGAAGTTTGAAGTTAGTCACTAAAAATTGGAAAAGTGCAGCAAATTTTGAGAAAAGTGCAACAAATAGTTTGGAGAGTGATTTGGAGGCCTTCCCAGAGGATTTTTAGGATACAACTGGTATGGTTGGAAAGCAGAGGATATATTCTACACAATAGAGTCATCAAGCATTGCAAACACCTTCTCCAAACCCCTGAAAAACTGAATTGAAGTCAAGATGTCCAAAAGTGTAGAAAACCTCTTGTAGCAACTGTAATTTGGGAATTTCTCTCAAATCCTAACACCTGTGCATAAAATGAAGTACGTTTTTGTTCCTTGGTCTACGATGTACAAACGCCTCTTTCAATTTTTCCAAATTCATCTTTCTTACTTTAGAAACTAATTTTGAGGTAAGATTGTCCCTACATGTGAAAAATGACCTCAAAACCCTAAAAATTATGCCAATCACCTCTATTGATATGATTAAGTCTATCCCTGCTATTGTGGCTTTGTGTTTCTTCAATTTGGTGGCAAATAGGCTTGTCAAATTGTCATTGAAACCAACTTCTTTAATTTTCTCACAGAAACCTAGGCAGCCACACATCCTGGAATGACTTCTTAAGAAATGGTGAAGCCATGATGTCCTGTACTGTAGTGGGTTCATACTTGATGATTTGACCTCCCTTATAACTCCTTTGATTTGTAGTATCTAAATCCATGAGAAAACCTAGCTCACTAGGAAGGGAAATTAGGGTTTTAGTGTAGGAAAACATGGGATTTTTGGTAGTTTTAGGAATGGATGGGAATGAAGGAGTTTAAGGGTGTTTAAATTATTTGGAAAATTTAGGGGGTAGGGATAGATGTTAGGGAGTGTGGGTAGGTGTAAATTTATGAAATTAATGAGGGGAAGGGGTGGAAAAGGGAAAAGAACAGTCCTAGCCTAGGAAACTGTAGTGTAGGCTAGGGTTTGTAGGAAAATGATGAAAATGTGGGTAAGGAATGCGAGGGAGTGTCAGTGATGGCATATGAAAGGTGTGGGAGGGTTAGTGAGCATGAATTTTAGGATTTTCTAAGCAAAATAGACCAAAGAGACTTGCTTGAACAAAAACACAACAAACCCTAGAAGAGGGGATTTCTGAGCCTTCAAGCATTAAATGAAATGGAAGAGAGGTGTTTGGTGTCCCACTTACTTACTTTGATGTGCCAGAACCTGCCTTTGATGAAGAAACCAATTTAGATGAGAGAATTTCCTTCCTGGAGTAAAAACGCAACAAACTAGGAAAAGTGCAGCACAATAAAAGAATCATCCTTTCCGAGGCAAGAAAGTGATCTTCAAAGGGTGGCAAGCTCATGTTTGATGGAATTATGTCTCATGAGGGAGAAATGAGAAAATGGTTTTCTCCTTTGGTCTTTAAAAAGGCTGAAAATCGATTTTTCTCCTTGGTGGTGATGTGGCCCCACCTCATCTTTTCACAATTTGATTTGATTGCTTGTGTACTGCATATTTTGAACCTTTTTACATATATTACATCATGATAAAGATAAAAATACATTTCTTGAGATCATTATAGATATTTTTCCCTGTTAATACTCCTCTTAATGGTGACCTTGATGGTGAGATGAACTATTTTCATGATTTTGACCCTATGACCTAATGATGACACTACATGGAAGGATGAATTGAATGATGACCAAGATGACCAAGAAACTCTTGAAAAAAGTAATGACCTGACCATGATGATGTTTATTGACCATGGGACTGAAAGGAGTAGTAATGACCTAGGTATACTAACCAATGATCAAATTTTAATTTGAAAACCTATTGAAACTATAAAAATTTACCCTAGGACCCTATCAACCATATGAAAGAGCATAATTTGATCATTGGTGACTGACAGGACTAAAAAAAACTAAAAGGCTTCACATTTGAAGCTTGTTGTTACTCTCATTACAAAATGGCCAACATAGTGATGGGTATTGTGTGGTATCTTGACAACGGTGCCTCGTTCCATGTGATGGGGAATATATATTTTTTTAGTGAGTTAGAGGAGAAATATATCCAAATGAACATTGAGTTTGGAGATGACGGAAGGTATAGCGCGACTGGTATCAGTATATTCACCTTTCAGAGGGAGTCGGGATCCCCTCTCAAGCTCAAGGATGTGATGTTTGTTATGGGCCTAAAGAATAATCTTGTCTTTGCTGTAGTTTTGGAATATCCTGTCTACAATGTGATCTTTAGAAAAGGAAAGGCATTCCTGAGACACATAGCCATGGGAAAGGTGAAGCAGATCAGTGATTGAGTCAAGAACCTATATGCACTTGAGGTAGAATATGCATGAAAATCCTTAAGGATAAAGGAAGAGACTAGAGATATGGTGGTTGAGAGGGAGAATATTAGATCTCTCAGCATGCAGCCTAACAGGAAGACCCAAGAAGTTGTGGAGTAGCCACAAATGGAGAAGCAGAGAGGAGGCGGAGTGGAGACATCCACTAAAGCAGAGAACTCTAGTAGGGGGGAATTTCGATTCAAGGAAGTATAGGGAGAAATTTTTGCTATACCTACAGGAGTGAGGTGGAGTGATGTAGATCCTTAGTATAAGAGCTGCAGAAATTTGGGCAGGGTCCATTGAGGTGTTATCCTCATGGATCATTACCTTGCTATGGGGGGCCACAGTATTCAGTAGCAGGAGGATCAATGTCAATCAGATACCGAGGATTGAAAAGAAGTGTTGACAAAAAAGTAGGAGGCTCAGTAGCATTAGGGGAATTTTGAGGTCTAAAATGGGCCTCCTAAGGAATTTATAAAATAATAGTGGAAATAATAAAATAAGATTTGATTACATCATCAAATTTTAGAAGGAGAAAAAGAAAAAAATACTTTTTCAACTTGTATTTTCAACTTATCTCCCAAATGTTTTACCCAAATTTCGAGCAGGAGTACTCGTTGGATGCAAAATTTAATTCCTCATCCAAGGAGTACCCATGTTTCATACTTTTGGTGGATCCTCCTACACGAAAAATGAGAAATACATGAAAAATGTGATTGAAATCACGTTATTTCATGTATTTCTCATTTATAGTTTAGCAGAGTCCATCAAAAGTATGCAACATGGGCACTCCTTATATGAGGAATTAATTTTTCATCCAACGAATACTCCCACTCGAAATTTGAGAAAAAACTTTGGGAGATAAGTTGAAAATACGAGTTGAAAAAAGTAGTTTTATTATTTTATTATTTTTTAATCTTTTTACCCTTTTACGTAAAAATTGGTGAATCATTCCCCATGGTTGACACCATCATCTTGAATCCTATTGGTTCTTATAAAGCTTATTTTTGTTGTACATTTTTCTTAGGAGGCTCATTTTAGACCTCAAAATTCCCCTAATGAAAAGTCTGCAGCATCACAGTTTTCCAGGTAGACAGTTGATTCAATGTTTTTTTGGATGCTTCTGAGTTGCATATGTTGTATTAGAAGCAGCAACAATGAGAGGTGTTTCATGTAGTAATTCCACGGGTGTAGGATAGGGGTGTTTAATGATACCTTTATTGCTGAGAGGGAGTATTGAAAAATGAAGCAAGAAATTCTTAATTTTATTTTTCCTTAGTCAAATTGAGAAAATTTGAAATTCCACATCAACAAACAACTTGGATGAGTTAACTGAGGTGATACGATTGTTATCACTCTATTTAATTCGAGTTAGGGGCACGAATTCAATTTGTGTGCGGTGATTCCTAAATTTTAGGAGCCTAGGTTGAGTTAATATCATTTGTAACAATTTTATTTAGTTAAATAGATTTATGGTCAGTTAAACTACTTCTAAATTATTGGAGGAACTAGTGGAAGGTCTAGTAGTGGGGTGTGACTTCAGTGATCAACTACTTAATTAATCAATAAATCTAAATTAACTCATTCATGTACAAAATTCTAGTTACCCAGTTGAGAATGGAGTTCAAGGGAAGTGTACAATCAGTTGTAAACTATTCTAAGTTGTACAGGTTGTGAATCTAGTCAGATATTATCCTAAAGGAATTGCGAAATACACATTGAGGAATTTCCTAAATAAGAGGGGCTCATTCCTCAAGGAACATTGAAAGGAAATAGGATCTTGGAAGGCTGACAAATATGCTAAGTATTGGTTAGGGTCAGTCAGTGAGGCAGAGGATAAAAGATACAGGTGTAGGTTGTGCTCAAGCTTAAGCAAGAATATTGTATTCATCTAGATTCTTTGATTAATGAAATACAAATAGGAATGTATTTTGAGCATTTTCTTTCCCCTAGATAAATATATGTTTATGTGTGTTGAATTTTGATTCATGTTTTTATGTGTTCTCAATCGTCAATTACTTTTCGTAGAGAAGTAGAGCAGATTTGAGTCTTGTGTTTTAGTAATTTTCATGAGCAGTTTCCAATATACACAATAATTTCTACAGAGGAAAAATACTTCAAAGATAGTTGTGAGCATAGATTCTTCAATGTATGAGTGCCAATGGATTAGATTGTTGAATAATTTCATCAATATGCAGATCATTTTTGTGCTTTCTATAGGAGAGTTTTGTTTGGAGGATTGGAGCAGATATTATGTTGTTGGATGAGCATAGTTTTGATGCATGTATGTGTGATATGAAATGACTGTATTAGTTTTGTTGTGCGAAGTGTATTTTCAGTTTATAAACATGTGCATACTTGTCTCATTAGTTTGCTTAAGTATTGATGATTTTAACCATGAATTGTAGATGATTTTAGTAAATTAGAAGCATAAAACAAGATTAACTAACACTAAACAACAACATAAAACATAGAAAAAAGTCACCACATATAATTTACAGAGCAGGCATGATGAAGCAGTTCACCCCTCCTTGGCTACATCTACTGGTCCAGCTCCCAATGGCATGTCCATCTTTCATTGTGCTCAAAATTTTGCAAATACATGTAGTTACAGGCCTCTAATGGTTGTTTTCTCTACACCAATGGCTCCATAATACTCCAATTAGTCAAAAATGACTCTTCATTCACTCTGAATGGGTGAAAATTGAGTCTCATACCCATTTACCTAATTACATCGAGAAAAACTCCACTAAAAGTGGAGAACTCCACTTAACTGGAGTTAAAATAGTGGATTCCCGCCATAATTAGCGTGCTGGATAAACCTCCGCATAAAATACCGCAACATTTAATGGTTGCGGTTGGGGTGGCAACATGCCAACCCCAAACCGCGGGTTTTATAACTGTTAATGTTGGAGCAGAACTCCGGTTGAAATGTGTTCGAACTTGTTTAAACTTCGGTTGAACTGACCGTGGAGAAACTGCACGGAGTTTGTGTTAATGGTTTCCATGTGAACACACTATAATAGAACTGTCAGCAGATAGAAGACTGTCGGAGGTTAACATTTGTGGTTGGTTTCATTGTAATGTGATCACCAATATGGGACCGCTAGCGGTCCCCAATCCCCACATGCCATCACATTAAACTTTAACATAAAATCAATGCCTATAGTTGTTAAGATTCAACATATAGCGTGGGTGGTGGAGACCTATGCATGCCCTGCCAGAGGTCGCAAGGTCGAGCCCTGCGGACCCCACCCAAAATTTTAACATGTAGTCGAGGCCGCCACGTGCCACCTCCCAATTGGCCCATAAAACAATGTACCAAACTCATCCAAAAAGTAAAATGGTGACACTTTTCATCCCATGATTGGCCCAGTGAAAAGGAATATTCTAAGAATATTCCTTCTTTGCTGACTGTACCTCCACCCTGCTGACTGGGCATCCCAGTCAACCCTAGTCAAACTGTTGCAAAATTTACATATTTGGCATTTTCATCAGAACGTGATATCTCCCTCATACAACATCGGTTTTTTGAACCGTTCACGGCGCCATAATTAGGAAGACGAGATCTACGCAACCATCCTAGTTTCAACCTAGTCTTGTAAATTTTGATTTTGAGCAAAATTTATGAACTCCTGATCACTCCTCCCCATTGGGAAGATTTTGGACCCCAAAATACTTGATTACCTATTTAATAGATGAGGATACAACTCCCTCACCTTTGCAACCTCCATCCATTTTTCCTTGCTTGGTTTAGTCCCTTTGAGCCCAACTCGAAGGTAGTCAACACTTCCCCTCTTGGATGCTTTTGTCGTCCTATCAAGAATTGTATCTTCTTTGAGCTCATCCAGAAATTATGGTGAGAAATATTCAATAGAAGGTAGCTTAACATCACTTCCTTGATCATTGATCAAAGGTGGCTCATACAAACATAAATTTTCAACATTAACAACTGAATACATTTGCATATAAGAAGGCAAGTCAAGTTGAAATGCATTATTACCAACTTGATTTATGATCTTGAATGGACCATATCCAATGGGTTTAAGCTTTTTACCTTCCCCTTGCATCCTTTCTTTGCTAATGTGCAATCATACCTCATCCTCCTCTTGAAATTTGTGATCAACTCTATGTTTGTCATGCCTCTCTTTGTATTTTCTTTGACTTTTCTCAAGCTATTCTTGAACTTGTTGATGTATAATATGAATTTTCTCAATGAACTTTCGAGCCTTGTCAATATCACTATGGCCGTCAATTGCAACATCCTTCCCAAAGATGAAGTCTAATGAAGATTTTGGCAAATACCCAAAGCATACTTCAAAAGGTGATGTTTGAGTTGAAGAGTTCTTTGCATGGTTGTAAGTGTGTTGAATGTAATGCAGTTGTTCATCCCACAACTTAGGATGTTTGCTTCAATATCCTCTCAACAGATGTACAATGATTATGTTCACCACCTCAGTTTTTCCATCTATTTGCGGATGAAAAGCAATACTCTTTTTCAACTTTGTGTCCATCATCTTCCATATATTTGACCAAAAATTCCCAATGAACCTGGAATCCCTGTCACTAAAAATAGAAGTTGGCAATCCAAAATTAACCCAAACATGTTGAAAATAAAGTTCAACAGTTTGTTCAGTAGTAATGGTTTTCTTACATGGAATAAGTATACACATTTTACTGAATATATCCAAAACTACATAAAGATAATCATGATGTCTTCTTGACATAGGTAGACCTCCAAAAAATTCCATGGAGACACTCTCCCATGGCCTTGATGGTAATGGTAGTGGTGTGTACAACCCAAGCTTCCTATTACTAGGCTTACTTGTTGCACACATATAACAACCTCTTATAAAACACGAAACACTATCTATCATGCAAGGCCAATAGTAATGCCTTTGTAGATGTGCCATTGTTTTTCTTACCCCAATGTGTCCAAAAATAAGAGATGAATGAGCTTCTATCATGACACTTAGCCTCTCTCCTTGTGGTATACACAACTTGCCCAAATGAAACAACAAATTGTTATGCATGTGATAATCTTTTTCTTCAACTTGATTCCCTTCACTCAAACTAGCATACACATCTTGAAAAGCAATGTCATGTGCATATTGTTATATGTAACTCTCATGTACAATAGAATCATTTTTGAGTAAAGTAGATGCACTAATGTTTGATCTTGAAAGCATATAAACAAATTTATTGAAAATACCTTTCTTGTACCTTATAACCAAGTGAAACTGTTGAAGAAATCCCATCCACCTAAAATGTCTTGATTCCTGCAATTTTGTTTGTGATTGCAAGTATTGTAATGGTTGGTGATCGGTATGCACAATAGACTCTTTACCCATAAAGTAGTGTTTCCACTTCTTGACACTTTGTACCAACACATATAGTTCTTTGTCATGTGTAGGATAATTTTTCATAGCACCATTAAATGTTTCACAATGAAAAGTGACAGGCCTATCGTGCTGCAAAAGTACTGTGCCCATGGCATAATCACTAGCATCGGTTTGAATCTCAAATGGCTATCTCAAATTTGGTAATGAAAGGACTGGAGCTGAACTGATATTGTCTTTTAAAGCTTCGGAAGTTTTTTTTCGTTTTCCTCCCCATTGGAAGCCTTTCTTCATACTTGTCACTGCATGCATAGGAGCTGTGATGGAAGAAAAGTTAACAATAAAATTTCTCCAATACTGAGCTGCACCTAAGAAACTTCTTACCTCGGTTAATGTTTTGGGTGTGGGCTAATTCACAATGGCTTCCACCTTAGAAGGATCAATTCTCAACTCTCATCCTCTTAAAATATGTCCCAAGTAGACCAAAGAAGTCTTTCCAAACTCACACTTTGACATCTTAAGAAACAATTTCTCTTTCTTCAAAACATCAAGAACTCTATTCACATGCAAGATATGATCTTCTCTTGTTTTGTTGAAAATAAATATTTCATCTAAGTAGAAAATAAAAAATTCATCAGGGAATGGACTCAAAAAAATATCCATAACATGCATGAAATTTTTCGGTGCATTACACAAATGAAATGGCATAACTAGCCACTCAAACGATCCTTGTTTGATTTTGAATGCAGTTTTCCATATGTCACTTTCTGCAATTCTTACTTGATGATATCCACTTCGTAAATCTAACTTTGTGAAAAAAAATTCTTCTTTTAGGTGATCAAGCAAATCATCTATCCTTGGGAGTGGGTAACGATTCTTTATTGTTATCTTGTTCAAAGCTCTAAAATCTACACATATGCGCCATGTCCCATCTTTCTTTGGTATCAAGACTATGGGTGAACCACATGGCGAGGTGCTTGGCCTTATGATTCATTTGTCCAACATCTCTTTGATTTTCCTCTTTATCTCAGAATTATCCATTATCGACATGTGATACATATCGATGTTTGGAAGAGGACAATCTTGGTGCAACTAAATCTCATGTTGAATCTATCTTTTTGGAGGCAATCCTGTTGGCTGCTAAAACATCTCATGATGTGCATTAACTACATCATATAAATCTGATTTCAACTTAGGATCACATCCCTCAAAAGATTCATGATTAACATCATATTTAGGCTTAATCATAAGAAGAACAAAATTCTTACTTGAATTTACCATCCTCTTTACCTGTCTAGCATTTACCATAGAAATGTTTGTCTTCTTGCGATGTGCTCTAACAATGTAATCCTTGCCATATTTGAATAAATGATATTTGTTCTCATGGAGATGGAATATCGCTTTCTTGTCATAAAATTAAGGACTCCCCAACACAATACCTGTTATGTCAAGCGGAACCACATCTAATTCAATTGTGTTAACAAAATTTGCAATGATTGCAAACCGCAATATACATTTCTTTGAAACCTGTAAATTTGCATCCTTACAAATCCAACCTAATGGATATGGTTTTGGATGTGGTATGGTATCAAGGTTAAGTTTCTTGACCAAGTATTCAGATATTAAGTTTGCTTGTGACCCGCTGTCAAACAATGTGTCAATCTTGTTATGCTTAGATATGACCCACATGAAACACTTCAATTCTTTCTTTTTCATTTGGAGCATGTATGTGACAGTTTGATGTACTAGTATTGGGTTTAGTTTCAATTTCTTTTCCCTTCATTTTCTTCAATACCATGGTTGTAATCTTATATTCATCACCTGAATCATCTCCTAAATCATGTTGAGTTGTAGCTGCAGTTTTTTGTTTCCCTTTGTTATTGGATTTCTTTGGCCTCATTTCCGGATGTAATCTCCAACAATGAGTTTCATCATGCCCTTATTTTGAACAATGTTTACAAACCAAATTTTCTCCCTCTTTCTTAAGAGATGCATTATTTTTTCTTTTATCTTTTGAGGTCTTCTCTTTGTTTTTACCCTTAAAAGGTTTCTTTCTACCCTCTTCAGAAATGTTTTTCCATCTAGCTTCTAGATGTGTGGCCTGAACACATACTTCATCTAGACTGGTGGGGTTAAACATGAGAATAATATGTTTTAGGTAGCTATGTAAGCCTCCTATGTACTTGAGCAAAGTATCTTGGCTCTGCAAATCTACCCCTAATAAGAGAGCTCTTCTCCTAAATTTTTGGGTATATTCTTGCACATTTTGTCCCTTTAATTGCCTATATGTTTTTCCAGTTATTATGACTTTCTGCATATGAGCTAATGGATAAAAATGTTTTTTTTTATAGCCGTAATGAAATTTGACCATGATAGAATAGTCTTACCATGTTTCTTGATCTCCTCCTTTGTATTGACTCCCCACCTAAAAAGTGATGCACCTTCCATTCTCAATGAAGCTAATTAGGTTTTGGTATCATCATCTTGAAGGTTCTAGATTCTCAAATAGACCTCCAATTGCCTAATCCAATTATCAAGATTTTCTGCATTGACTTCACCATTAAACATTGGTAATTCAAACTTAACATCAAGTTTTAAAAAATGACTTTTACCAATGTTATTTGACTTGTGTGGCTAATGTACTGAAATAGAAGTAGATGATGATGATGATGAGGGTGAATATGGTGGCTTTCCATTGCCTCCATTTCCCTTTTTTGACTTATCTTCATCATTGTGACCTCCTAAAGATCCTTGTCCTTCCTTGTGAAGTTTGGATCCTTCTCCTTCTAGTCTCTCATTCCTTTATTGATAAATGATTTTAATCATCTTAGTCATGTCAAGAAATGCTTTCCTGAACACTCTTCCTCGGGATCAACTTCTTCATGGATTTCTCCTTCCTCTTGAAGCATGCTTAATGTAGCTTTTTCTTGCTTAGGAGGTGAACTAGGTGGCGGAGATTGTGGCAATATTTCTCTCCTTTTCTTTGGCTCTTCTTGAGACCTTTCTTCTCCCACCAATTTTCCTTCTCCCTCTCTTAAGCTTGAGCCTTGTAAGCATCTAAAACTTGCAAACAGTTAAAAAATTCTTTGCACAAAACAACACCAGACAATAAACTCTAGCTCTGATACCAATCTGATCTAAAATGAATGTATTAGTTTTGTTGTGCTAAGTGTCTTTTCATTTTATAAGCATGTGCATATTTGTCTCATTAGTTTTCTTAAGGATTGAGGATTTTAACCATGAATTGTAGATTATTTTAATGAATTAGAAGCATAAAAAAAGCTTAAATAACACTGAACATAACTGTAAAATAGAGAAAAAAGTCACCACATATAATTTACAAAGCAGGCATGATGAAGCATTTCACCCCTCCTGGGCTACATCTGCTGGTCCAGCTCCCAATGGCATGTCCATCTCTCATTATACTCAAAATTTTGCAAATACATGTAGTTTTAGGCTTCTAATGGTTTTTTTCTCTACACCAATGGCTCCAGAATGCTCCAATTAGTCAAAAATGACTCTTCATTCACTCTAAATGGGTAAAAATTGAGTCTCCTACTCATTTGCCCGGTTACACCTAGAAAAACTCCACTTAACTGTGTAGAAATTTCTAAATCTTATATCTTCTACAGAAATTATTACTGTTAACCTAGTTATTCTCCTCCTACTTATGCAAGTTATTCACTAAATAAATTCAAGTTAAAATCGAAGAAAAACACATAGCAGATCTCTACCAATTCAGATCTAGAATAAGCATATGCACACATTGACAAAGTGACACAGTTATTTTTGGACAAATAGTCCCCGGAAAAACCCAATGTGGGAAAACCGGTCTGTAGCTGCTGGAGGGTTCTATTATTAAGAATATTTCTGAATACACAACTCTGGGTTCTAGGTCTGGAAAACTCGATAGAGAAAACTCTAGATCTATAGCTTGCTGGCTGATCTAGGGCCAAAATAATGTCTGATCCATGCCCTCAAATGTGATTTACAGAACTCAGCCAAATCTAGGCCTAGAAACCCCAGCGCTACCCCTGAAAGGCTCTGCGTCAGCCTCTGAAGCCCCTGAAAGCCTCTACATCAGCCTTGGATGGCCTCCAAACCCTCAGCGCTGCTTGGAAGGGACTGTGTTACCCCAGAATGGGTGGCGCAGTCACTACGCTACCCCTAAGGGTCTCTGCGTAACCCCTAAAGGGTTTCCTCAAAAATTACGTTGTCCTTGTTGATGTTGTTGCTGTTGCCTTCCTCTGCGCTATCCTTGAGCTGATGTCTTCTCTGCCTCTTATGTATTCTAGACCTTAGGATCAGATCATCCCCTTGGTCTAAATTCTCCTCTCTGCAGCTGAAACACTTCTAAGTATTCTTAGCAAACCCTGCTCTATTCTCTCAACTTAGCTTCAGTGCTCTACCTCTGTGTCTTTACAAATGACCCCAAGCCTTTCCTTTATTCTTTTCTCGTTGACAAATCAATGGCCATGATTAGAACTTGAATCAATGGCTAAGATTAAAAGAAAGCTTGATCCGTGTGACTTAAGACAATTTCATCACATGTTTAATTAAATTCACTTTAATTATTTTATTTTTCTAAGTTTTGACGTAGGAAAGACATTAAAATAATTAATTAATTTAATATCTCCTAAACCAAATGAAATTTCCCAAATCCATTTCTGGGTCTTGTAGATCAGGTGAACTCTAGTCCTTCCTCAAAATTTGGGACCTAGAGCACAATTTATGCTACCCAAAATACACAAAATATCAACAAACTGGAGTTAAAATAGTGAATTCGTTAAGTGGAGAACTCCACTTAACTAGAGTTAAAATAGTGGATTCCTACCATAATTAGCGCACTGGCTAAACCTCCTCCTAAAATACTGCAACATTTAATGGTTGTGGTTGGGGTGGCCACATGCCAACCCCAAACCGTGGGTTTTATAACTGTTACTGTTGGAGTGCAACTCCGGTTGAACTGTGGTCGAACTCGTTTAAACTCTAGTTGAACTGACCATAGAGAAATTGCGCAGAGTTTGTGTTAATGGTTTCCTTGTGAACGCGTTGTAATGGAACTGCTGGCAGATAGAATACTGTCGAAGGTTTAAATTTGTGGTTGGTGTTAAATTTTGTAATGTGACCACCAATAAGGGACCGCTGGCGAGTTGGGACCACCGGTGGTCCCCAACCCCCACACGCCATCACATTAAACTTTAACATAAACTAGATGCCTATAGTTGTTAAGATTCAACATATAGCGTAGGTGGTGGAGACCTATGCATTCCCTACTGGAGGTCATGGGGTCGAGCCCTGTGGACCTCCACCCAAAATTTTAACATGCGGTTCAAGGGCCACATGGTGGCCTTAGGGCTTGCCACGTGGCACCTCCCAATTGGCCCATAAAACAACGTACCAAACTCGTCCAAAAAATAAAATGGTGACACTTTTCATCCCATGATTGGCTCAGTGAAAAGGAATATTATAAGAATATTCCTTTTTTGCTGACCGTACCTCCACCCTACTGACTGGGCATCCCAATCAACCCTGGTCAAATTGTCGCAAAATTTACCTGTTTCACATTTCGATCAGAACGTTATATCTCCCTCATATGACATCGGTTTTTCGAACTGTTCGTAGCACCAGAATCAGGAAGAGGAGATCTATGCAACCATCCTAGTTTCAACCCAATCCTATAATTTTAAATTTTGAGCAAAATTTATGAACACGTTATCAATGTGAACCACTATTTTTCTTGTTTCAAAAGCATGTTTGTGGTGGTATTTTTTTGGTTTATTGATGGTGTCTTGTTACAAAGACTTGGATTGTAGAGTTTAATTCTTGTTGAGCAAAGAATCTTGGACCCTGTTTGAAAATTTATGACATGAGGTCCACCTAGAGTAGAGGAGCGGTGATATAGAAGCTTCAGAAAAAGGAAAATTTTCTCCATCAGATCAGAATTGGGAAATGATCGTTGATCATGGTGGTCTTCAATGGATAGTAGTCTATAGACCTAAGAGAGAACAAATTTTTATGAGCTGATCATTAGAATCGAGCCTCTTGGCTGATTGGTGTTTTCCTATTGTATATGAGGTCGAGTCTCCAGGTTGATCGGAGTCAACCATCTATGTAAAACAAAAATTCCTTGACATAATAGAGATTCAGAGCATAGCAACAACAAGGGTTGTTTTTCTCCTAGGAGGGTTTGCACCAGAAATCTTGTCTCATGTGTGATGATGTGATTTTTTGCAATGCTTATTGTTTATGTTGTTGATATGGTTGTTAGTTTCATCTTATATGGTGCACATGCTATAAAATTTATTAGCTACTGGTTAACATATGTGTGTTTAAGTAAGTGAAGTTAAAACTAGTAAAAATTGTATATATATCAGACTAATGATTCACCCTCCCTCTCACTAGTGCTCAAAGGTTTCCAAAAATTGGTATCAAAGTGGGGATCTCAGGGTTAGCTTTATCGTTGGAGAGTAGATCTTGGGTTTGTTAGTAGAATTTTTTTTTTTTTTTTTTAGAATGGCTTTACAAGGAAAACATGTTCTTACTGTTTCAAATTTCAAGGTATGGCAAGAAAGTGTGAAATATAAATTATCCTCTTACGGATCTAACATTTGGAGATTTGTTTGTGAAGGATATCATGGAGATTCACCTTCATCTAAATTATTGAAGCAAAATGATCAAGAAAAATGAATTATTTTCGAAAATCTCCATAATGCAGATTTAGAGAAAGTTTGAGATTTGAAATATTCAAAGGATCTTTGGGACAAATTGTATATGTTATTTGGAGAAAATTGCAGCAGAAATGATGAAGATTTCGAGAAGGGAAGCAAAAATATGAAAAAGAAGATGAGATCCAAGAAGAACAAATCTCTAGGTTAACTAGTTGTAAAAGAGGACAACATATATGAAGGTATAAGCCACATTGATTTACTTTTAAGTTATATTTTTAATAATAGTGATGATAATGATTCAGCTATGGTTAGTGAAAAAGATGATGATTATAGTTATATGGTCCTTAATTTTGAATATGAATCTTCCATGGTTGTTATCAAATAATTTTCTAGTGAAATCAGTAGACTAACTGATGCATGCAAGGATCATGAGAATAATTCACAAATTTTTAATAAAAAGGAGAAATATCTCAAGGAAGATAGCATTACCTTAAGGACACAACTAGAAGAATCGAAAAGAGTAGAAGAAGTCAATTACAACAAGCAAAAGAATAAGAAGGATTATGGTGAAGCACTAAAAGGTGAAATTGACAAATTAAGGAAGGAGCTTAAAGAAAAGGACTAGCAGCTGGAGAAAGTAAAGAGCACCATTGCATGAAAAAATCTGGTAGAAATTTTCAAAAGGGTGAGACAAGATTTCATGCAAGAAATAATAACAAAGAAGAACCAATGAAGCTTGCAACAAAGAATGTGACCAGGAATAGCAGTAAGAAAGGAGAGAGAAAATAAATTCAGCAGCATCAACAAAGTAGAAAACCAAAAGGATATTTTACATCTAGAAGACCATTTTTTCCTATGCTTGAAGGTAGCAGTTTTCAGAGGAGAAGTCAAAAATTTTGTTTCCCCTTGATGGACGAGATTGAGTGCTTCAACTGTCATAATTTAGGCCATGTGGCAGCCACTTGTAGGAGGAGAATGCACACATCTATGCAACAATATCATCAACCAAAAGGAGGACCTACATTCAGGTATACAATTTCATTTAATGGTCATTGTTGTATAACATCATTTATCACCTCTATATACTTGATGATCTATGTATTGGGCTTGGGCAACCCTTTCCTTTCAGACTTGGTCCTTTACCTAAAAAAAATTATTTTGAATTCCATACGCGACTCTGCCATCTCAAAAGCATGTGCAGACGTGGGTCCAATTATACCCTACCCGTGTATATAATTTAAAATATAAAAAAAATATGAAATTCCCTATTTTCTAGGCGAGGTTTACGGGTTACACGTGAAGCCTACCTATAGGAGCCTGTGGCCAAACTATTTCCCAACTGAAAATTTTGTTTTGAGGAAGTATAGATACACCTCATGGGAAGGCCTAAGGGAGAGACATAGAGAGTTATTGATACTATAGCATGTTAGTCCCAGATCAAGTCTGATTATCCTTGTGCCTCCTACACTTCCTAGGTTGAGGAAACGCTTGTTTCCCTCTTTAAGATGTTCACATCCTTTATGTGACATCCTTGTGTATCCTTATTGAAGAAGATTTTTGAGGCTTGGGATGGATGGATTTGGAGGAAGGTTTCGCTTGGATTTGTGCCTGAATCAGATGGTATTCCTCCACATCTTTTACATACATCAATAAAGAAGCTCTGTCACATTCATGATGTCGTGATATTTAATTCTTTTATACATGTTATGATCTTGTTATAGTTGATTTCATGTTATTTTTTATAATATTATATGATCTAACCACTAACATCTAGAACGTGCTTGCTATTAACACTAGTCTATGTGATTTTCTTGAAAAATTTGCAGGTTTTGAAGAACATGGAGAAGCAGAGGGTTTTAACCCTACAGGAACAACCTTAGCCGTAGGACCTACGAGTTAGGTCACTTCTCCTAGTTTTACTATTTTAAGCATTAGGACCATTAGTTTTCTTGTTTATTGCTGCTATATGCATGTTGCTCTGTTGGGGTCCTCAATCTAGACCCTAGGGTAATTCATATCCTAACAGAATTGGCAACTCCGCTAGGGATTAAATCCGTGTAATTCCTAGTTTGGGTTGTTTCTCTCTGGATTTGGGTTCTCTGATTGGTATGATCACTTTTCCAGTCTCTTTGGTTCTTTATCCATCCAGGAAAAAGTCCCGATCTTCTAGATCAGGCTTGGATTTTTTAATTTTTCTTTTCTTCCCTTTTTATACGCATATTCTAGTTTCCACAGTCACATATATATGCATTTTCGTCCAAAGAAAAATGCATATACGCGGGTTTCCTTGTACACAGTCACGTATGCACGCTGGTTGTTCACTGACAAGTTGCGTATGGCTAGTTTTAAATGAAATTTTGATTTTTGGAGTCCTGTAAGGTATTTTTACCTGTTCTTGGCCACTTCTATTGAAACTCTGATGTGTTTGGGAAGTTTTTCTGTTTGTTTTGTATCATTTTCTCTCTTTCTTGATTGAAAACCTAGTCAACCTAGGGTTTACCTTGCTCTGTGAATTTTGAGTTTTGGGTTTTGCACCAGACCTTCTTTCTGAGGTTCTTGGCTATTCTAACATTTAAGGATAGTGAGTTAATGTTAGTTTTCTCATGCTTAACCTTGTTACTATTTAAATTTTTTCTTTTTTCTTGTTGCCTTTCTTGGTTTTCTTGAAGTTTCTTTGATTGTTGGAGTTTTATACTATTGTTCGGGTCATTTGTTTGAGTTAGTTCCCTATTTATGTTTGTTAATTCCTTTCATGAAAATGATCTTGTTGGCTTAAGGAATTTGAGGTCCATTTTTTTCTCAACCTAGTGATTTGGAGTTTTGAGTAGTTTTTTCTTTCTCAAAGAGATGTTGTTGTTTCCTTAAAAATAAAAAGACTCAAAAAACTTTAGTGTTTGTCGTTGCTTTTTCTTTGGGTTTTGTTTTATGGCTTTTCATTAATTTGAGCAAGTGTGAAGTTTGTCATTTGGTCTGATTCGCTTGGTGTTGAGAGAAGTTCTTGGTTGAATCTGTCCCTTTTTATATCAAGTTGTTTTTTGGCATGTTTTATTGAGGGAAGTTCTTGTTTGAGCTTGTGTTCTCTTTTGTGTCAAGTTTTCAGACCTCTCTGTTGAGAAACTCATTTTCTTGTTCGATTAGAGTAGTCCTAGAATCGTGCATTTGGCATTGGTAGTTTGCATTAGTGTAGTTGCAGTGTAAGCATTTTTAGTCTTTTGTTATATTTTGAGTGTGTGAGTGTATATCTTGAAAAGAAAAGGAAATTTCTTATTTTCATTAGTTGTTCGTAAAACCTGTGTAGAAATCCATTTTCATTGAAGAAAAAATTTCAATTGCATGTATCAGGTTTATATTGATTTCTCTTTGCGTCCAAAACATCATAATTTGCATCTCCCATTTACCCTTTACTTAAAATAAAAACCCTTAAAATCAAGCACATAATTTAAAATGAACTAGAATATTTTTTAGTTTTCACTAATATACATCAACTAGTCTAGGTCATTAGGGCCTTGGAATAGGTCTGTGGAGACTTAAATCTCCAAGGCCACTCAAAATTTTAAACTTATAAGTTGATTAAATGAGTGAAACCCAATCTCATTAATTTTTCCAAGAAATATCTCCTCCAGAGAGTCAAGCGCAAGGGCGAGTGAAAGCAGGGAAGAGAGATACCCCCTCTCCTACTTGGCGGATCCCAACCAAAGACCACACCTCCTGGTTGTCAATGCAAACTGGTGACCTTAGTTTCTATTCCTAGGTATCACATAGGTGATTATGGGGGGAGATACCCATGGTACCTAAGGCATACATTGCATCACATTCATTATAATTCTAGATGGTGCCCTTGCGAAGCTTGGGTACTTGCACCGGCAAAGGCTTTTGTTTGGAGGTCAGCATAATTTTTTATGTTACATTCACTAGTAGGCCTGGGGTGTAATTACCACAAACTATTTTCAGAAGGTACTTATTTTTTCTTTCTTGTATTTTGGTGTCTGGTTCTAATAACCCGGAGCGGAAATACCTAAGAGTTGCTTGATTGCTAAATCTTAGGGACATTTTTTAGAGAGTGCTCTTTTCTCCTAGACTGCCATAGCTTTGTAATTTTTTGAGTCTGTATAAGTTATCATAATAATTAAAAGTAGCTGATTGATCAATTCATCGATCTAGGAGGCTTCATGGGCTTTCTCCTGCGAGTGCCAAGCCTTCTTCTAAAAAGCGTAGGAGAAATTTTGTTGGTGATTTCCAATCAATAGAAATGAATGCATCAGAGTGTGATCCTCTGCTTGGGGCTTTAGTTTCTGAAGGTGAGGCTAGTGTTAGTCATAATATAGAGAGGAGTACTCTAGTCCTTTATAGGGTTCTTTTTCATGCAGAAGAAGTTGAGGTTGAAGAAATTCCTAAAAATCCAATTACTCCTTCCTCTCCTCTTCCTTCTATTTTTCTAGACGTTCTATTATATGTTGGACCTCTCATTCATAGGCCAACTAGCCCTCATATTTCTGCTTCTTTTCTTTCGATGGCCACTGCTGGGAACACAACTTCGGGTATGAGTAATTCGAGTGTACATACTCCTCTCTTAGTAGAAGGAGGAGGTACCATTGCTATATCGACCATCACTCCTAGTACTGAAATTTTTGGCTCTACCTCCATTCTGAGTGGGGGCACCCAAGATTTTGATTCCCATACTGGTCCCTTTTCATTTGGGATGCATTCTAGTGAAATTCCCTCAGTTTCTTTCACTGATGCATCTGCTGTCTCCATGCCCATGTCCTCTATGGCTAGTGGATCAGCCTCTTTTCAGGGTTTTCACTTTGGAAGTGGTCATATTCCTCATTCTAACCCTTCCTTAGTTTCTTTTCATTTATATGCGAAAATTCAGGTTTCAATCATGGAAAATTTTAGGGGCTAATATTCGCTGGTGGGCTATTTTTCCATGAATTTTCCAAAAAAAAGATTCGCCAATTTCCATTTTTTTATAAAAATGATTCGCCCAAATTTTACAATATAAAATTATTTTACATTAAAAATCACCGACATTATATAGACAATATACATAATATCATTATAAATTTGAATAATTTTACAAATACATCAATAAACATTTTATAGTTTGCATATTAAGGACTAGTGAGATTCGCCAATTTTTTAAACTTCAAGATAATTTTCCATCCTTAGAATTATCCCTGGTTTCAATACTTTTCTAGGAGGTCAATGTTCTAATGCTTTTCAAGGTTGGAACCCTAATTTCAGTGGTTTAGGAACTGGGACTCAGTTCATGTATGGTCAACAGGGGAACATGCCTTTCTCCTCCGTAGGTACTTCTCAGGGTTTTTCTTCTTTCGATAATGCATGGAGCCCTTACAAAGGGGTCTCGTTTTCTTTTAATACTTTGATTAGGGGGAACATACCTGTTTATGGTAACCCTTTGGTGGGAGGAGGTCCTACTCTGAGTTTCTCTGGACCACAAGGTTTTCCTTTTGTTAGCGATATGATGCGGGAATGTTGTCCTTGATGGCAACCCGAGATGAAGAAGATGAAGACATCGTATTGACCAATGTTGTCATGATGGAAATCCACCTAATGAAGCTATTCTTGACGTAATGGACGAGCAATGATGTTTCTATGGCAATATGACATTGAGTGTATCCTTGAAGGCAGTAACCCCTCAGTGAAGATAATGACTACTTACTTGATGAAGTTGTACTTGATAGAATATGGTTTGATGAACTAAATTTGATGTATCTACAGTGTGTATAGAAGACAATGAAGAAAGGAATTCAGAATGTGCTCAAAGTATGATGAAAAGAGTATGTCTCTATGTATACGCGGATCTGTCTAAGGGAAGTCGCGTATGCACGCGGAAAAGAACGTGCCAAGTCGCGTATGGGTAAAAGCGCTCAAAAAGTGCAAAACCAGGGGTAACCACCATGGTATTGACCCATTGTATTGGGTAATGATTCACCTAAATGACCCCGTCCAGGAATACCATCGGAAGTAATGTGGTTTTGGCTCATGGTATTGAAAAAGGATAAACCTATATAAAGAGATGAAATTCATTGTGCAAATCATGAACGTGGGTGCAAGATGTCTGAGCTTGAATGAATACTTCTCTCTGGAGTATATCTGAATGGAAAGGGTTACATTTGAATGAAAGATCTGAAAGTATGATGCACCAATGATGGAGTGATGAAGAAGGGGATCTAGATCTGTATTGTACTTGTATTTGCTAGATCTGTTTATGGAATGATTAGATTTGTGATGAGGCGAACATCTAGGCGAACATCTGTCTGAGGTAAAGGGTAAAATCTGAAGTGATGTACCTGTTGTGAAGAATTGCAATAACATTTAAGTTTGAAGAACCATACGCTAGTTCGCCGAAGCGGAAGCGCGTATATACGCGGCTTCTCTGAAGAGAAAGCGCGTATGCGCAATAAAATTAGCTCTGTAATTTGTACTGAAGTATACACTGGTTTGTGTGGACGGAAGCGCGTATATACGCGACATCAGAGAAAGGAAAGCGCGTATGCAAACTAGGGTTTGCTGAAGTTTGTGGTAAGAAATGTCTAATCTGTTCTGCTGGTTTACTGATATCTGTCAGTAAGTTATGTGTATCTATTTCATGGTTGACTGTGCTTAAAGAGTATGGAAAGGGTCTAATCTGAAAATATGATGAAATGTGGCCTACAAGTGGTGTCCTAAAGGAAGCTTTGGATCCAGTGTGAAAATTGATGAAACGTGGTCCATAGAGGTGCTGAGGGTTGTAGCCTTCAGTCAGGGGGTCGTAGCTCCCTTCCAGGTGAGGCTGGTAAACGAGATCGGGGGGTCGTAGCTCCCTTCCAGGAGAGGCTGGTAAACGAGTCATGGGGTTGGAGCTCCCTTCCAGGAGAGGCTGGTAAACGAGCGCAGGTGGGTGCCTGCGTGCTGGTCAAGTCTGCGCCAGCACATATGTTGTAAGATGTTTTCTCTATAATAAAATATTGAAGGCTGAGCAACTGCAGCGGTGGTTTTCTCCCGATTTGGGTTTCCACCTAAAAATCCTGGTGTTCATGTGTGATGCTGTGTGTGATGGTTTATTCTGTTCTTACTGCACATGTTTACTGTTTATTGAACATCTGATGAATGATGGAATAATATAAGTGAAGATTTAATGACAGATCTAGATCTCTGTGTATACGCTAGTTTCATAAAGGGGATCCGCGTATATACGCTAGTTTGCTGACAGAAAGTAGCGTATGGGTTTTAAGGAATGAAAAAGTAAAAAGATTTGATTATGCAGTAAATACTGATTCACCCCCCCCTCTCAGTATTTTTCCCAACAATTGGTATCAGAGCGAGGTCCTTCTGCAGAAGCTTGATCGCTTGAAGGAGATCCGTCGCAATGGGAAGTCAAGAAGGAGTGATGTCTATAAAGCCACCTCTATTCAATGGAAGTAATCTGATATTCTGGAAGGTACGAACAAAAGCATATCTGCAAAGTCTTGGTGCAGATGTATGGGCAATCGTGGAAGAAGGTTATCAATACCCGGCAAGTATTCCTACTGATGCAGCAGAAAGGAAGAAGTATGAAATCAATGCCAAAGCGGTGAATGTCTTATTAGG
The DNA here is from genome assembly GCA_034641835.2 of Pinus albicaulis. Lineage (NCBI taxonomy): Eukaryota > Viridiplantae > Streptophyta > Pinopsida > Pinales > Pinaceae > Pinus > Pinus albicaulis. The sequence goes on along the minus strand of CM076575.1, from coordinate 1,841,851,272 downwards.
AAGCATGTCTGAATCAGAATTTGCTAAAGTGATGCAGCTACATTCAGCAAAAGAAATATGGGACAAAATCATTCTGAGCTATGAAGGAGATACAAAGGTAAAAAGTGCAAAACTCCAAACTCCTAGAATCGAATATGAAAATTTGAAGATGCATAGTGATGAAAGTGTTGCCAGTTTCTTTCTTCGTCTAGATGATATTGTAAATCGGATGAGAAATTTGGGTGAAACCATAACCGATACTACTCTAGTGGAAAAAGTCTTAAGATCCTTGACTTCAAAATTTGACTCTAAATTTTCAGCTATTGAAGAAAGGCAAGATCTGCAAACTCTTACTATTGTTCAATTACATGGTATTCTGACTGCTTTTGAAATGAGGCAAGAAGGCCCTTCTCAAATCAAAGAAGTTGTTTTTAAGGCATCTGCAAAAGGAAAAGAAAAGGAAGTTGTCAAAGAATCCAGCTATATATCTGAAGAAGAAGAAGAAGCAAATTTTGTGAGAAGACTTCAACTAGGTACCGGAAAGTTCAAAGGTAAGCTTCCTTTCAAATGTTTCAATTGTGGAAGAGTTGGTCATTATGATGCAAAGTGTCCTTATAAAGAAACATCGGCTAAAGGAAAAGAAGTAGCAAGAAGGAATAAGAATCGATCTAGCACAAGAAAAAGTTATTATACTAATGAAGACAGTGATGGATCATCTAATAGTGAGGAAGAATGTGAAGAAGACTTTAGACTTCTCATGGCCTTTGAACAAAGAGAAGAAAAGGATACTTTTGTGGATGCTCTAGAGGACAATGATTTTCTTGAAGAAAACAATCAACTCAAAGTAAGCCTAGAAGAAAAGAACATAATCATAGAGACTCTTGAAAATCGGCTTGAAGCAAAGGAAAAACGCATTGAGGAATTGGAGTGTGAAGTAGTAAGTCTAAGGAAATATAATGAGAAAGTGAAGACTCTCAATCTTAGATTTGCTAAAGGTTCAGAAACCTTAGATGAGATTATCAAGACACAACGGTCTCCTCTTATAAAAACAGGTCTTGGATATACTGGGGAATCTTCCCAGACTTCAGCTCCAAATTATCTGAAAGCAGTCACAACTGGTTCTCTTCATTCAGCCACTCAGCAAGGGAACAAAGGATCTTTACAGGTAAAGCATGATCATCTCAAATCAAGGACCACTAATAGGGAGATCCCTCAAAGAAGCAACAACCAACAGGTAAATTCAAATAGAAGATTTCATAATCGCAGAAATTTCTACTTCAATGGACAATGTTTCTCATGTCACAATTTTGGTCATAAAGTTGTTCAATGTGTTGCATATAAAACCATCATGACAAGAGAAGCAAGAAAGAAAAAGATGAATATTGAACCAAAGAAGAACAACTATAACAACTTTTCTCCTCTTCAAAATGAAGTTGAATGTACTTATTGCAATAACTTTGGTCATGAAGAATCTGAATGCAGGAGCAAGGTCCAGCCAAAAGAACATGTTCCCTCAAGCTCTAAAATATGGAAAAAGAAAGAAATACAGGTTGAAAATTGTGGGATAGAATTATTTGCAGAAGGTGAAGAAAATCAATGGTACATTGATAGTGGGTGCTCAAGACACATGACAGGTGACAAAAGCAAACTCCTTACATATAATGCTCTTGAAAAGGAAAAGAAAGTTACATTTGGAAATGATACTCCTGCTGTAATTAAAGGAAAAGGGTCAGTATTTCTAAAAGAAAAGGTGAAGGCTAATGATGTCATGTATGTGGATGGATTAAGGCATAACTTTTTAAGTGTAAGTCAAATGTGTGATCAAGGAACAGAAGTGGTCTTTAGTTCAAAATAATGTGTGGTTCGTGATCTTGATACAAGTAAAATCATTATAAAAGGAAAAAGAAATCCTAGCAACCTGTATATACTGAACGACATAGATCAATGTTACTTGAGCAAGTCTTCAGAAAATTGGCTATGGCATAGAAGGCTGGGGCATCTGAGCTTCTCTCAAATCAACAAAGCAAGCAGACTTCAAGCTGTTCATGGTCTTCCCAATATTAATCTACCAGAAAGTATCATATGCAAGTCTTGTCAATTTGGTAAGCAGACCAGAGTACGATTTAATGCCAAAGAAGGATCATCAAGTGAGCCTCTTGAACTCATTCATACTGACATATGTGGACCTATGAGGAAGAAGTCACCACGTGGGGAAGAATACTATATCTTATTTATTGATGATTACTCTAGAATGTGTTGGATCGGGCTCATTAAACACAAAGATGAAGCATTTGAAAATTTTCAGATCTTCAAAGCTTTAGTTGAAAATGAATTAGATCTAAAAATCAAGTGTCTTAGATCTGATCGAGGAGGAGAATATACTTCAAATGAATTCTTTGAATTTTGTGAACAACATGGCATAAAAAGACAATTCTCTGTAGCAGGCACTCCACAACAAAATGGCGTAGCAGAAAGAATGAATAGAACAATTCAACAAATGGCTAGAGCTATGCTCGATGATTTTGGAACTCCTGACATGTTCTGGGGTGAAGCAGCACATACAGCAGCTAACATTATCAACAAGGCTCATGTTCGGGTAAATAGTGACAAAACTCCATATGAACTCTGGTATGGTAATTCTCCCTCTGTGAAGCATTTTAGAGTTTTTGGAAGTAAATGCTTTATCAAAAATAATGATGAAAAGCTTGGAAAGTTTGAACCTAGATCAGATGAAGGGATATTTCTTGGTTACTCATCTTCAAGCAAAGCATACAAATGTTACAATAAAAGGCTTCGAAAGATTGTTGAATGTATTGATGTTGTTATTGATGAGTCTCCTGCAGCTCCTAAAGAAGAAAAACAAACGACAAAAGAAGATGATGGTGACCTATGTCCTTCTACATCAAATAGAAATGATATAGACAGTGGATCCAATGAAGAACCTGAAGATGATCTATCTGAAAAATCTCCATCTAGATATGTTCAAAAGAATCATCCTGAATCTCAAATTTTGGGTGACAAGGAATTAGGTGTACGAACAAGGAGAACTATTGTGGGATCTTCTAATCATCTGGCACTTCTATCCACAATTGAACCACACAATGTCAATCAAGCTAGCAAAGATGAATGTTGGAAACAAGCCATGAATGAAGAGCTTGATCAAATTGAAAAGAATGACACTTGGGAATTGGTACCAAGACCACATGATAAAAATGTCATTGGAACTAAATGGATTTTCAAGAACAAGTTAAATGAGCATGGGGATGTTGTAAGAAACAAAGCTAGACTGGTTTGCAAAGGGTATACTCAACAAGAAGGTATAGACTTTGAAGAAACGTTTGCTCCTGTAGCTAGACTTGAAGCCATCAGAATGTTTCTTGCTTTTTCAAGTTATCAACAAATCAAAGTTTATCAAATGGATGTTAAATCTGCTTTTCTTAATAGTGATCTAGAAGAAGAAGTATATATAGAACAACCGGAAGGATTCATTTTGGGAAATGATGCAAATCTTGTTTGTAGACTTAAAAAGGCTCTATATGGTCTCAAACAAGCTCCAAGGGCTTGGTATTATCGCCTTGACAAATATCTTCATCAACAAGGATTTTCAAAGGGGTCTGCTAATAGAAACTTATACACAAAATTTGAAAATGGTAAACTGTTGATTATGGTTGTTTATGTTGATGATATCATTTTTGGGAGTAACGAAGAATCTTTGAGTCAAAAATTTGCTTCTGTCATGCAGCAAGAATTTGAAATGTCCTTACTTGGAGAACTAACATTCTTTCTTGGCTTACAAGTGCATCAAACTGCAGATGGTATATTCCTATCACAAGAAAAATATCTTAAGCAAATTTTGAAGAAGTATGGCATGGAAGAATACAAACCTGTAAGTACAGCAATGATAACCGGATGCAATCTCAGTTCTCATGATGATTCTCCCACGGTGAATCAACCAGAATATAGATCAATGATAGCAAGTCTACTTTATCTCATTGGGACTAGACCAGACATTATGCATGCAGTTGGGATTGTTGGACGATTCCAAGCTAATCCAAAAGAGTCTCACCTTCAGGTTGTTAAAAGAATTTTCAAATATCTTCAAGGAACTCAAGACCTTGGTCTATGGTATCCAAAGAATGCTGATCTTACTCTTCATGCTTACACTGATGCAGATTGGGCTGGAAGTGTTGATGATCGGAAAAGCACTAGTGGTGGTGCATTCTACATGGGACCTTGGTTAGTATCTTGGTTCAGCAAGAAGAAAAATTCTATTGCCTTATCTACAGCAGAAGCAGAATATGTGGCTGCCGCATCTTGTTGCACTCAACTCCTTTGGATGATGCAAACCTTACAAGATTTTCAAATCAAATGTACGCCTCCTGTCCCCATTAAGTGTGACAATACTAGTGCCATCAGTATTTCAAAGAATCCTGTTATGCATTCGAAGACCAAGCACATTCCCATCAAGTATCACTTCTTACGTGAACAAGTGCTTGAGCAAAAGGTGAAGTTGGAGTATGTCCCCTCCAAAGAACAAGTTGCTGATATCTTTACCAAACCTCTGCCCAGGGAAGCGTTCGAGTATCTAAGACAGAAGCTGGGAGTGTTCTCTGCCAGTCAAAAGCACAAATCTGCATAAATTTCGAAGATGGCATTGGATACGCGGATTTCCTGAAACACAGTCGCGTATATACGCGAGTTCATGCATAGAAAACCACGTATGTCTGATTGCTGACATTTTTTCTGTTTGGAGTCAGCTCTCTTCAGCACAGCTGTAGTCCTGTTTGGTATCTCTAATACTATCTGGTATCTCTGGTGGTGTTCTAGTTCTCGTAATTCTATTTCTAATGTTTTGATAAAGATGCCTTGATGATTTGTTGGTGAAAGTGTTCAGGATGCACAAACTAAGGGGGAGCCTTAGTCATATGAAAAGGATGCTTGGATGCACAGTTTCAGGGGGAGCATTAGCTTTGCTGTGTATAATGCATTGTTGGCATTATGTTGGTTCTGAAATATGTTCTTTTTCTTGAAGTCTTGGTCATAAATGGTCATATTTGTAATTTGATGAAAAGGTCTTGTTGAGACCCATGATGTAAAATTGTAATATTCAGTCATGTAAGGACTTGTCAAATTTGTAAACCCACTTGGTTGGGTAGCTGAGTCAAATATTACAAACCCACTTGATTGGGTAGCTGAGTCAAATCTGTAAACCCACTTGGTTGGGTAGTTGGGTCTCTTATGTAAATCCACTTGGATGAATCTTTGATGTAAGTGTGAGTCATTGGTGATAGGAAATTCATAGAGTCATGTACTTCACTGGAAAATATGTTTGAAGATTCAGCATGAACTCAGGGGGAGCTTGGTCACTTCAGTATATATCAGATCTGCAGAATGATTCTTCCACATGAGGAGAAAAGGGGGAGAGTATGTTGCTTTTTGATCCGCCCTTTGCCCTTGATGTCAAAGGGGGAGAGTGACATGGTGTTTGAATGGTGTCAAAAATGGGGAGAGTGACATGGTGTCATTGTATTCTTAATGTACCTATCTGTTGTGGTAACCAAACACCATCGTGGTTGCCATCAAGTCCAAAAGGGGAGATTGTTGGCAATATGATGCAGAGTGTTGTCCTTGATGGCAACCCACTGAATGAAGATGAAGACATACGACTGTTGACATGTGTTGTCCTTGATGGCAATCCACCTGATGAAGTTATTCTTGACGTGATGGACTTGGTAAATGATGTTTGTTAGCAATATGATGATGAATGTTGTCCTTGAAAGGAAACCCTCTTGATGAAGATAATGGCAACTTACTGGATGAAGTTGTGCTTGATAGAATATGTCTTGATGAACTAAAACTGATGTATCTACAGTGAGTACAGAAGGCAATGAAGAAAGGAATTCAACATGTGCTAAATATATGATGAAAAGAGTATGTTTCAAGGAATACGTGGATCTGTCTAGGGGAAGTCGCGTATGCACGCGGAAAAGAACGTGCCAAGTCGCGTATGGGTAAAAGCGCTCAAAAAGTGCAAAACCAGGGGTAACCACCATGGTATTGACCCATTGTATTGGGTAATGATTTGCCTAAATGACCCCATCCAGGAATACCATCGGAAGTAATGTGGTTTTGGCTCATGGTATTGAAAAAGGATAAACCTATATAAAGAGATGAAATTCATTGTGCAAATCATGAATATGGGTGCAAGATGTCTGAGCTTGAATGAATACTTCTCTCTGGAGTATATCTGAATGGAAAGGGTTACAGTTGAATGAAAGATCTGAAAGTATGATGCACCAATGATGGAGTGATGAAGAAGGGGATCTAGATCTGTATTGTACTTGTATTTGCTAGATCTGTTTATGGAATGATTAGATTTGTGATATGGCGAACATCTATGCGAACTTCTGTCTGAGGTAGAGGGAAAAATCAGAAGTGATGTACCTATTGTGAAGAATTGCAATAACATTTAAGTTTGAAGAACCATACGCTAGTTCGTCGAAGCGGAAGCACGTATATACGCGGCTTCGCTGAAGAAAAAGCGCGTATGCGCAATAAAATTAGCTCTGTAATTTGTACTGAAGTATACACTGGTTTGTGTGGATGGAAGCGCGTATATACGCGACATCAGAGAAAGGAAAGCACGTATGCAAACTAGGGTTTGCTGAAGTTTGTGGTAAGAAATGTCTGATCTATTCTGCTAGTTTACTGATATCTATCAGTAAGTTATGTGTATCTATTTCATGGTTGACTGTGCTTAAAAGTATGGAAAGGGTCTAATCTGAAAATATGATGAAATGTGGCCTACAAGTGGTGTCCTAAAGGAAGCTTTGGATCCAGTGTGAAAATTGATGAAACGTGGTCCATAGAGGTGTTGAGGGTTGTAGCCTTCAGTCAGGGGGTTGTAGCTCCCTTCCAGGTGAGGCTGGTAAACGAGATCGGGGGGTCGTAGCTCCCTTCCAGGAGAGGCTGGTAAACGAGAGCAGGGGGTCGTAGCTCCCTTCCAGGAGAGGCTGGTAAACGAGCGCAGGTGGGTGCCTGCGTGCTGGTAGGAGTCTGCACCAGCACATATGTTGTAAGATGTTTTCTCAATAATAAAATATTGAAGGCTGAGCAACGGCAGCGGTGGTTTTCTCCCGACTTGGGTTTCCACCTAAAAATCCTGGTGTTCATGTGTGATGCTTTGTGTGATGGTTTACTCTGCTCTTACTGTTCATGCTTACTGTTTATGAAACATCTGATGAATGAATGATGGAATGATTTAAGTGAAGATCTAATAACATAATTAGATATTTGTGTATACGCGAGTTTCATAAAGGGTATCCGCGTATATACGCGAGTCTGTTTCAGGAAAATAGCGTATGGGTTTTAGAAGCAAGAAAAAGCAAAAGTTTTGAATATGCAGTAAATACTGATTCACCCCCCCCTCTCAGTATTTTTCCCAACATCCTTATGGTTCAGCTTCTTCTACGAACATTCCTTGGTAGCTTGGTGCCTCATCAAATCCAGGCTATTATTTTCACAATGTTGGGACTCTATCCCTTGGTGGATGGAATTCTCAGGGTCCTCTGAGCTTACCATTCCTGAAAACCCTAAATTTTCCAGATCTATCAAATTTTACTACTGATCCTATCCGATATAGCCTATGTTTGCCTTTGGCTCCAACCAAGATTCCTTCTTATATCCCAAAATTCAAAGGGAAGACTAGTGAATATCTAGCCGACCATGTTACCACTTTCCATTTATGGTTCTCATTGAACACCCTTATTGATGATTCACTTAGGTTGAGATTATTTCAGTGCACCTTGACTGGAAATGCTGCTAAATGGTACATTGAGCTTACTGGGAACACTTTTTCTTCATTTGGCGAGTTAGCTACCATGTTTTTGAATCATTTTCAGTTTCCCATTTTTTATGATGTCGGAACTGAGCTTTTGGCCAATTTACATAAAGATAAGGCAATGCACATTTCTGACCATATTTAGGAATCGAGGAGAAGGAAGAGGATCATTAAATCCTATATTCCCAATGAATTCCTTCTCGAATGGTTCCTCAAATATTTACAGCCAGAAATATCAAAATATGTATCTCTTTCTAGGGTATTCACTAAGTAGCAAGCCATCTTTAGAGCCCACCAATTGGAACTTATCTTTCTCAGTCTGGGATTATTAATAAGATATTTCCTAATGCTCCTCATTCCAATATAGATTTAGCCAAACCAAAGCTAGGTCCCCATGCTGACGGGCTTGTTGGTTCTGTTAGTGTCAGTATTTGCATACTACCATCAGTGATAAAAAATAATCCTTTCATATCATTTTAGGAGTCCCACTCATAAAGTTTCAATCATTCCATTAGGTCATGAAAAAAATTCACTCGCTAATGGTAGCCCTAGTCATAAAATATCACTCCTCAATATTTATATTTTCTAGTCTGCTTTCATTTCTTGTTGAGCATATTTCATTCATGAGAATCCATTTCATTATATCATTATGTCAGTTAAAGCCACCATGGAGTCTGGTCATTCAAGGTCCCCTTAGGTCATTAGGTTTCATTTTCCAAGGTTCAATAATACACCATTTCATTTTCATAAGGCCAAAAAAAGTTGAGAGTGATTGAATAACATTACTTTATCATCTGAAAAATATCTGTCAACATGTAAAGATGATCTCCAAGGACGATTTCCAAAGTTCTAATTTTGATTTCAAATTATGATTTTTATTTTGCAATGTAATTTTATTCAAAAAACAAAGATGTAATTTTTTTTTTTTTTTTATGTAATTTTATGTTCAATATATGTAATAAGTATTATTCCCATGTTTCCAATTCAACTCCATATGCCAAACTAAACATATAAAACTTCAAAGTGTAAAGAGTGCTAAACTCCAGCATCATCAACTTGCAAAAGACAAAGTCAAAGTGTAAAGGGTATTTTCAAAAGTTTTCAAAGGTGAAATGAAACATTAGAAATTGGTTTTTGAATGAAAATATCAATTTAAAACAAGTATAAAAGCCCCCATGACATCAAGAGAGACCGCATTTGTCTATTTCTACCATCGAGCAAACTCAACAAAGCAGGGTTTTCAAGTTTTTTGAGCGAAATCAGCAAAACAGGGTAGGCACTGCGCATTTTCCAAAGGGAGGGCGTGTTTTCTTCTTGTGTGTAGTGTTGAGTTGCACACCTACCAAAGGCACTGCGCTCCTGCATTGTGCGTTGTGCACCTGCCAAAGGTGCTATGCACTTTCTTGTGGCATTGTGCGCTTTTCAATCTTCCTCAGCAACTGTCAAAAACACCTTAAAACTTCAAAAATCACCCTCCAGACTTCAACAGTGATTCTTTACACCTCCAAACAAGTAAGTAAGTGAAAATTTCTTCATTCCTCCTCTCCATCAAATCACTTTATATGTGTGAAGTTTGTTTAAGGCAAATTTGGTGTCATTCTTAATTTGAAACCCTAGTATTCCTCAAAAACCTAATTACAATTCAGTTTCACTCCCTAAACCTTCATAAAACTTCATACATTCATTGCAATCTACCCTTTCCCAAATCCCTACATTAACATCCCCTTTCCCTAGCCTTTACTTCCTTAAAACCCTAAACCCTAGGTACACTATTTTCTTAGGCTCCCAATTCCCTACACTTGTGATAAATTCCCTATTCCAAACTCCTATATATCCCTACTCCCTGTCACATTAACTAAATCATAAATCCCTACCCCCATCTCCCTCAATTAGCCTATCCCATTCCCTAGTCCTAAAAATCACATTTCACTATCATCACACCTCCCTAGGGTTTTGACACTAAGACATCATGGCAGAGGTAGAAAATAGACCATATAGTGAGGGAGAATAAATAGAGGGGAGGAGGCCACATAAAGGGGGAAGAATACTCAAATTAGAGCCAACAAATACCAAGGAAGTTTTTGCGTCTCCTATGGTTGTGACATGTTTCAAACATGTTGGATGTTTTGAGTTTTGTGAGAAAATTCAGAAGGTCTAACACCATGCTATGTTGACTAGACTTTTCATCTCTAACCCCCATGACAACCAGGTTACTCTTGTTGGTATCACTTTCACTGTGTCAACTGCCATCATCTCAGCTACCATTGGGATCCCAATTGTTGGGGACAAATGGTTCAAACAGAAAGACTTGGAGGAGCATAACTATGAGCCTTTCATCAAACCTAGGTACAAGAATGAGAGAAAGATGTTTTTTCCTTTCTCTTACCTACTGGAGAGATATGCTCCCATAATGAAAATAATCATGAAATAATTTTCATGTGAAGGTATATTTTCTATATTGTATGCTTATCACATCTGTCTACTCATGCACTTCACTAGGGTAAAGATGCTCAACATAACCTACCACCTCTTCCAAAGCATTGATAAGATGGAATTCATTGTCTAGAAGAGAGAGTATGAATGCCAAATGAAAAGTCCTTTTCACCACTCCCTCATCAAAATCATAGTCCTCCATCACCTTAAATAATTGAACATTCCATGGAGGTCATTCATAGCTGATGACATATTCACTGCTTCACCTATTCAGCATGCCCAAAATGTGCCTTCATTGTCTCATCCTTAAAATTCCATTCCTCCATCTCAGCCACAGTACATTCATGATCTTCAGAGCAGTCTCCTTCACCTATTTCATCACCATCATATCCATCCCACATTGAGATTGGGTCACCTAGCATAGCTGAGATCAATGAGCCTAAGCAGGCTAATGTAGCTGAGATAGATCCATTGGAAAAAACATACCAGAGGGGTCATAGGCAGGTTTTTTCTCCACAAATTGTGGAAGGGGCCCTAGCTTATTCACCAACAAAGCAGGTACATAAGTGGAAAGAAAATATGATAGATGAGGATGAGCATAAGGCATCCATTCATGATGAGGATTACCTCCATGAAATAGAACAGGGTTTTGACCTTGTTGACCTAGATAAGCATGATGACGATGATATCACTAGTGTAGTCATCAAGGGGAAGGATGTTAGGATTAGCTAGCTTCAAACTAATCTTGACAGGTCCAAATTTGTCATAAACTTCCTTGAGAAGGAAAACCAACAATTGAAAACAAATCATGTCATTAATAAGGTCAAACACATCATAACTCAAAGGAAGGCAGAAAAGCCAAGGTTTTGTTAGAAAAGACACTTGAAAAGCATGGTTTTCCTGAAGAACAGGAAGAACAAGCACCAAGAGGCAGACCTAGAACTAGAGGGCTGAAAAAATCTCTAGAACTAGAAAGGAAAAAAGAGGCTGAGCATGTTGATCAGTTAACCCTAAATGAACAACTTGCAATGGTAATCAATGAAAATAGGGAGGCATGGATTGATAGAGAAAATCAACACCTAGAGAAAATTTTAGAGAAGGAAAATAGAGACACTGACATATTGAGGAGGAAGGTCAAACACTATGCCCAAAATGAAAAATTTGCAATGGCCAAGCTCAAAAGAGCCAATGCAAAAATTGAGGCTTTGACCATGCAAGAGGAGACAAGAAAATTAGATATACTTGTAGAGGCTTCACTCCAAGCCTATCCAAATCATTAGAAATCATTTCAATAATTTTGAAGAGTTTTGGGTCATTTTTGCAAATTCTGTGTTTTTATTCAGTTTTTGTACAATCAGGTCAGAGAGACAAGTGTCATACGCGCAATGCCCTTGGAGTTGTGCTCTTTTTTGAGCCATCTTCTGAGAAAAAGGTCACCACCATTGGATGAAAATTGGTCAATACATCTGAGAAAACCACTTTTCAAGCCTTGGTTTGCAAAACAAGAAGATAAAAATGTCAAAAAACCACCAAAAAATTATGTTTTTACCTCATTTTTGGCCCTGGCACTGCGTGTTGAGCACTCTTGGGAGGATTGATTTTTGACAGGGAAAATGAGCTTCATTTTCAATACTGAAGGCATATCCAAAAACTAGACTTGAAGGGATTTCCAACAAGCCATATTGGAGCCAAATTGGAAACATAAAACCCAGTCAAAAACAAATTGCAAGATGGAGGATGTGTTTACCAAAGGGAGGGCGCACTTGGCAAAAAGAGGGCACGTTTGACAATTTGTTGATATTTTTGAAATTTCATTGAAAATTTGACTTTTATATTGAAAATCATGATTTCACTTATGTAATTGAGCATGGTAAATGTAAATATGATTTATATAAGTTACCTAGGGTTATATTCATGATGTAAATGTACTCATCAAAGTCAATCGAATCAGTCAATGTAATTAGGGAGGAGTCACTTAGAGCTCCCTACACTCTAGCTTTCAATTCATAATTTTGTGGATCTAATCCTCACTTAGGAATTCGACCCATGAGGATAAGAGAATGTCATTTTGATGTCTATATCTTCCCTTTCTTCACTCTTAGCAAAGGTTAGAAACAGTTTGGATGCTAGTGTATTGATCAAGTACCAGTTTGGCCTGGAAATTTATGAAGAATTGCAGCTATTTCCTTGGGATTCATGTGGTATGAATTTTTGGCATTGTTTTTTCTCTGTGATCATTTGTATGAATGTTTTGTAAGCTCATAAACATTTCATGTCTATTATATGATAAATTTCAAGTTGATAGGAAGAATACATGTTTTTCATGCTCTGTTTTGGGAAATTTGTCATAATTTGTCCAGTTTAGAAAGAATACATCTCCTATGTTATTTCTAGCTCCTCATCAGTCTTAAATGATCTCACTAAATCACCTTTAAGTGCTAAGCCTTCTACCACCTTTTCCCATTGAATTGACTACAATTCCATCTCATTTTCCCTGACCTAGTCCCCTTGACCTAATCATCATCCAACAAACCCAACCCAATCAAAACAAAACAAACCCTTCTACATTTAATAGCTAACCTAAAACATTTTTCATCCAACCCTCTTGGCTGTCACTTCTATGGAGAGAGCCCTCTTCGACTTGGTAGGGAAATATTCCAAGTCAAAATTTTGGTCTGTGGTTACCTCTGTTGGGATTCCTTCTTCAGCCTTAGGGATCTAGCGGAGTGATAACATACTGGCGCCATTGCCGGGGAACCAAATATTTGTTTTCCCTGGGTGTACGACAAGAAAATTTTGGAATTCAATCCTTTGGGTGTTAGGGTTAAGTTTCATAAAGGCTGATTCGATAATTGCAGTGCTAATATTGTAGAGCTGGCTTCCACAAGATATACTACAAAAAATGCACACCTTGATCCAGTTGATCTGGTTGATGATCCAGGGAATTTCTTTCGAAGGCATAGATATCAAACTATAGAGATTCAATTAGGACCAGTTCCATTGGTAAGATCAATTTATCCACATGCTAAGTTACTTTCTCTTGAAGATATTCCGTATGATCTAAAGTTTTAATTGTCATTGTTTAAATCCAAATCTGAAAAATATTTATTCGACATAGTATTCAATCTTTTAATATTATCTGAGGTCAAGTCATTGTCTGAAGTAGACTTTAGTCCTCTGAAATATTGGTTTTTCAGAGATATTAAGCCTTTATCTAACCTTAACATCAAAGAGTGGATCCAATTCTACCATCAAGAGGAAGTTTTTGTTTCATCTCAACCTCAAACTTCGTCAGTTGTAGTTTATTCATCTACACCTTTGACCTCATCATTCATACCTACTACTTCAGTACCTACAACTTTTGTTCCTTTACCTATTCAGCCAATCCCTCCTATTGTCAATCCAGTAGGAGTCATGGCAAGATTTTCCCCACTCATCTTACCAGCCCAATTGAATGAATTACCTCAGGGTTATGTAATATCCCAAAGGGAAATAGACAGTAATATAAAGCATACAACAAGACATATAATGCTAGAAACGAACCATGAAGCAGATACACATGAAATAGATAATTCTAAGCCATTTTATTATACTGAGACATATAAAGAAGTATAGGAGGTGATCAAAATGATGGCACCTCGACTTGCACTCGGCAAGTGTAGAAATACTCTCAGAATGTCAAAGGAAATGGCTGCTCTCTGCTCTAACTCTAACTGCTGAAAATACTGCAGTGCTGCTGCAACTGCTGGGACCAAAATGAGTATTTGGGGCTGCTCCCCTACTCGGAAAATGCTGATACTCTGGAATCGGCCTCTACTCACAATACCCAAAAAATCCCAGAGAGTGTTTCTGAAATTCTCAACGTCCGAAAATGCCCGCCTTGAGGATCTACGCTATCCTCCTAAGGGCCACGCTAGTGCTAAATGACAACCTCCAAAATAAGGACTCCCTCTCCCCCAAATACCTACAATAAGAAAGGACTAGCCCTTTGCTCAATCCTCCGGCCTGAATCCTCCAAAATGGCACCAATCCAGACTCCCCCAAGATTAACTGCGTCCTCCCTCTCAAGACTACACAGTCCCTAGATGCTCTGCTCCACAATGAAGGCAACCACAAATCCTTCTAAAAAATGATGGTAGAATACCTCACCCGAGCAAGCACTCGAAGTCTCCCGAGGTTGAGGGTGGGATCTCCGCACGAAGACACCCAATGTACTAAACATTATTGCAGACAAGCTAAATAGCAGCATGCTCCAAGTCGAAATGACAAGCTCAAGATGCATAAACATGAATGATCAAATGAGGAGGCTCTCCTCCCTTTTATCATGATGGGCATCTCTCAACCCTAGGCCCCACCATCTCCTACGTGCCCCTTGGCCCACGCTGTCCCTCTCAACTACGTGAGGTAGGCCCCACGCTACCCACGTGGTCTACGTCCTCCTCTCCCTGCGTTGTCGACTTGGTCACTAGGCCCCACTTCCCCAAATACGATGTGGACTTTAGGGAAATATTTTATCCTAAGTGAGTTATTTAATATTTCACCCACTTTATTCATGCTCCAACTATAATAAGGAAAAATTGGTCAAAATTAATATGTCCAATTAGCTATCACTAATTGGGAATATTACAGTCTCCCCCGAAAATTTTTTTCTTGACCTCAAGCAACTGTAGTGATGGATGTTGCAAGATCTTCTCACTCTCCCAAGTGGCATCCTCATCCGGAAAATTCTTCCACCTCATTAAGAATTCCCAGAGTGTCCTGTTCTGCAACTGTCTCTCTCGGGTATGAATAATGGCCTTTGGCTGTAGCACCAAGTGCCCCTCATCATCCGTAGGCGGAAGCTCCCCTGTCATTGTCACTTGCTGTCCCAGTGCCTTCTTCAGGCATGATACATGAAATAAGTTATGAATCTTGCTGCCCTGGGGTAGCTCCAACTCATAAGCAACCTGCCCAACTCTGCGTATCACCCTGTAAGGCCCATAAAAATGGGGCTTGAGCTTTTCAGCTCCCTTCTACTTTAGATTAGACTATCAGTATGGCTGCAAAAATAGGTAGACCAAGTCCCCTACCTTAAGATTTCTCTCCACCCGACCCCTATCGGCATACAGATTCTGCTGGTTCTGTGCTATAGCCATGTTATACTTGAGAGCTCGGAGGATGTCTTGACTCTCTTGGATCTAGTCCTTGGCTCTTAGAGCCTTGCTAGCACCAAACATCACATCAAAAAAAGATAAAGCATGATAACCATATAATGCGTAAAACGGAGACATACCGATGGTCATGTGATGTGTGTTGTTGTAGCATTACTCTCCTAGGTGCATCCACTTTAGCCATGCTCTCTGCTGCCCACTGACATACTTACGCAAGTAGCCCTCCAGCCACTTGTTAACTATCTCTGTCTTCCCATTTGTCTGTGGGTGGTAGCTAGTGCTCGGTGTAAACTCTGTCCCCACCAACCGAAAAAGCTCCTGCCAAAACCCGTCCATGAAGCGGTTGTCCTTGTCATTCACAATGGTCTTGGGAAGACCATGTAACCTGAAGATGTCCCTAAAGAACAGCTCTGCCACCTGTGCTACTGTATTTCATCAGTCGATCAATGACGACGAATATACAGTCCTTGCCCTACACCATGGGCAACCCTGTGATGAAATCCATCAAGATACTCTCCCATTTCCCCTCTGGAATGGGAAGAGGCTGCAACAAACCTGCGAGATGGTTCATCTCCCCCTTGTTGGGCTAACAAACCTCGCACTCCCTGACATGCTAGAGTATGTCCTCCTTGAGGCCCTTCCATGAGAACCTCTCCCTGATGGCCCTGTAGGTTTTGGTAAACCCCTGATGGCCAGAAAATGGTGAATCGTGAGAAGCCTACAATATCTTCTTCTTGAGCTCAGAGCCCTCAGTCAAGAAGATCATGTCCCTATAGTAGATGATCTCATCCATCACCCTATATCTGTTATCTGTCACCTGTCCATCCAAAACCTCACAAGAAAACATGTCGTTGGAGTACTCCACCAATAGTCGAGCCCTCCAATCTGCGTCCAAACTCATCAGAGACAACGTGGCTGGTCTGCGTGAAAGTGCATCAGCCACCACATCGTTCTTCCCTTTGACATACTCGATGTCAAAGTCATAGTCTTGGATCTTGCCGACCCACTTCTGCTACCTCTCCTGTAGTTGTTTCTGCTCTAAGAAAAACCTGAGGCTGTTGTGGTCAGTCCTCACCCTAAACCTGTTACCTACCAGGTACTACCAGATTTTGGCCAATGCATACATGATGGCCAGCATCTCCTTGTCGTATATGGCATACAACTGCTCATGTGGTAGGAGCTTCTGGCTCTCAAAAGCTATAGGGTGGCCTCCCTGCATCAACACTGCACCTATCCCCTCTCCTGATGCATCACACTCCAGAACGAATGGTTGCGTGAAGTCTAGTAATGCTAGCACTGAACAACTGCTCATCACCTCCTTGAGCCTATCAAAGGCTCACTGCGTTGTGTCTGTCCAACTGAATGCCCCCTTCTTCGTCAGATCCGTAAGGGGTGTAGCAAGCTGAGAGAACCTCTTGACAAACTTCCTGTAGTAGGTGCAGATACCCACAAACCCCCGATGTTCCGTCACGTTTCTCGGCTCTGGCCTATCCCTAATGGCCCTGATCTTTTCCTCGTGGACCCTCACTCCGTCCACCCCTATGATGTGTCCCAAGTATATCATCTCCGTCAACCCAAACTCACACTTGGAGAGCTTAGCATAAAACTATTGCTCCTCCAAAATATGCAACACTGCCTCTATGTGCTGGAGATGCTCCTCCCATGTCTTGCTATATATCAATATGTCATCAAAGAATACCAACACACAATTCCTCAGGTGGCTGCAGAAAATGTGGTTCATACATGACTGGAAGGTGGCTGGTGCATTAGTTAGCCCAAAGGGCATGACCAGGAACTCAAAATGGCCATAGTGGCACCTAAAAGCGGTCTTGGGAATGTCCTGTTCCCTCACGTGAATTTGATGGTACCCAGATCTCAAATCAATCTTTGAGAAGAACCGTGCCCCTCTCAACTCATCCATTATCTCGACAATCCGTGGAATAGGGTACTTGTTCTTCATGGTCCTTTTGTTCAGGGACCTATAATCAATGCACATCCTCAATGTGCCATCCTTCTTCTTCACCAACACTACCGAAGAAGCGAAAGGACTGGTGCTAGGCCGAATGTGTCCAAGAGCTTATAGCTCGTGGATAGCCCGCTCGATCTCATCCTGATAGGCCTTGGGGTGCCTATAGGGTGTGGTAATGATGGCTTGTATGCCCTACTCTAGCTCAATCATATGCTCAAACCCCCAATCCGGTGGTTGTCCTGGTGGTATCTCCCCAAACACCCCAGCATACCTATCAAGGATGGTTTGTACCTCTGGATGAACTGTCTACTCAGTAGTCTCTACCTCTGATGCATGCAGCTCTACTACCCGCTCTATGTCTCCCTTCTAGAAGTCTGCCTCCATCTGGTGAGCTGAAACTGTCTGAGGTGGGTAAGTGTGTATGCCCCGTATCTTCTCGTGCTTCCTGGTCTTCTTGTCATCCCACTCCATCTCCAAGGCCTCCCAATCTGTGGTGACCTTCCCTAGAGTGATCAGCCACTGTACACCTAATACCATGTTGGTATCTGGTATGTTAACCACGAAAAAGTGGTCAGTCATTGTGTAGGTGCCCATCGTCACTTCCAACACTGGGACATATCTGGCACACTGCATAGTCTGATCTCTAGGGACCAACACTGAAAACCCATCAAAGCTCTTTGTCTGTATGCCTCTCTTCTCTACCATTTGTGCATCGATGAAGTTGTGGGTTGTCCCACTGTCCACCAGTACTGATACTCACTACCCCCCCACTGTACCTCGGACGCGCAGTGTCAGATACTTGGGGAACTCCTCGCAATGCTGCAAGGGTCCCTTCGGTAGGTGCAGAGGCTGCACCTCCTGCTCCTGGTGGTGGAGGTGGAAAATGATCTTGTGCTGCATGGCTACCCCCTACCCCCACGTCATCATACTCATCTTCTTCCCCGCTGCTCTCGGAGAAGACCTCGATATAATGTGCTTTTCCAACAACACATCTGTGTCTTGGTGCCCACGGCTCCTGACAGGTGAAACATAATCTCTTCTTCTTCAATTCCCTCCTGGCATCATCATCCAACTGTCCTCTACCCTAATTCCCCTTTGGAGGCAGAATCCTCAGATCCTTCCCCTTAGGTTAGAAGGCCTGTCTCTGGGGGTAAGGCGTCTTGGTCCTGGGTAAGGCATCCTGCAAGTCCTGTGTCCTACCAACTGCATCATGGAGTGTGGTTGGTCTAGTGGATCTGACCAATCTCTAAAGCAACTCTGATAGCATATCAATGAACATGTAGATCATCCGTGCTACGGATAAATCTGGCACCATCACTGAGAGTCTCAAGAAATCTGAGATGTATGTGTTCAGACTCCTAGTCTGCTTGAGCTTCGTTAGCTCAACAAAGTGCTCCTCTGGATCCCTCTGATCAAACCTCTCTATCAACCTCAGGGTGAACTCAGCATAAGCTGTCATTGTCGAGTGCTCGAGTGTAACCATCTCGTGGAACCACCAACCTTGGGCCTTGCCATCTAGATGCAGCGTTGCCACCTTGATGGCCTCCATCTCCGCCATCTGGTTGAGCTGGAAGTATATGTCCAGCTTCTCCACCCAAGCTTTTACCGAACTGTTTGATGAACCATAAAACATAGGCAAATGGAACATGCTCATCGTACACTGAGTGTCTCCACTGTGATAATGCTGGTGTCCCCTATGATGGTCGCAGGGTCTGCTATCCCGCTGGAGCTAGACAAAATCACGAAATGAAAGGGCATCTCTGAAATCCTGCCCGTATGACTGGTACTCAGCAAAGTAATCACCCATGTGGCCAGGTTCCTGCTCCTGCTGTGCTCCTGCCCCTATGTCTGTAGCTAGAAAAGTGGACATAGTGGAACGTGTGGGTTCATGAGATGCCATGTGCCGAGTGGCATCATGCTCCTGCAAATGGTGGGATGTGCCTGATCCCTCACCAATCTGGAAACCCCTTGGGGTTTCACGATGCCTAGCCTCTATAGCAGTGAATCTCTGTCCCATCACCTCAATCTGCCTTGACAGATCCTGTACTGACTTGAGGAGCATTTCCCCAAACTTCTTCACGTCACTATCATCTGTCATCGGTTCCTCTTGCTCTGTGTCCACTACTAGAGCGCAATCACCCTCTCCGTAGGTGATTTTCAACCTATGCTCTCGGTCACAGTACTTCCTACCTCTGTAGCAAATATACAACTTCTCTTCTGGTGTTATAGACAACTCGCTCCACAGGCTGAGCCAGGTCTATGAGCTCTAATACCACTGTAATATCCTGAAGGGAAATAGACAGTAATGTAAATCATACAACGAGACATATAATGCTAGAAACGAACCATGAAGAAGATACACATGAAATAGAGAATGCTAAGCCATTTTATTATACTGATAAATATAAAGAAGTACAAGAGGTGATTAGAATGATGGCACCTCGACTTGCACCCGGCAAGTGTAGAAATACTCTCAGAATGTCAAAGGAAATGGCTGCTCTCTGCTCTAACTCCAACTGCTGAAAATACTGCCATGCTGCTGCAACTGCTGGGACCAAAATGAATATTTGGGGCTACTCCCCTACTCGAAAAATGCTGATACTCTGGAATCGGCCTCTACTCACAATACCCAGAAAAGCCCAGAGAGCGTTTCTGAAATGCTCGACCTCCGAAAATGCCCCCCTTGAGGATCTACGCTATCCTCCCAAGGGCCACGCTAGTGCTGAATGAAAAACTCCAAAATAGGGACTCCCTCTCTCCCAGATACCTCCAATAGGAAAGGGTTGGCCCCTTGCTCAATCCTCTGGCCTGAATCCTCCAAAATGGCACCAATCCGGACTCCCCCAAGATTAACTGCGTCCTCCCTCTCAAGACTGCGCAGTCCCTAGATGCTTTGCTCCACAACGAAGGAAATCACAAATCCTCCTTCAAAATGATGGTATAATACCTCACCCGAGCAAGCACTCGAAGTCTCCCAGGGCTGAGGGTGGGATCTCCACACGGAGACACCCGGTGTGCTAAACAGTACTGCAGACAAGCTAAATAGCCAGTGTGCTCCAAGTCGAAATGACAAGCTCAAGATGCATAAACATGAATGATCAAATGAGGAGGCTCTCCTCCCTTTTATCACAATGAGCCTCTCTCAACCCTAGGCCCCACCATCTCCTACGTGCCCCTTGGCCCACGTTGTCCCTCTCAACTGTGTGAGGTAGGCCACACGCTACCCACGTGGTCTACGTCCTCCTCTCCCTGTGTTTTCCACTTGGTCACTAGGCCCCACTTCCCCAAATACGATGTGTACTTTAGGGAAATAATTTATCCTAAGTTAGTTATTTAATATTTCACCCACTTTATTCATGCTCCAACTATAATAAGGCAAAATTGGTCAAAATTAATATTTCCAATTAGCTATCACTAATTGGGAATATTACAAGTTATGGCCAAATACTCCCCTTGTTTGATGAAAACTCCACCATATCTGCAAGACAAAATATTGATAAGGTCACTAACTTCATAAATTTGGAGGAAGTCGATGCTGACAATGAAAAAATGAGGATTATAGCCCAGCGTTTCTCTGGAGATGTCAAAGTTTGGTTTAGGTCTCTCACTACTAATTCCATTTCCACACAAAACAAACTCGTTGATTTGTTTATAGCCCGGTGGGAGGTAAAGAAAAATCACTTATAGTTGCTTGATAAGTATGAGAACATTAAAAGAAATCTCAATGAATCAGTCCAAGATTTCAATACTCGCTTTAATATGATTTACAATGCAATTCTCGTTGAGATCAAGAATCCTCTAGGCTTAGCTCTCATACATTATCCGAATTCATTTGATGCTGAGATGGCTTACCAATTAAGGGAAAGAAATCCATATACACTGGAAGATATGAAAAATAAGGTGATCAACGTTGAAGAAAATCTTTTGATGAAGAGAGCTAAAGCTAGAAATGAGAGGAGAGTTACTATTAAGGATGAGCCATCCACTTCATCTCCCGATGCTAAGATGGAAACATTGATAAGAACTATTGAATGGATGGTTGACAGGATGTCCATCACGGAGAGACAACCTGAGGTCAGAAATTCTAACTATATAGGTCAGCAACAACCTCATTTAAGGATTAAGCAGAGAGAACAACAGGCTCCTGAACAACCACCACAGCAACAACAAAAAATCATAACACCCTTGCAGCAGAACTATGCTCAAGGAGAAGAAGAAGATGAAGACATAATTGTTGAGGAAAACCTCCCTTTAAAAGCTAATGATTTGCCTGTGTTTTTTTACCAAAGATGAGGAATATTTTGAGAAGAAAGATCAGCCTAAAGACGAATATTTTATCCTTGCTAATGATCATGAGTTAGAGACTAAATCAAATTATTACCAGCGGAGGTACTTGAATGCACTTATTTCACAAAATGTGTAGATGTCATTGAGGAGCAGAGATGTACTAGTTAATCCCATTCAGAAGAGAGCATCTCAACAAAAAGACACACAAACAAGGCAGATTCCTCCGAGCAATTAGAGTAATGGAAAAGAGCATGTGATCACAACTTAGAATAAAGTAAATCAGCCATCCACAATTTTGGCCAATAAGGAAAAGAATAATCAGAAGAAAGAAGTTCTATCAAAGGACCATGTTGGGCAATGAGACATCGTCATTAAAGAGGTATAAAAAACTATTTCCTTTAATTTACATACAGAAATTTCAAAGTTAAAAGTCTCTATCCCCTTAACTAAGCTTGTTAAGAACAGCCAGTACAAATTTCATGTTGCCAAGATGCTTAAAGTATATCCTTTGTCCGACATAGTAAATGTCGAAGATGATCAACCCGAACTCATTTTTGGTCCTGCTATTGGCATTCAATTAGAAGATAGTGAGGTTCGTCCTTTTTAATTGAGTCTAAGAATCCACCAGTGCATTTTACATAATTCCATGTTATACTTTGGAGCCTCCCACAATCGGATGCCAAAATCCATAATGAAGAAGTTGGGCCTTGACATTACCCGTCCCTACCATGATTTATACTCCTTCGATTTAGGTAGAGTCTGTTGTATTGGTTTGATTAAAGATTTGGTAGTCTCCCTAGAGCATATTCCGATAAACAATGTTATAATGGATGTGGTGGTAGCTGACATACCACCACGCTTAGGAATGTTGCTGTTTAGATCCCGGGGGGGGGGATTACGAGTACATTGCAATTAGACTTTTCTTATGCAACTATCCCTGTTTTCAGGAAAATGAGAAAATTGTACCATGAAACTAAGATGAAGTATATGATCACAAGAAAAGAAAAGCCAAACAATCATCCCATAAACGTTGTACATACAGATTTAGAGTCATTCATTTTGTTTAATGATAATGGATTAAATGATGTATATATCTAGTTAGTAGATGCAAAAGATGTTCCAGAGATCCATAATTGTATGAGAGAAGTGATAGCTAAAGAAAATATGAATTTTCTTAGCTTAATAGAACAACCATCAAAAGAAGAGGTAGTTAAAGATTCAGAACAACAATTGGATAAAGTGGAGGAATGTCTGGAAAATCATGAAGAGATAGTTCAGAAAATTCATCCAAAGTAGAAATTAAAGTTTCAACATTTAGAGGATGAGAAGGATGAGAATGATCTATGATCCATGGACTTTGATGGTTCCCTGGGGAAAGATGGGGCAGACATTGGAATCTTGGTCAACATCCCTTTTCATCAGCAGAATAAAGTCCCTACAAATGTAAGGTTATGATCTTATAAATTAGCTTTTGATTTCACTAACAATGAAGCCAAGTATCAAGCACTGATTATTGGCTTAGAGATCCTAAAGAAACTGGGTGCGAGAAGGATTGCGGTCTATGGCGATTCATAACTTGTAATTAAGCAAGTCAATGGTGAATATCAAGCTAACCATCCTCGAATGAGACAATATAGAAATTATGTACTTGATATTTTGAAAATGTTTCAGGAGTATATACTTACAGTGGTGCCAAGGAATCAAAATTTCATGGCAAATTCATTGGCTAAACCTGCAAGAAATTTCAAAATCCCCATCTTTTCAAACAAAAAAATTGAGATTCATGTGAAGCACTGGCCCATTGTTCCTGATAACTTGTGATATTGGCAAGTTTTCTGGGATGATAAGAAGATAAACAACTTTATTCAAGGTGAAGAAGAATTTGAGAATTGTTCTATAGATCATATTTTTGATAAATATGACCAAGATTTAGAAGCAACTCAGATGGATAAATTACAGCTGAAACACAGCAACATTCCAAGAGGTCTCATACTTTTGGAAGAAATTTTCGACCAAGATGACGTAGCAAGGAAGCCTACACTGATGCTTACGGAAAAGGGTGTTGAAGATGCAAAACATTAGGATAGCTGACAAACCAAAGATGGTGAAACTATCCAAGTCCTTATCTCTCAAGGTAAAGGTTGAATATGTTAAATTACTTTCTGAATTTATTGATGTTTTCGCATGGAAATATGCATATTTAAAGGTGTATGACAAGAACATCATTCAACACACTATTCTGATCAAATCAGATCAAAAGCCCTTTCATCAAAAGTTGAGAAGGATAAATCCCATATTTTTGCCGTCAATTAAAAAATAGGTAAACAAACCAATATCATTGTCCCGATCAGATTCTCTAATTGGATTTCAAATTTGGTCCTAGTGAGAAAGAAGAATGGAGTAATCTGGCTCAGTATAGATTTAATAAATTTTGACAAATTTTCCCTCAATGACAACTATCCACTTCCGAAGATGGACCATATAATTCAAAGAGTTGTTGGTTCTTCCCGTATGTCACTCTTGGATGGTTATTCAGGCTCAACCAAATTCTGGTGCATGAATATGATGGGGATAAGACAACATTTACTACACCTTGGGGCACCTTCAAATATGCCAAAATTCCATTTGGTTTGAAAAATGCAAGGGCCACATTCCAGCGGGCCATGGACATGGCATTTGCCAATGAAAAATACGTTTTCTTGGTTGTTTACTTAGATGATTTGACAGTGTTTTCACATTCTGATGATGAACATTTTCACCATCTGAGAATTGTTTTCGAGAGATGCAGGAAGTTTGGGATATCTCTCAACCCAAAGAAGAGCCTTTTTTCCATGGAGGAAGGTAAGATGAACGGTAAGATGAATTTCTTATGTAGATTCATTCCTAATTTAGTGGAGCATCTTAGAGAATTGACACACATGTTGAAGAAATATAATGATGTGAAATGGTCTAAATATGCCCGAAAAGCTTTCCATTCAGTTAAGTTTGCCTTGACTACTGCCTCGGTTTTGATAAGTCTTGATTACACTAGTGATTTCATAATATTCTCATTTGCTTCTGAGCACACTATGGCAACAGTATTGATGTAGAAAAGGGACAAAACAGAGCTACCAATTACATTTTTCAGTCAAAATATCAGAGATGCATCCCTTCGCTACAACAACATAGAGAAACAGACTCTAACTTTGGTTAAAGCGGTGAAAGATTTCAGATTTTACATATTACATTCACACACTCTTGCCTATGTACCTAATGCAACTGTGAAAGAAGTTCTCATGCAGATAGACTGAGAAGGTAGGAGAGGAAGATGGATAGCAACTTTACTGGAGTATGACCTTGAAATCAAGCCCACCAAGGTGATCAAAGTTCAGGGCTTAGCAAAGCTCATGGCTGAGTCAAATCTTCATGCCCTTGACATCAATTTGATTTTAGTTTTGTTCGAAAATGAAGAAGAAGTGAATCTCATTCAGGTATCTGATATATTTTTGTCATCTCCACAATATTCTAATATTGTTAATGTTTTGTAACACCTAAACCCTCCTGTAGACATGACTAAGAGTCAAGGAAGATATTTGAAACTCAAAGCTTCAAAGTATTGCATACTGGATAATGCACTTTACTGGAAGGATCCTGGAGGTGTGTTGTTGAACTGTTTGGTCAAAGAAGAATATAAGGAAGTGATGAGTGACTTCCACAAAGGATATTGTGGGGGGCACCTATATTTTAAGACCATGACCAATAAAATATTGAGAGTGAGATATTATTGGCCAACACTTTTTGAAAATGTTTACAGAGTAGTAATGAGCTACCATGAATGCCAAGTTTTTCAGGGTAAGAGAAAGCTTCTCACGTTGCCTCTTCAACCTATTTCAGTTCATACACCATTTCAGTAGTGGGGCCTAGATTTCATAAGTGAAATTCACCCAGCATCATCCGTTCATCACAAGTGGATATTGACAGCCACAAATTACTTCACAAATTGTATTGAAGCAATCTCGACCAGGAAAGCAACATATTTTGTCATTATTCAATTTTTAGAAACAATATTTCGTCCCGTTTTGGTTGTCCTACTAAGATTATCACAGATAACGCGGCAACATTCCAGTCTAAGAAGATGACTAATTTCTGTGACAGATACAACATTAATTTGGGACACTCTACAACTTACTACTCGAAAGGTAATGGATTGGTGGAGTCCTCTAATAAGTCATTGATCAGTATCATTAAAATGATGTTGGAGGGGAATAAAAAGAATTGGCATAAGAATTTGATTAATGAATTGTGGGCAGATCAGGTGAGTAATAAAAATTCTATTGGTATGTCTCCTTTTCAAGTTGTTTATGGTGTCGATACTACTTTTCCTTCATCACTAGAAGTACCGGAAATGAAATTGTTGCCAGGAATCAGGGACTGAGGAAAATGACATACATCATTGTATTAATCAAATGATACACCTCCAGCAAACAAGAGATGAAGTATTTTACAATACTTCAAAACTTCATGACAGGATAAAGAAGATCTAGGATAGGAAAACTAAGGAATACAACTTCAAGATAGGAAATGTGGTACTCCGCTAGGATGATAGGAATGAAGATATGGGTAAGCATGTAAAATTTTAGAATTTATGGAAATGGCCATATCATACTTTATCTTGTTGGGGAAATACCAGTTACATTTTATGCAAGTGTGAAGTAGAGAATCTCTAGAGTTTGGAGCTCGAAGTGAAGGCCAAGGAGCTTCACTAATTTTATACCATTTTAAAGTTTAGTTTTTCATTCAAGTAAGTCATTATTGAGTCAAGTTTCAGTCATTTGAGTTTTTACTGAGTTAGTTTATTTTTCCGAGTTTTTAGACAAGTTTTTCAGTTTGAGTTTTTGACTGTATTGGCCCAATGGAAGAGGCACTGATCTGCAAAATCCATAGTTCTATGTTTCTTGACACCTATTTTAGAGCTATCATCCCCAATAATGCCAACGTTAGTGGCAGTATTTTCATACTTCCATCAGTGATCAAAAATACTCTTTTCATATCATTTTAGGAGTCCCACTCAGAAATTTTTAATCATTCCATTATCTCATGTAAACAATTCACTCGTTGATGGTATCCCTAGTCATAAAATATCACTACTCCTCAAAATTTATATTTGTTGGCCCACCTTCATGTCTTGCTGAGCATATTTCAGTCATGAGTTTCTATTTCATTATATCATTATGTCAATTAAAGTCACCATGGAGTCTGGTCATTCAAGGTCCCATTAGGCCACTAGGTTTCATTTTCCAAGGTTCAATAATACACCATTTCATTTTCATAAGGACAAAAAAATTATGAGAGTGATTTAATAACATTCCTTTATCATCTGAAAAATATTTGTCAACATGCAAAGATGATATCCAAGGAATATTTCCAAAGTTGTAATTCTGATTTCAAATAATGATTTTTATTCTACAATGTAATTTTATTCAAAAAACAGAGATGTAAATTTTTATTTTTATTTTTATGTAATTTTATGTTCACTATATGTAAAAAGTATTATTCCCAAGCTACCAATTCAACTCCATATGCCAAACTGAACACATCAAACTTCAAAGTGTAAAGAGTGCCAAACTCTAGCATCACCAACCTGCAAAATACAAAGTCAAAGTTTAAAGCGTATTTTCAAAACTTTCCAATGGTGAAAATGAAACATTAGAAATTGGGTTTTGAATGAAAAGATACATTTCACACAAGTATAAATCCCCCCATGACATTAAGAGAGACCTCATTTGTCTCTTACTACCATCGAGAAAACTTAGCAAAGCAGGGTTTTCAAGTTTTTTGAGTGAAATTAACAAAATAGGGGAGGCGTTGCACGTTTTCCAAAGGGAGGGTGTGTTTGATTCTGGCACTGTGCGCCTATGTTTTGCATTGCACGCCTGCCAAAGGTGTTGCATGCTTGTTTGTGGCACTGTGCCTATCAATCTTCCTCAGCAACTGTCAAAAACGCCTAAAAACTTCAAAATTAACCCTCCAGACTTCAACAGTGATTCTTCACACCTCCAAACAAGTAAGTTAGTGAAAATTGCTTCATTCCTCCTCTCCATCAAATCACTTTGGATGTGTGAAGTTTGTTTAAAGAAAATTTTGTGTCTTTCTTAATTTGAAACCCTAGTATTCCTCAAAAACCTAATTAAAATTCATTTTCACTCCCTAAACCTTCACAAAACTTCCTACATTGCAATCTACCCTTTCCAAAATCCCTACATTAACATCCCCTTTCCCTAACCTTCATTTCCTTAAAACCTGTTGAAGCCCCAAAAATCGGATCTTACAACAAGGGGGATACCCACCCGATCCGGACCTTGGTTAGCAGCTTCTTTTCCATTTGGTGTAGTGAGTCCAACTGGGTATAATGGGACCAGTTTCCCAATATGTGTGTGTATGTGTTGAGAATTGATATTTCCTTGCTAAAAAGTTCCTAAATGAAATGCTTTTATTCTATTTCTAATCTAATATCATGCAAATTGTATTCTAATTAAAAAGAAATATCTAATTCTAAACTAACCCGAGATGTAATCTTTCTGTTTATGCGATCTAAAATGATTTCAAATAACAATTATTAATAAAGATCATTCAACTGTTATAAGAAAAGAATTCAATAAATATAAACCACTTTGTATAAAAAGTTAGACGAAACAGTTGTGAAGAACATATCGCATAATAAGCTATTCATACATTAAGCATAAACAAATAGCTATCACCGTACAAAAGTGCCAAATGATAACTCAAGCATTCAAGCATCAAAATATAAACAACTGAACATAAATATCACTTTAAC
Organism: Pinus albicaulis; assembly: GCA_034641835.2. Lineage (NCBI taxonomy): Eukaryota > Viridiplantae > Streptophyta > Pinopsida > Pinales > Pinaceae > Pinus > Pinus albicaulis. Next base: position 1,841,822,800 of record CM076575.1, on the reverse strand, counting down.
ACAAGGACTGAAAAAGTTAAGAGATAAAAGTACCATTTCTAACTAGTTCTACTCATGAGCTTCAAGCAATAATGACTTATCTCTTCTTAATCCAACATCCACTAAGAGTACAGAAATGCAACATCAGTAGCAGATATCAATAAATCTTGTTCCATTCATTCATCAAAACCTCCTCTGAGGGTGAAAAAGTGCATGTTCTGAGGACAAGTTTTTGACAAATTTCAGGACCCCTCTCTAAATGCATGAGAAGGGTTTAAATACTACTAACTAAAATCTAAAAATAATTTATTACAAAAATATAGGATACGGTTTAAATGACCGTCCTTTTTCTAGGAAAAAATAAATTAAAACTAATACTAACTCCAAAATTAAAACTAACAACTAAATACTTGTGAATCTGATCTTTGAAATTGCAAGCATTCAGCATTGATTTGAGAAGAGTAGGCTGGCCGACTTCAGACTTTAACTACCCTGTGAAAACGGAATCGGCAAGAGCTAGCGCCATCTTCTCGGCAGAATTAATGATACATTGGCGAGTCATATACTGACTGTGTGGTTTTACCAGACATGCCCAGTAAGAATCCAAATTTAACTTTGTTAATCCTTTAATCGATTCTGCCTTTTCTTGAGCCTTCTGTTTCCACTCTATCTGTAGTTGTTGTGCTTGTGGTAGGTATCCTGGAATAGTTTCTGAAATCAAATTTGTCTTTTGTAAATTTTCATTTATACAATCAATAATATTGCTTGCTGTTGTAGCTGCTTCTTCCGCTGCTTGTTTTGCTTCCCTGATCTGTGCATCCCAATTATTAAAGAGCATTTCTTTATGATTGTCATTGATTACTGGTGCTTCTGCTCTTTTCCCCTCCTCTGTTTCTTGCCAAACTAAATATTTGGTAACTCTCTTATTAGTTAAATCATAATCATGTCGTAAGTCTACGACATGATTAGTGATTTTATCACTTTTTTCACAATAAGAGTTCCACTGTGAAATTCTTTGGCATAATATTTCCTGTTGTTGCAGTAGTTGATCATTTAAGGAAATAGACTCTGTGATAAATTCTGTGAGCTTGGGGTCATCTTTGTGCATCTCTTGCATAACCTGTAGTTGTTTTTCTTTTTCAGCCAAACTTTTCTGATATCCGATTTGCATTTGTTGAAAATTCTGCTGTAATTTTTCAAGTTGTTTCTGTGCTTCACTGTTAGCATTGGCTTGTTGCAGTTGTTGTTGCAGAACCTGTAATTGATCTTCTTTCTCATTCAATAATTGTCGTACCTCAAATGATTTATCGATGGCTGCAGAGGCATATGCTCCCGTGATCTGAGATAATTTAGTGATATTTTCAGTTGGATCAGTAGTAGGATCTTGCCATAAAACATCCAATTGTTCTGCATCATGAGAGAGTACACTTTCCAATTTCCTTTTCTTCCTTTGTTTTCTTACTACTGCTTTGTGTTGTGGACAATAGAATATATCAAGAGGAGGAATTTCCTCTATTTTAAGCATAAGTTCAAAGGATGGCGTAATGGGAATATGTTCTGTTTCTGCGACATTGCCACTTATTCCTGTGACTAAACCTTTTGTTGTCTGTACATTACTCACAGGAGTCTGTGCGTTCTATCCTTCAACATTAATCAAATCATTAAATTTCTCCCATTCCTTGTCTAACTCAGTTCTGACTGATGGTTGTTGTACAATGAGAGGGGGAATATTTAATTGTGGAGAGGTTGAAATCTGTTGCTGTGAGAGCTCTTTTGATTGGGCAGTATCTCTTACTAACCCTTCACTTTTATCATGATCATTATCAGACTTTTAGAGTGTTCAAAGGTTTCCCTCCCAGTCTTTGACTTAGACCTATCTGTACCTGAACTTCCATTTAGACTGATACTAGGAGTTGGTTCCCTTAAGGGTTCCAAACGCAATTTATCCAAAGGAATAGTGGTCAACCTCCTTTCTCTGTACATCTTAAACTCTTGGAATTATTCTGGAGAAAACCGTATTTGAGCTGAATGTAGAATCTCTTTAAATGTGCATTTTTCTTGGAACATGTCATCAAAAAGATCATCTTCTTTAGAAAATATTCTTACCTTGACTGTAGTGGTGAAATTTTTAACAATATCATATGGGTAAAATGATCTTCTTGGAAACTTGAACAATTGTAAACATGTAATATTGTTTACTTCTTTAAATGCATGACCAACATCAAATAGTGAAAATGCTCCACAGGCCACAGGAAATTGTGGCCAGATGGCCTTCTTTTTATCCTTTAAATATTTAGTCAAACCTCCTTCTCCACAGGTTTGATAAGCAATTTCTCAGGCTATGAGTTTATCAGGAACATACAAAGGTAGAACATGAGGAGAAGAAAAACTTCCAAAAACCCTAACATAAGTAAACTATTCTTCTCCAAACCATCTTGCGACAGGGAGAATATCTACTTCTGCTTCAGGAGAAAATCTTGGAGCATATTTATCATACAAAATTATGTACAGGGGCAACATGATGCCATGGAAAATCTTGTAAAAATGGGGAATGAACTTTGAATCCCACAATTATTTGTGATAAACCTGAATGGGTAGGGGATCTTGAATTGTCCATTTCCAACCCATTAAAGGAAACTTGGAAATATAATAGATTGAATCCATTACATATGCAGATAAGTAAAAAGGGGGATAATTTCTCTGAGAGACAGTCCGTTTAGACCGATAATTAAAAATAGCAGTGGCTAAGTTATCAGATAATATCTTAGCCCAATCCACAATAGTAGCATTAACAGCAGCATTCAATAATGGAAGCCATTCGGATGAAAATTTATTAATATCAGGCTTTCCAAAAAGCCTACAGAGCATAGCAGTAGCAAAGCAATACGAAGAAGTGAGAGAACCAGTACTATACATACCGTGTTTATCCTTCTTCAGTGGTTCATCTCCCCTGGACCAATCCTTGGTGCATTCTATTAGGTTTTCATTTTCTTTGGCGAATTTCTCCATAAATTGTTTTTTATAAGTTGCCTGTGGCTCCGGCAAATGATACATGATTCTCAAATCTTGTGGAGTGAATGAGCCAATGAGCTCTTGACCCTGAGCCTTAAACTATTTGTTCGTAATATCAGTTCTATCCAGCACCCATTTAACCATGTCTGTATATGGAAGAATTTTAGGTCTTGCTGCTATCCGGTGCAAGAATGAACAAGCTAGCTCTATAAGAGATGCTTCAGAAGACTCATGTGATCCTGCAGTAGCCATAATCTCCATTACTCTGAGGTTTTCTTCCTCAAGTAGATTATACATGCCCTCCCAAGTAGTAATACCAGTGTCTTTGTTGCAGGCAGTGTCTGTGTACAGGGATGTCATTTTTCTATCTTCAGAACTTAGAGCTTTGTCTTTCTTTCCCATAATACCCTGAATATTGCTTTGTATAGTTCTCTGTTCTTTGCTCCTGCAGTTTATGAATTAAGTGAGAATAGTGATATGAAAAAGGTGACAGGAAAGTTTTAAATGCTGAAGACGTATGAAATATACCACCTTACGTGAAATAATTCTTCAATCAGAATGAAACCATTTTTCAATAATGAGTGACAACCAATTCATTGATTAACATTAAAGCGCATAATGTGGTCTCGATTTATGGAGAAAGCTTTTTCGTACAATGAGCCTTAAAGACCTGCGATAAGGTGATCTGCGATTTTCTTTGCAAAATCGCAATATCGCAGATCGCAAAATCACTTTTATCACAATATCGCAAAATCGCAAAATCGCAATACACAATATCACAAAAATCACAATACACAATATCGCAATATCGCAAAATCGCAAAACATAACATATGACAAACATCCGTTAATGTATTTTTCTGTGAAACGCGATTTGCGATATATATTATCGCACATCGGTGATTTGAAGTTTTTAGCATAAGATATGATATTTGAAGCATGCGATGGGATGAATGTTCTTTTAGTGCGTAATTTTGCATCGAGATCTCGCAATTTTTAGAATTCCGCTTATAAGGAGGTATTCATTATCTCTTTGTGATGCGATATTCCTTAAAGAATGATTTTCTATTCTATCCTATCATAAAACCTAAGCCTTTTTAAAATATTTTTCAAGGAATTTTCCTAAGTTTATGATAGTAAGTTTTATTGAAAAAGGAAAATAAGCACTAATTGATTTTTTGGATTTTTTGACTAAGGGTCCCCACTTATTTAGTATTATTACTAATATTAAATAAGGGGGGTTGTTGCTGGCCACAACAATTGGTGATTCACTTGGAAGAACCAGTTATCTCTACTTTTCTTTTGAATTATCTAAACTTTTCAAAATAGAAATATTTTTAGAAAATCAAACTCTATTATAAAAAGACAAAGTACATTATGCTTTTATCTATTAATGATATTTCATTGCTTCTATGTTCAAATTTGATTATTAACTTCCTCAAGCTAGTCTTTGTATCTACATCAGTCATTACTTGGTTTATAAAGATAAAAAAAAAGGCTTCTCTGTAAATCAATTTTAAATATGCTCATTTGTCGTAGGTAGAGCCACTGCTACCAGCAGGCGTTTATAGCCTCGACAAGGTTACCAGTTACCCAGTAATGATCCTATGTCCTACTTAGACAAACATACAATTTTCAAAGAGAAATCCATATCCACACTTATTGCTTTCATTTTCTTTTTAATCCTTAAATAACAATGTCTTGGTTTGGTAGCCAATTTATGATAGTGCCATTCACTTGATTTATAACTTTTCTGAACAAGCTAGCTCGTGATGAGACCCCTTGTCTTTTGATTGCAATAATCTTGAGTCATTTCCCTGTTATGGTATGCGGTATTGGCAAAGTCAGAAAGGTATAATATCTATGATCATGATAAGTCGGCTCGTGATGAGACCTCTTACTCTTTAAGTTAAATGTGTATCATTGGATTATTCCCTGAACGTTGTAATTTCCTAGGTGGGGAGGAAGTCATTGTTTCCTTAAGATAGATTTGGACGACAATGGTAGATTTTTTGGAAAGAAATTTTCTACAGAGAATCTTCGTTTTGTTATTGATACCTTTTTATTGAACTGACATAAAACAATTTCCCATTAAAGGTCGTTTTTTACCAAAATTTTCACAGTTGAAACTAGTATCATTTCTAGGCCTAAAGATTTTAACTGTATCTTTGAATAATAATGATCAACATTCTAAAAGAATTCTATTTATATAAGTGAAAAAACAAAATCTAAAAAGAGAATTTGTGTCTTTTTCGTGAATTCCAAATATAACCATTAACAACTGGTTTTATTATGAAAAATAAAGAAAACTTAATATACAAAATAGAAGAATGATCTCCTATGGAAAATATTTTTTGAGGATCTGTCCATTAACAGGTAAAGACTCTCTTTTTCCTGTTAAATCCTGTAACATAAAAGTAGATGGACCTATGATCTCTGCGATTTGGAAAGGACCAAGCCTCATTCGTTGAAATTTCGTATGTTTTCTTTTTTCCTCATGAGCCTTGTCCCATTTTAAAACTAGATCTCCCATTTGAAAATCTTTTCTATATATCATGTTTGAATCAAAAGAAGCTTTCACTAATGCTTGGTGATGAGCATGAGTTACTTTGGCCTTTTCTCATTTTTCTTCTAACTTAATTATTTCCATCTGCCTTAGTTGTAAGGAAGAATTTGGTGCTTCATCAATATATTGAACTAAGGCTAAAGAAGGAATTGCTAGATGAGTTGGAAGAACCACTTTTTTCCCATAAACTAAATTAAAGGGAGAAGTGCCAATGGAGGCTTTCTGTGTTATTCGATATGCCCATAAGGCATATATTAAAGACTTATGCCAATTTTGTGATTTTGATCAATGGTTCGCTTAATGATTCTGATTAAGTTTTTATTTGTGGATTCAGCTAACCCATTTCCCTATGGATAATAATTGGCAGAGTATTTAAGTTTGAAACCTCTCTTGAGTGCAAATTCAGTCATAGCATTACCAGAAAAATACGATGCATTATCAAACATTAAAGCAGAAGGTAAACCAAACCTGGTGATTATGAACTGATCTATGAACTCGATGATATGTTCAGCATTAGCAGTCTTAAAAGGAAATGCTTCTACCCATTTCACAAAATAATCAGTTGCTATAATGATATACCTATGTTGCTTAGAAGAGTGAGGAACGATCTCACCTATTATGTCCAATCCGCATTGATCAAAAGGCTGCTCAATGTTGACTAGTTGTAACGGTAATGATGGTTTCTTTTGTCTTCCAGCAGTGGTTTGAAAAACTTGACATTTCCTTACGTAGCTATGTGAATCTTTGAATAATGTGGGCCAGTAATAGCCTGCTCGAAGGATTTTGTGTGCAGTAGCATCTCCAGCATAATGTCCACCTGCTGGCCCATCGTGGAGTTCCTGCAAGACATTTTCAGCTTCAGATTTCTCAATACATCTAAGGAGAACATAATCAAAATTCATTCTAAAAAGAACATCATTCACAAGCTGATATTGTTTAGCCTTCAACCTTAGAGCTCTTTTCTTGGTGTAATCGAGATTTGGAGGAGCATATCCATTCTTTAAATAAAATATGATATCAACATATAATGATTCAACATCGTTTAGGCTTACCTCATACATTTGTATCTCTGCAGATGGTTTCTCGAAAATAAGTGATGCCCCAGCTAGTATTTTGCAAAAGCCTTGACCTCTTACAATACTTGCTGGTTTGATTTCTACATCATATTCTTGTAAGGTAGTAACCCAATTGGCTCTTTTCTCACCCACATCTTTCTGAACTAAAAGATTTCTTACCGCTGGAAACGTTACTATAATTTTTGTATGGGTTTTAAGTAGAAATGGTCTAAAATATTTAATTGCTTTGAAAACAGCATAAGCTTGTTTCTCTACATCTGAATAATTCAACTCAGCCCCCTGTAAATTTGAACTAAAAAAGGCAATTAGGGCTTCTGCCTTATCTTGATTTGCTTGAGTGAGTATCACAACATAAGATTTATCAGAGGAAAATGTATACAAAATAAAAGGATCGGAAAAATTTGGAGTTGCTAAAGATGGAGCATTAATAATTGCTTGTTTGATCAGATTGAATGCCTCATATTCGTTTTGGCCCCATTTGAAGTTTGAGTTCTTTTTAATCATTGTTTGTAAAGGAGATACAATTCTTGAAAAATCTGGTACAAATCTCTTTACAAAATTAATCTGGCCAAGGAAAGATTGCATAGCTTTCTTGTTGTGAGGTAAGGGTATTTCAAAAATTTCCTTGATTCTGTCAGGATCAATATGAATTCTAGATTTTGACACTATGAATCCAAGAAGTTTTCCTTCACTTAATGCAAAGAAGGATTTTTTGGGGTTAAGTGAAATTCCATACCTTTGACAACGTTGAAAGATCTATTTTAAATCTCTAAGATGATTGCTTCGTTTCTTGGAATATACAGTTATATAATCCAAATAGATTACCACTGATTTGTTAACTAATCCCTTGACTGCGATGTCCATGGCTCCCTGAAATGTGGCACCAGCGTTGATCATACCAAAAGGCATCTTCTGGTATGCATACGTGCCCCATTTGGTTCTAAATGTAGTTTTCAATTGATCATCAAGATGGACTAACACTTGGTTGTAACTAGAGAAACCATCTAAGAAATACATTAATTTTGATCCTGCAACTGCCTGCAATATTTGCTCCATAGGAGGCAAAGGAAAATTATCTTTTTGGCAGGCTTTGTTAAGATTTCGAAAGTCAATGCAAATTCTAATGTCTCCGTTCTTCTTTCTAACAGGAATCATATTGGAAACCCATTTATAATGTCGAACGGGAAAAATAATCTTGGCTTTCAATAACTTATTGAGTTCAGATTTGATCTAATTTTCTAGATTGGGATGGATCTTTCTCAGTTTTTGTTGGACAAGTTTTTCATCATTTATCATTGGGATAGTATGTTGGATGATAGAAGTGTCATAAGTTTTGAGTTCATCGTAGTTCCAAGAAAAAATACTTTTATATTGTTTCAAGAGACGAACATATGCTAATTTTTCTTCGGGAGCTAGACCAAGGCCTAGGTTGATATTCTGTGGTTTGGTATCAGTTCCTAGATTTACTAATTCATAATTCAAAGTTGAACTTTGTAGTTTTGAATTAGTGGATCTTTTGAATCAATCTTTCAAATCATAAAGGTCTTCTAACTTGACTACTGACTTTGGCATAGCATTATTAGTGCTATCTTGTTGCAATTTTCTGTCATGTTAGTCCTCATCAATTATCCGATTGGTGTAATATCCTTCAGATGTGAGAAAGCTTACAATATCAAGATCATCGTTGAAAATCCTCCGATTGGTAATGGTATCAGGAATCGAGGGTCTAAAGATTAATTCGATTGAAAATAAATCAGGGCTATAGTCTTCTGAAGGAATGAGTTTGGAAGCTACGTTGCCTAGGAGTTCTGCACTAGCATTCTGGATTCTGGGAATTGATGAAATATTGAATGCTATAAAATTTTCAGTCAGATCTTGAACTAAAGATTGATAATGCTTTAAATGACCTGATAAACAATGTATAGTATTGTGTACCTATTTGATTACAATTTCAGAATCTTCGAAAACTTGTAGATATTTGATGTCTAATCTGATTGCTTTGTATAATCCTTGGACTAAAGCTTCGTATTCTGCGGTATTATTGGTACAATCGAACTTGAGTCTGCAAGTTAGCATAATTTTGTTTCCCTCTGGACTAACCAACACACATCCTGCTCCTGCTCCTTCATTAGACTTAGAACCATCAAAAAATAACTTCCAAAATAAAGATTTATTTACAGGAGTATCTACAAAATTAATACATTTAGAACTATCTGTTTGAGAAAAAAAAATTATTCGAGATAAAACTGAATGTTCTAAGTAAGGTGAAGTATGAGCATTGAAATTTCCTAAGAAAGAATCAATTCAATAGTTGCCAATGATATTATTTTTGTATGCAATTGGTTCATTTCCTCCTTCCAGTTCTGTTACTATGTATTTCTGATGTTTTTCTCGCTCAACCTTTATCTGATTTGGTTTACCATTGTAAGGGAGCCACATGTGCGACCAATCAGTTGCAAAGTATCCATGAAGTTTTTCTGACCAATCTCTGCTAAGAATTAAGCCATAAAATTCTGGAATATCTGCAACTAAAATATCGATAACTTGACATACCTTTGGATTAGATGACAGTCTTATGGTAACCTGATTTAATTCGCCAATCACTTCAACTTGCGATCGATCTAGCTGGACTATGCGCACAACAGATTTTTGTGGTTGAATGTTCAACTTTTCACATATTGATTTTGGTAGAATATTAGATGAAGCTCCAGAATCCACTAAACAATTATGCAAATTTTTATTGAAAACTTCATAAGTAAGAAGAAATGGAGGAGTATGAGATCTCGACCTTCCTCCAATTAAAGCAATATTTTCTAAATCAACTTTACTAATTGCATTAGTTGGAGGTCTTCCCATCTCATTGGAAGCTTGAGAGATTACAGGATCGGGCAAAGTTTTTTCTCGCACAACATGTAATTCTTTCAAAAGTACCTTTTGCTGGTGTTTTAATTTTCTCAATTGATAAAAAGTGATGTTAGCCCTAGTATTCTTCATATCTTCTATGATATTATACTCCATTTCATCCAGAACGATCAATGTTTTTGATGGAGTTGATGAATCTGTTTGGACTGGGCTAGTTTGAATTGCTTTAGATGTCGTTTTCTTGGGTGCAACTTTATCCTTAGTCATTGAGTTTGTGCTCTTTGGCTTAGGGGTAGGTTGAGGAGGATCAAGTTGATTTCTACTTCGAGTGCTAACCGGGGATGCTTCTTGATATTCCTCATATGGGAGGATGAAATCCCACATACCTTGTACCTCTACAAATTCTTCTTCATTAGTAGTTTCTTCAGTAGCAATCTCTTCTTCTTCTTCTTCTGATTCAGCGTTTTTTATAGCATTTGGCGGTTTTGAATCAGTTGAATATTTTCTTCTATAAGGCTTGAATGAATTTTTAGAAGATGTTTTTGCCACTTGTTTCTTGATGTTAACCATTTCGTTGGACATGGTTTTCAAAACTTTCTGCAATCCTTCTAAATCGAATGGATCTTTCGATTGTTTTTTCTTGGGGTCTTCCTTAAAAGTAACCTTCTTGGACTTTCGTTCCTCTATCGCATTTTTCTTTTCAAGAGCAATGATACATTTCTCTACTGCTATTGCTTCCTTCATATTGTCAGCTAAATTTGTTTTGTTAGCTCTATCAATGAATATTGCTATGTTTGATGGTAAAGAAGAAATGTACCATTCGCTTCGCACTTCTTAACTAGGCTTGGAAGTAGTAGGAATTTTATTTAACAATTTATTGAAACGTGAATTAAAATCCTTGATAGGTTCTTTTGAATCAGCTCTAATATTAGACAGGTCGTTGATCAATGTCGCTGTAGACCTGTCATCACCAAATTTAGTCAAAAATTGATCCTGGAAGATATCCCAATTAGTAATAGATCCAGATGGTAATGAGAAATACCATGATCTGGCTGCTCCTTGTAGAGTATAGGGAAAAAGTCGGACGACAACATCTTCATTAGTAACTCCATTGAGATTTATGGATAACATAAAGTTATTTATATGCTCTTCCGATAGCATGCCTGCTTCAAGATTAAACTTAGGCAACCATTTTTCAGGATGGGCTGGTAATTGACTCAAGGGTGCAGGCATTAAGACTGCCCCTAGATTATTCCATGGCATTTGGGCCATCGCTGAACTACTAACAGAGGAAAGTGAAAAATATGATCCTTGCGATTGAGAAGATGATGATGTTATGATTCCAGATGTTTGAGAAGGAGATGTGGAAGTTTCAGTGGACTTTTGGACAATAATCTGAAGTGGAGGAGTGGATGATTTACTTCGCGGTGAAGAAGTTGAGATGGATGATGATGATGAAAAAGTCTCGCTATCAGACCCTTTAGGTGATTTTCTTGCTCTCTACCTTGTAGGTAGAGGTAACTCAGTTGGTTGAATGCCAGACTTTTCACTTTGTAATCTAGTAAGGGGATGAGCAGGGTTATATTGCGAAGTCACACTGCCTTGAGATTTATCAGATATTTGAGGTGATATTGAAAATCTCTGAAGTTTATGGATCAAGGATTCAACTTCAGGGGGTTCAATAGCAGATTATTCTGAAAAGTCAAGGTTTGTGGCAGTGGTTGTTGTTCTTTCGACTTCTGGCTCTAGATTTAAAGATTCTAAGTGCAATGGAGAAGTCGTGGGAGATGGTGAGGGTGATTTACTCTCAGAATGGTATTTAGATTTTGACTTACTTTCCATTCATATTTCATGGCCCTCCTTCTAGCGCCAAATATGTTGAAGCCCCAAAAATTGGGTCTTACAACAAGGGGGTTACCCACCCAGTCCGGACCTTGGTTAGCAGCTCCTTTTCCGTTTGGTGTAGTGAGTCCAATTGGGTATAATGGGACCAGTTTCCCAATATGTGTGTGTATGTGTTGAGAATTGATATTTCCTTTCTAAAAAGTTCCTAAATGAAATGCTTTTATTCTATTTCTAATCTAATATCATGCAAATTGTATTCTAATTAAACAGAAATATCTAATTCTAAACTAACCCAGGATGTAATATTTTTGTTTATGCGATCTAAAATGATTTCAAATAACAATTGGTAATAAATATCATTCAACTGTTGTAAGAAAAGAATTCAATAAAGATAAACCACTTCGTATAAAAAGTTAGACGAAACAGTTGTGAAGAAGATATCGCATAATAAGCTATTCATACATTAAGCATAAACAAATAGCTATCACCGTACAAAAGTGCCAAATGATAACTCAAGCATTCAAGTATCAATATATAAACAACTGAACATAAATATCACTTTAACACAAGGAGAAAAATAGTTAAGAGATAAAAGTACCATTTATAACTAGTTCTACTCATGAGCTTCAAGAAATAATGACTTATCTCTTCTTAATCAAACATCCACTAAGAGTATAGAAGTGCAACATCAGTAGCAGATATTAAACGCAGATATCAATAAATCATGTTCCATTCATTCATCAAAACCTCCTCTGAGGGTGCAAAAGTGCATGTTCCGAGGACAAGTTTTTGGCAAATTTCAGGACCCCTCTCTAAATGCATGAGAAGGGTTTAAATACTACTAACTAAAATCTAAAAATAATTTATTACAAAAATATAGGATACGATTTAAATGACCATCATTTTTCTAGGCAAAAATAAAGTAAAACTAATACTAAATCTAAAATTAAAACTAACAACTAACTACTTGTGAATCTGATCTTTGAAATTGCAAGCATTCAGCATTGATTTGAGAAGAGTAGGCTGGCCGACTTCAGACTTTAACTGTCCTGTGAAAACGGAATCGGCAAGAGCTGGCGCCATCTTCTTGGCAGAATTAATGATACATTGGAGAGTCATATACTGACTATGTGGTTTTACCAGACATGCCCAGTAAGAATCCCAATTTAACTTTGTTGATCCTTTAATCGATTCTACCTTTTCTTGAGCCTTCTGTTTCCACTCTATCTACAATTTCTGTGCTTGTGTTAGGTATCCTGGAATAATTTCTGAAATCAAATTTGTCTTGTGTAAATTTTCATTTATACAATCAATAATATTGCTTGCTACTGTATTTTCTTATTCCGCCGCTTGCTCTGCTTCCCTGATCTGTGCATCCCAATTATTAAAGAGAATTTCTTTATGATTGTCATTGATTACTGGTGCTTCTGCTCTTTTCCCCTCCTCTGTTTCTTGCCAAAATAAATAGTTGGTAACTCTCTTATTAGTTAAATCATAATCATGTCGTAAGTCTACGACATGATTAGTGATTTTATCACTTTCTTCACAATAAGAGTTCCACTGTGAAATTATTTGGCATAATATTTCCTGTTGTTGCAGTAGTTGATCATTTAAGGAAATAGACTCTGTGATAAATTCTGTGAGCTTGGGGTCATCTTTGTGCATCTCTTGCATAACCTGTAGTTATTTCTCTTTTTCAGCCAAACTTTTCTGATATCCGATTTTCATTTGTTGAAAATTCTGCTGTAATTTTTCAAGTTGTTTCTGTGCTTCACTGTTAGCATTGGCTTGTTGCAGTTGTTGTTGCAGAACCTGTACTTGATCTTCTTTCTCATTCAATAATTGTCGTACCTCAGATGCTTTATCGATGGCTGCAGAGGCATATGCTCCTGTGATCTGAGATAATTTAGTGAGATTTTCAGTTAGATCAGTAGTAGGATCTTGCCATAAAACATCCAATTGTTCTGCATCATGAGAGAGTACACTTTCCAATTTCATTTTCTTCCTTTGTTTTCTTACTACTTCTTTGTGTTATGGACTATAGAATATATCAAGAGGAGGAATTTCCTCTATTTTCAGCATAAGTTCAGAGGATGGTGTAATGGAAATATGTTATGTTTCTGCGACATTGCCACTTATTCCTGTGACTAAACCTTTTGTTGTCTGTACATTACTCACAGGAGTCTGTGCGTTCTGTCCTTCAACATTAATCAAATCATTAAATGTCTCCCATTCCTTGTCTAACTCAGTTCTGACTGATGGTTGTTGTACAATGAGAGGGGGAAGATTTAACTGTGGAGAGGTTGAAATCTGATGCTGTGAGAGCTCTTTTGATTGGGCAGTATCTCTTACTAACCCTTCACTTTTATCATGATCATTATCAGACTTTTTAGAGTGTTTAGAGGTTTCCCTCCCAGACTTTGACTTAGACCTGTCTGTACCTGAAATTCCATTTAGACTGATACTAGGAGTTGGTTCCCTTAAGGGTTCCAAGCGCAATTTATCCAAAGATATAGTGGTCAACCTCTTTTCTCTGTACATCTGAAACTCTTGGAATTATTCTGGAGAAAACCGTATTTGATTTGAATGTAGAATCTCTTTAAATGTGCATTTTTCTTGGAACATGTCATCAAAAAGATCATCTTCTTTAGAAAATATTCTTACCTTGACTGTAGTGGTGAAATTTTTAACAATATCATATGGGTAAAATGATCTTCTTGGAAACTTGAACAATTGTAAACATGTAATATTGTTTACTTCTTTAAATGAATGACCAACATCAAATAGTGAAAATGCTCCGCAGGCCACAAGAAATTGTGGCCATATGGCCTTCTTTTTATCCTTTAAATCTTTAGTCAAACCTCCTTCTCCACAGGTTTGATAAGAAATTTCTTGGGCTATGAGTTTATCAGGAACATACAAAGGTAGAACATGAGGAGAAGAAAAACTTCCAAAAACCCTAACATAAGTAAACAATTCTTCTCCAAACCATCTTCCGATAGGGAGAATATCTACTTCTTCTTCAGGAGAAAATCTTGGAGCATCTTTATCATACAACTTTATGTAGAGGGGAAACATGATGCCATGGAAAATCTTGTAAAAATGGGGAATGAACTTTGAATCCCAAAATTCTTTGTGATAAACCTGAATGGGTAAGGGATCTTGAATTGTCCATTTCCAACCCATTAAAGGAAACTTGGAAATATAACAGATTGAATCCATTACATATGTAGATAAGTAAAAAGGGGGATAATTTCTCTGAGAGACAGTCCGTTTAGACCGATAATTAAAAATAGCAGTGGCTAAGTTATCAGATAATATCTTAGCCCAATCCACAATAGTAGCATTAATAACAGCATTCAATAATGGAAGCCATTCGGATGAAAATTTATTAATATTAAGCTTTCCAAAAAGCCTACAGAGCATAGCAGCAGCAAAGCAATACGGAGAAGTGAGAGAACCAGTACTATACATACCGTGTTTATCCTTCTTCAGTGGTTCATCTCTCCTGGACCAATCCTTGGTGCATTCTGCCAGGTTTTCATTTTTTTTGGTGAATTTCTCCATATACTGTTTGTTATAAGTTCCCTGTGGCTCCGGAAAATGATACATGATTCTCAAATCTTGTGGAGTGAATGAACCAATGAGCTCTTAACCCTGAGTCTAAACTGTTTGTTCATAATATCAGTGCTATCCATCACCCATTTAACCATGTCTATATATGGAAGAATTTTAGGTCTCTCTGCTATCCGGTGTAAGAATGAACAAGCTAGCTCTGTAAGAGATGCTTCAGAAGACTCATGTGATCCTGTAGTAGCCGTAATCTCCATTACACTGGGGTTTTCTTCCTCAAGTAGATTATACATGCCCTCCCAAGTAGTAATACCGGCATCTTTGTTGCAGGCGGTGTCTGTGTACAGGGACGTCATTTTTCTATCTTCAGAACTTGGAGCTTTGTCTTTCTTTCCCATAATAGCCTGAATACTGCTTTGTATAGTTCTCTATTCTTTGCTCCTGCAGTTTACGAAATAAGTGAGAATAATGATATGAAAAAGGTGACAGGAAAGTTTTAAATGCTGAAGACGTATGAAATATACCACCTTACGTGAAATAAAATTTCAATCAGAACGAAACCATTTTTCATTAATGAGTGACAACCAATTCATTGATTAACATTAAAGTGCATAATGGGGTCTCGATTTATGGAGAAAGGTTCTTCATACAATGAGCCTTAAAGACCTGCGATAAGGCGATCTGCGATTTGCTTCGCAATATTGCAAAATCGCAATATCGCAGATCACAAAATCACTTTTATCGCAACGTCGCTATATCGCAAAATCGCAAAATCGCAAAACATAACATATGAAAAACATCTGTTAATGTATTTTTTTGTGAAACATGATTTGTGATATATATTATCGCACATTGGTGATTTGAAGTTTTTTAGCGTAAGATATGATATTTGAAGCATGCGATGCGATGGATGTTCTTTTAGTGCGTAATTTTGCATCGAGATATCGCAATTTTTAGAATTCCGCTTATAAGGAGGTATTCATTATCTCTTTGCGATGCGATATTCCTTAAAGAATGATTTTCTATTCTATCCTATCATAAAACCTAAGCCTTTTTTAAATATTTTTCAAGGAATTTTCCTAAGTTTATGATAGTAAGTTTTATTGAAAAAGGAAAATAAGCACTAATTGATTTTTTGGATTTTTTTGACTAAGGGTCCCCAGTTATTTAGTATTATTACCAATATTAAATAAGAAGGGGGGTTGTTGCTGGCCACAACAAAACCCTAAGCCCTAGGTACACTATTTTCCTAGGCTCCCAATTCCCTACACTTGTCATAAATTCCTTATTCCAAACTCCTATATATCCCTACTCCTTGTCACATTCCCTAACTTATAAATCCTTACCCCCATCTCCCTCAATTACCCTATCCCATTCCCTAGTCCTAAAAATCACATTTCACTATCATTACACCTCCCTAGGGTTTTGACACTAAGACATCATGGAAGAAGCAGAAAATAGACCATACAATGAGGGAGAAGAAACATAGGGGAGGAGGCCACATAAAGGGGGAAGAATACTCATATTAGAGCCAACAAATACCAGAAAAAATTTAGCATCTCCTATGGCTATGACAGGTTTCAAACATGTTGGATGTTTTGAGTTCTGTGAGAAAATTCAAAAGGTCCAACACCATGCTATGTTGACCAGACTTTCATCTCTAACCTCCATGAAAACCAGGTTACTCTTGCTGGTGTCACTCTCACTGTGTCAACTGCCATCATCTCAACTGCCACCAGGATCCCAAATTTTGGGGAGAAATGGTTCAAAAAAAAAGACTTGGAGGAGCATAACTGTGAGCCTTTCATCAAACCTAGGTACAAGAATGAGAGAAAGAGGATTTTTCCTTTATCTTAGCTATTGGAGAGATATGCTCCCATGATGAAAATAATCATGAAATACTTTTCATGTGAAGGTATATTTTCTAGATTGTATGCTTATCACATCCGGCTACTCATGCACTTCACTAGGGTAAAGATGCTCACATACCCTACTACCTCTTCCGGAACATTGATAAGATGGAATTTATTTTTTAGAAGAGAGATTATGAACACCAAATGAATAGTATTTTTCACCACTCCCTCATCAAAATCATAGTCCTCCATCACCTTAAACAATTGAACATTCCATGGAGTTCATTTATAGTTGATGACGTATTCACTGCTCCACCTATTCAACATGCCCAAAATGTGCCTTCATCATCTCATCCTTCCACTTCCATTCCTCCATCTCAACCCACAGTACATTCATCATCTTTAGAGCAGTCTCCTTCACCCATTTCATCACCATCATCTCCATCCCACATTGAGAGACGATCACCTAGCAGAGCTGAGATCAATGAGCCTAAGAAGGAAAATGTGGTTGAGATAGACCCATTGGAAAAAAAATACTAGAGAGGTCATAGGCAGGTGTTTGCTCCATATATTGTCAAAGGGTCTGTGCCTTCTTCACCAAAAAATCATGTACAGAAGGGGAAAGAAAATATGGTAGAGGAGGATGAACATAAGGCGGCCATTCATGATGAGGATGACCTCTATGAAACATAAAAATATTTTCACCTTGTTGACCTAGATGAGCATGATGATTATGAGATCACTAGTGTAGTCATCAAGGGGAAGGAAGCCAAGATTAGAGAGCTCCAAAATAATCTTGACAGGTCCAAATTTGTCATAAACTTCCTTGAGCAGGAAAACCAGCAGTTGAAAATAAAGCATGTCATTAATGAGGTAAAATACTTCAGAGCTCAAAGGAAGGCAGAAAAAATCCAAGGTTTTGTTAGAAGAGACACTTGAAAATAATGGTTTTCTTAAAGAATGGTAAGAACAAGCACCAAGAGGCAAACATAGAACTAGAGGGATGAAAAGAGCTCTAGCACTAGAAAGGAAAAAAGAGGTTGAACTTGTTGATCAATTAACCCTAAATAAACAACTTGCAATGGTAATCAATGAAAATAGGGAGGCATGGTTTGATAGAGAAAATGAGCACCTAGAGAAAATTTTAGAGAAGGAAAATAAAGATAATGACATATTGAGGAGGAAGGTCAAAAATTATGCCCAAAAGGAGAAAATTCCAATGGCCAAGATCAAAAGAGCCAATGCAAAAATTGAGGCTTTGAACATGCAAGAGGAGAAAAGAAAATTAGATACAATTGCAGAGGCTTCACTCCAAGCCTAGCCACATCATCAACAATCATTTCACTAATTTTTAAGAGTTTTGGGTCATTTTTGCAAATTTTGTGTTTTTATTCAATTTTTGGACAGTTAGGACACAGAGACAAGTGTCAAATGCAAAATTCCCTTGGAAATACGCTATTTTTTGAGCCATATTCTAAGAAAAAGGTCACCACCATTAGATGAAAAATGGTCAATACATCTCAAAAAACCACTTTGAAAGCCTTGGTTTGCAAAACAAGCTAGTAAAAATGTCAAAAAACCACCAAAAAATCATGTTTCTACCTCATATTTGGCCCTGGCATTGCGCACTGAGTAGACTTGGGAGGATTGAGTTTTGACATGGAAAATGAACTTCATTTTCAATACTGAAGGCATATCCAAAAACTAGACTTGAAGGGCTTTCCAACAAGCCACCTTGGAGTTAATTTGGACACCTACAACCCAGCCAAAAACAACCTGCAAGATGGAGGGCACGCCTGACAAAGAGAGGGCGTGTTTGACACTTTGCTGATATTTTTGAAATTTCATTGAAAATTTGACTTTTATCTTGAAAATAATGTTTTAAATTATGTAATTGAGCATGGTAAATGTAAGTATGATTTGGATAAGTTACCTAGGGGTAGATTCATGATGTAAATGTACTCATCAAAGTCAAATGAATTAGTTTCAATATAATTAGGGAGGAGTCTCTTAGAGCTCCATACACTCTAGCTTTCAGTTCATAATTTTGTGGATCTCATCTTCAACTTAGGAATTCAACCCCTGAGGATGAGAGAATGTAATTTTGATGTCTATATATTCCCTTTCTTCACACTTATCAAGGCTTGGAACAGTTTGGATGCTAGTGTATTGATCAAAAACCAGTTTGGCCTAGAAATTAAAGAAAAATTGCAGCTATTTCCTTGGGATTCATCTGGTATGAATGTTTGGCATTGTTTTTTCTCTGTGATCATTTTTATGAATTTTTTTTAAGCTCATAAACATTTCATGTCTATTATATGATAAATTTCAATTTGATAGGCAGAATACATGTTTTTCACTCTCTGTTTTGGGAAATTTATCATAATTTTTCCATTTTCTTCAGTTTAGGAAGAATACATCTCCTATTCTATTTCTAGCTCCTCATTAGTCTTAAATCATCTCACCAAATCACCTTTAAGTGCTAACCCTTCTACCTACCTTGCCCCATCAAATGGATTGCAATTCCATCTCATTTTCCACGACCTAGTACCCTTGACCTAATCCTCATCCAGAAAACTAAGCCTAATCAAAACAAAACAAACCCTTCTGCATTTCATAGCTAGCCTAAAACCTTTTTCATCCAGCCCTCTTGGCTATAATTTTTGTGGAGAGAACCCTCTTCGACTTGGTAGGGCTAGATACCAAGTCAAAAGGCTGGTTTGTGGTTACCTTTGTTGGGATTCCTTCTTCAGCCTTAGGGATCTGGCAGAGTGATAACAGGTTCGATCGATAGTAATATGACTAACCTTTTAAATCAATTGTAGTAGCTGTATCTACAATCTTCTCCTTCTATTCAGGCTACGCTATCAGTGTCTACCCCTTCCCAGCCTTTAATGATTAATGTTGTCCAATCCTCTAACCCCAAAGGAAATCAAAAATCTGATGGGTAGAATAAGGGACGAAATAAGAATAAGGATAAGGATGGGAAGGGTAATGCAAATAAATCCAACAATAATGTTGGAGACGGTAAGAGAGAGTTGAAAAATAAATCCAAGTTTCCTTGCAGGTTGTGCACTGGAGACCATCTCGCTCATCTATGCCCTAAGATTCATGATGCTCAGTGCTTGTTAGCTCAGCAAGGTTCCTCTATTTCCGAGGCTGTCCTGACTAACCCTTTTCTCCAAGGGAAAAAAATGCTTGCTGGCGTGAATACAAATACTGGAGCTCCCATAGGGGGTAACCAAGAAGGGAAAAATTATTCAAATGTATACATGATGAGTTCTCATGTTGATGTCGCCACACGATCACATCATTATGGTGAACCCGACTCTTCAAGGGCTAAGGTTTCTCCTGATACTTCCGAGCCACTCCATATTTCTGCATTGGAGGTACTCCAGTCATGCCCAACACAAAGGAGTGCACTGCTCACTGCGATCGGGGAAATATATCCAAAGAACTCTCTTATGATCACATTCGATATGTCAAATCTTAAGAATAGGCTTCCTCATCATATGGCTTTTCACATCAAATCTACGTATTGAAAAATCAATATTTTTAAAAATATAGTTTATGAAGGAGCTTCCACTTGTGTCATGGCTATCTCATGTTGGAAAGTTGTTTTATCTCCTCAATTCGTTCATTCACCTACTCTCTTGACTGCATTTGATGGTCATTCTCACAGGCCACATGGCATTTTTCCTGGTTTTTCCATCTATGTTGGGGGAAAAGTTGTCAATATCTAAGTAAAAATAGTTGATGCCAATTTGGACTATAACCTTCTATTGGGACAGAATTGGATTTATAAGATGGATGCCATTTTTTCATCATTATTTCACATCTTATGTTTTCCCTATGAAGGGAGAATTGTTAATGTTGATCAGATGGACTATTCTTTGATAGATTCCAATGCATCCTCTGATTCTACTATTCCCTTGGTGAATGATGACAAGCAACCTATGGAGAATATAGGAGTAGGTATGTATTCCTCATTGATGGGTACCTTTGATATTCCACCTTCTTCTGTTCATATCAATTCTATTTCATCCTCCAAGGCTCCTACTCGAAGAGAGTTCTTCTGAACTCAATATTTTTCGGATCCTTGGACGTTACCCTCTTATACAACCACACTAGAACAAGGGCAAGTGGGTGGAATGTCATATCCTATATCTGCAGCAGAAATTACTTATCAGTCTATTGTTGACTCTAAAAATTCCAATCTAGTTCCTCTTTCACTAGAGGATTTGGATGGAGATGTGGCTCCAGCTTGGACACTTAACTCATCTTCTTCTTTGGACTGCCTTGATATTGTTCTACCATCTGAGGAGGAAATCCTAGAGGCAATGAATGGTGTGGAAAGACTATGGGATGATTTGCATCATCAGCCATATTTTATACCATATTTGTGTGAAATTGAGTCAAGATTGTCTAGCCCTGTGACAACTAATATTGTTCACCCGATTCTAAACCCCTTGCCTCCATCGCAGATTTTTGCCGAAGGTAATATGGCTGTCATTTCGGAAATGATTCTGGTGAACATTTCCAGGGATCCCAATGTCATAGAGAATGATTTCATCAGAGCTAAGTGTTCCCCTAAAGAGATCCAGATCTATACCGATCTCTTTAAAGAGTTTTGTGATGTGTTCACTTGGTCTTATGAGGAAATGCCTGGAATTGATCCATCTATTGTCCAACTTGAGATCAAGACTTATGAGAATGGTAAGCCTATAGAGAAAAATATTTGACCGATCAATCCTAAGAAAGTTGCAACCATCAAGTCTGAGGTTGAGAAGCTGCTTAAGGCGGGTTTCATATACCCGTTCCTTTAACTGGATGGATTTCGAATCTAGCCCCTTTGGACAAGAAACAAGGAATGGTCCATTTGTGCATTGACTTCAGATATTTGAATAAGGCATGTCCTAAAGATAATTACCCCACACCCTTTATTAATCATATTATTGATGAGTGTGCAGGAAATGAAATTTTCAGCTTCATGGATGGTTTCTCGGGATATAATCATATTACTATATGTCCTGAAGATCAACATAAGACTGCTTTTATTTTTCCCTCGGGTAATTTTTCATACAAAAAGATTCCTTTTGGTCTTAAAATTGTTGGAGCTAATTTCCAACGGGCCATGTCTTATTCTTTTTTCCATGATATTAAGCATATCATCGAAGCTTATTTGGATGATCTAGCTGCTCGTTCTCAAAAGAGAATTGGTCATCCTTCTCATCTTCAAAATATTTTCGAAAGATGTCATCATTATAACATATAGTTGAATCTGAATAAGTGCATTTTGCAGTCACGCTTGGTCAGTTGTTGGGATTCATTGTGTCTACTGAAGGGATTCGTGTAGATCCTTTCAAGGTTGAGGCCTCCCCAATATTCTATTCGTCAACTTCAGATTCTCCAAGGAAAAGCCAATTTCTTGAGGAGATTTATTGTTAACTATGCTGAGATTACGAAAGGATTTTTGGGATTTTTGAAAAGGGTAATTTCATTCATGTGGGATGACTTCGCACAACACTTGTTTGATGCTTTGAAAAGGCATTGACCTCTGCTCCTTTATTGAGTCCACCAGATTATAGAATAGATTTACTTTTATATCTTTCTATGACAAAATATACTATAGATATGGTTTTGGTTCCGAAGGATGATGCTCTCTCTGAGCATGTGATTTATTATCTAACTCATGGCTTGGAAGTCCCTAAATTGCAATATTCTCCAATTGAGAAGTTAGCTTTAGCAGCAATCCATGTTGTCCTATGACTTAGGCATTACATTCTGCTTCGAAAAACTTATGTTTTGGTATTTTTCAATCAATTTCAATTCATTTTCAGTGGGCAAGTGATTGGGGGAAAATATAATAGATGGATTGTCATTTTACAAGAATTTGATCTCGAGTTCTTGTCTGCCAAATCCAAGAAATCATTGATATTTGTGGAATTAATCTCTGAGTTTCCTTCTGCAGAAGAGATTGTTTATGGGGAATCTTTCCTTGGTGAAATTGTTTTCCTCATTTCTTCACAATATTCTTGGCATGGAGATATTATTGTGTGTCTCTAGACTTCGAAGTTTACCCTCACTTTTTCGAAGGACAAGCAAATAAAATTGCGTCACTTGGCGAAAAGATATCTTATCATCGACGTCACTTTATATCATCACGATTTCAATTCAATCCTTAGATGTTGCTTAACCCTAGAAGAAACTGATTTTGTACTGAATGATTGCCACAGTGGAGCTTGTGGTGATCATTTATATGGGCTTGCTACAGCCCAAAAAATTCTGTGTGCTAGATATTTTTTGGCCCTCGATTTTCAAAGATTTTGTTGAGGCAGTCAAAAAATTTCATCCTTGTCAAGTTTATACTCGAAACATGCACGCTCATCCAGCTCTACTCTTTCCTGCTATCACTGTCAGTTTGTTCACAAAGTGGGGAATATATTTTAAGACTTGTAACCCGCCTTCGACAAAGGTTCATAAGTACATCATTGTAGAAGTGGACTACTTCATGAAGTGGGTCGAGGCTATGCCTAATTTTTCGAACGGTGGTGAAACAATAACCTTGTTTCTGTTCAACCAAGTCATTTATTGCTTTGGTATTCCTAAATAGATTTTCACTGACCATGGCAATCATTTTCAGAACTTCATGATGGCTGAATTATCTCTAAAATTAGGTTTTCTTCAAGAGAATTCATTTCCTTACTATCCTCAGGCAAATGGGAATGTGGAAGTCATGAATAAATACTTGAAGGTTATCCTTCAAAAGACGATCAATAAAGCTAAATCCAATTGGCATTTCATGTTGTATCCTACACTTTGAGCATACCGGATGTCAGTTAAGACTGTAACTGGTTTCATCCTTTCCAGCTAGTTTACGGATTGGAATCAATCTTCCTTGTGGAATGTGAGATTCCTTCCCTTAAGCTAGTTGTTGAGCTTCTTCAAGACACTTCAAGTCTTGAAGAGTGCCTTGCTTATCTGGAATGTCTCGATGATCAGCGTCGAGACACAACCACGATTAATGAGGCTCATAAGAAAAGAGTGAAGGTTCAATGTGATAAGACTCTGTGACCTAGGGTTTTATCGAAGGTGACCTCTTCCTAGTCTATGATCAAGACAAGGATGTCTTGAGGGTAGGTAAGCTTAAATCCATGTGGTACGATCCTTTCATCGTCAAAAGAGTCCTTAAAAAAGGAGCGTATGATTTGGTTGAATTTAATGGAAACGAGCTGGTGGAGCCCAAAAATGGGCTCTATCTTAAGAAGTATTATGCCTAGGCTTCTGCCTAACATTTTATTTGGTTTTGCACATATCATATTTTTTGTGCATATTTGTCTATTAGTTTTGTTGTGACGTCGATATTTTTTATCTACCTTTGCAAGTATCTATAGATGATATGATCTATTTAGGCTTTGCCGATGGTGCTAATCTACATACCCGAAATTTGGCTTCCGTGACTCAGGTAATTTACCATCCATCTGATCAGTTGTTTGTCTCAAGGGGAATATGTATTGGTCTTGCTTCGAATAATGTTGCAGAATATACTGGTGTGGTCAATCTATTGTCTGAAACAATATGTCTTGGTGTTGGTTCATTAGTAGTGTACTTGGTCTCACAACTAGTGGTGTCTCAATTGAATAACATCTATCGTGTCAGAGACCCATATTTATATCGCCTATTTCTAAGAGTGTGTTTATTATAATGATCATTTAATTATATTACATATATCCATATTCCACGATCAGAAAATACATTTGTTTATTAATTAGCTAATCAAGCAATCGATTGACATATAATTCATTCATCACATTAAACATCAAAATCATCAATAATCATTGTATATATGAGAGAGTCACATCACATAATCGAATGGATATAGATCATAGTCATATTTTAAAAGATATAAAAAATTGGAATTATGCCTGATCATGTCTATCATAAAAAGATCAAGTCATCCAGTCATAGAAATCTATGTCTGAGGGCCCTGCCCTAGATGAGCATCTCGGAAGAACACTATGGCAATTTCCACAGGGCAGAATAATCACACCCAATCCTATGGTACACCAACCACGCATCTATGAATATATTCTGGGAGGTCTTCCACTGCATCCATAGGCCTGGCGGGTCAAACCCTCCAATTCCCTCTATATGGCGTGGAGGATTCTCGTAAGATCACCTGCGACATTCTCTACCTCTCTTCCGGGGCGCCTGTTCCTCGGTAGAACCTCATGTATAACTGGTCCAACATCTATTTCATGATCAATAATTTTGTAAGTACTTTGTCCTATCAAAAATATTTTCATTTCATGTTTTTCAAAAAAAGAAAAAAAAATCATATAATCAAAAAATAATTTAAATGTGATCTTACTAATCGCTCCCCATGCAGCTTCGGGTGGTAGGGGCATATTTGGGTTTGCCCTTATGTCCATACCTGCATACAGGAAATCCTCTATGGCGATCATGTGTTCTCCCTACCACAGGAAGAACTCATCATCCCATTTAGTTCTAGGGACTTCGCCGCCCCCTAATCTCATGGTCTGTTGATTGTTGATATCACTTTGGGTCGAAGCCCATGTAGTATCTCAAAAAATAAAGTACACAAGATAGTCCCATATCCGAAGTACTTGTTCTTACCCTTCCGAATTTAAGTCAATTGTTTTTTCACATTGATCAATAATGTTGTGCACCAATCATACAGTGTGGTTAGGAAATCAATTGCCAAACTCATGGTGGCTCCCTGGTGTAGTGATGCAGATCTTGCTACTTGGACAATAGTGAAAAGAAGGATTTTCATATGTAATCCACGTACATATCTGATTGGGATCTGAGTCCCAACCTCCTGAGTATATTCTTAGCAATATAGCCAAATGTAGTCCTCTACATTCAGTCCTCCTGGGGCCTTCCCCTATAAGTTCACTGTCTCTCGTCGTCGGGAAAGCCCAGTGATGCCTTCCTAAAAAATTAGGGCTTATGCCTGATCATGTCTATCATAAAAAGATAAAGTCATCCAATCATCCTAAAAATATATGTTTAAGGGCCCTGCCCTAGATGAGCATCTCGAAAGAACACTATGGCAGTTTCCACACGGCGGAATAATCACACCCAATATCGTGGTACACCAACCATGCATCTATGAATATATTATAGGAGGTCTTCCACTGCATCCATAGGCCTGGCAGGTCAAACCCTCCAAGTCCCTCTATATGGCGAGGAGGAATCTCTTAAGATCACCTGCGACATTCTCTACCTCTCTTCTGTGATGCCTGTTCCTCAGTAGAACCTCGGGTCTAACTAGTCCAACATCTGTGTCATGATCAATAATTTTGTAATTACTTTGTCCTATCAAAAATATTTTCATTTCATGTTTTTCAAAAATCCAAGAAAAATCATATAGTCAAAAAAATAATTTAAATGTGATCTTACTAATTGCTCCCCATGGAGCTTCGGGTGGTAGGGGAAGATCTGGGTTTTCCCTTATGTCCATACATGCATACAGGTAATCCTCTATGGCAATCACGTGTTCTCCTTACCACAAGAATAACTCATCATCCCATGTAGTTCTAGGGACTTCGCTGCCCCCTAATCTCGTGGGTTTTTTATTGTTGATATCATTTTGGGTCGAAGCCCATGGAGTATCTCGAAAAATAAATTACACAAGATAGTCCCATATCCGAAGTAATTGGTCTTACCCTTCCGAATTGAAGTCAATTTTTTTTTTCAAATTGATCAATAATGTTAATACGCACCAATCATACAGTGTGGTTAGGAAATCAATTGCCAAATTCATGGTGGCTCATGAGGCCTGGTGTAGTGATGCAGATCTTGCTACTTGGACAATAGTGAAAGGAAGGATTTTTATATGTAATCCCTATACATCTCTGATTGGGATCTGAGTCCCAACCTTCTGAGTATCTTCTGAGAAATATAGCTAGATGTAGTCCTCTACATTCAGTCCTCCTGGGGCCTTCCCGTATAAGTTCATTCTCTCTCCTTGTTTGGAAAGCCCAGTGATGAAGCATATGTCTCCAATATTAATTATCAGAGGCATTTGATCAGTCATAAATGCATATTATTCGGGTTCCCAGTAATCCACAAGCATCTCAAGCAATTTTTTTTGTCTTAATATTTGGCATTTTGAATAACTTTAACAATCCACATCCTCGAAGCGTTTCCATTGACAAGGCATATTCCATTACCTAATTATCAATTGCACTGTGCTCCCTCTCTCTCCAACTAATTGTCATCCTGGATCAATTCAATTTTTCATCCATTATATATTTAATTTAAAAAATTGTGTTGTGCATACGCGGGTTTCTTTTATACACAGTCGTGTATATACAAATCTTGGAGTATATTCAAACCACATATACGCAGAGGTTTAATCTAAAAATATGATTCTCACTGTGAAACTAACTAAAAATTACTTGAATTGATAAAGAAAAACATTAGAAAGAGGTTTGAGAGGATTACCTGGAATATTTGTCGTGATTCGGCTAAGAAATTGACCGGATTGAACTTGGTGGTTTTTTTTGCTCTAGAGCCTTTTTCTCAAATTGACCAATGCACAAATGAAAAATATAAGTCTAAAAGGTCTATATATGCCCAAATTTCAAAAAAATTCAAAACCTGCTTTTATAAAGTTTGTTTTTACTTTTTTAATTTTTCAAAAACTTTATGACATTTTTGGCTTGCAAGTGCTGCAATAGGTTGTTTTCAGGACCAATTGGATATTTTTGAGACGATTTTTACTGCTTTGATTCCATGACCGCTGACCTGTCATGACAGGTATTGTGTTCAGCACTAGCATATAGGCTAGGAAAATCCACTTCCCATTGCATCTTTCATTCTAGCCTCCATACTAATATCTTTCCATAGTGTCGACCCCATCATGTTATGATTATTAAAATAATTTTCACTCGTTGATTTATAAAATCATGATATGATGGTAGATCCATCCTTTACATGGGGTTCCTAGTTATATCCTCGCTAGCACATGTTTCCCATGCTGCAAAAGTGTGTAGGATCGCGAGTCCTCTTTAGTCCTGCCATGACCAGTGTGATGAAGCTTCATTCTTATTCCTCGTTATCTTTCTGTATTTATACTCTAGAGGCTCCCTATTGTTTAGTTTTTCTGCTGCATTGCATGTTGACCATTTGTATCTCTTGCCCTTAAGCCGACTTCATTTTGACACGTATATAAGCCAACTTTTTGACCATGCCCTTCTACAAAGTCAGCCTTGCAATCAATTAGCATCTGCAACTTAACACCCTTTTCCCGTGGACACAAAATTCCTTTGAGTGTCATTTACCAGTTTCACCACCTTGCATTAAGCATATGATTGTTCCTATCCCAGGAACTAGTGCATCTATTTCCCGACACTTGTTCTATTCACTGTAATATAGGCATTCTTTTATTCCTTTTCATACTTTCAATATGAAAACGACAAAAAAATTAAATATCCAAAAAAGAGCAGGAATAGGACATTACTTTTGTATTTGATGGTAGCTAAGAGTCAGTTGTGTCACCCTTGAACAAAGCACAAAAAGAAAAAAAAAAATCCATTGGGATGTGCTTTAGTTTGAATTAAGAGAGCCAGAACCTTGTTATTGAGTCAGCACTCCCCCAATTGGTTATCTCTTCCAATCACATGGAGGATTTTTTCATGCCTCCTGCATGAAAAGGTTATACAAAGTTATCATATGTTTCCATATAGTCTCATTTTGAGTCGTTCTTTTGTTCGAGGAAATTAAACATGAGTCAGCCTTTCGGCGGTGTCTCTTGACTCATTTTTCAATTGGCCATCCCCAGTCTTTCAGATTCATGTTCTATCACATTAGTTATTTGGTCCTTTGCTCATGCCAATTTGAGAAGGTCTCCATTGAATTCTTGCTAGTAGGTTTGATCTTATCAACTTCGATAAATTTCTCTGAGATTAAACCTAGAGGCCCACCCTGACCCTATTTACATCATTGATAGGTGACCTTGTGCTCAGCATTTTATCAACACCATGGGTCTTTGACTGAGTGTTTTCCCTTGTGTTCGGCGTCAGCTTTCATTATCACACCTAGGATTCATGCAGTACCTTGGTTTCCATTTGAACCTATTGGTGGATTTCTTGTCTTTGTGTCAGCCTTCATAATTGGTTGGTTCATAGGGTTTCTTCTATGCACTAGCTACATTTTGTGCATGCTGGAAAAGTTCTTTGGGTTGGTTACTTCATCTTTATTCATCTGATTCCTTCCAAACCCTTCGAATTTGACACATTTCTCTAGGAACAAGGTCTAGATTCCATGTTTAAGTACCTTAGGGTTTGCAATCATTAGTGATAGACTCCTTTTCTATAGACAGTGAGAATACATCAATGTCTCCTGATTGGTAGATTCTATCAAGTGTTTGACTTCAAATCATGCATTTGCACTTGTTAGATTGTAATAGGGTACCTTGAATCTCATCATCATTATCGTTACACATCATTTTATCATTGTGCATGTACTCCCTGTTTCTGAATCCTGGAGGACCTTAACAGTGACCCCTATGTCCCTTCTCCCTCATGAAAATATGCCATTGCATCCCTTACAATATGAAGAACAAACTATATGTTGATCCTTCCTGGAGTAGCTCCTTAAAAACCCAAATTTTTGGAGCAGCACGACCTCTTTGTGTCTCACCAGCACTGATGACCCATCCTAAGCTTGTAAGCAGTGCCGATCGATGCTAGTATGGACATCACACCCATGTTGATCCTCTTCTGGAAGATTTTTTAAAATAGGAAATGAAGCTTCATGGCCTAGAAGCTTCAAGGGAAGAGAGCTGGATGTTTATTGGTCAAGATATGGTCAAGCTTCCTCCCTTGGGCCTCTTGTTTCTACAAAAGAGAAACCTCCCAAAGAGATAAGCTATTTTCCCATCATAAGTGGATCCATGTCCCCTCCTCCATCTCTATAAATTCATCATCCTCCAATGCCTCTGCTAGTTAGAACATAATAGAGCATAGCAGAGAGAGGTTTGAACATTTCCATAAGATTTGAAGGAGAGAGTTGAGCCCTTAGCCTTCTCGCACTGAGTTGAAAACGAATGCTTTCGTGACGTGCTCAGATTTAGACTTGCTAAAGGAGAGCTTCAACATCAAGGCGTAGGTTGCAACTCCTCTTATATTTAAAATATGACATGATTGATATTTATTTTCCATTCTTGCTCATGTTTAGGATTGAGAATTCTGAAATTCCTTGATCAGTTAAATAGGTTATATATGTATATGCATGTTGTATTTGTGTTATTCTTGTTGTTTCTTGGTCACTTATGTGGGTAACTGAATGCTGGTAGCAATGGAGATCAAGATTTGGAAAAGAGAAGGATGAAGGAGCTTCGATGAAGAGAAACATTGCAGCATCAAATCGAGGTAGGCCATCTCTTTCGATCTATGTTTCATTTATGATCTAGGAAGTAGGTGTTAGCATGTTTCCATTTTTGCTAGACCCACTCTAGGGCTAGAGGGATCATCTCTGTCCACATAGAGTATTTACTTATACAACAATTATCAGTGAGTTGTCTCATGTTCATTAATGGTATACATCAATGAACGGTAATAAAACGATTTCTCACATGGTCGACTTAAGCTCATTTATTCCCATTGTGTATAATTGTACCATGGTGATCGGTGAAGACCTCGGGTTTGCATCAGCATGCTTTGGTTCACTTTGACATCTCCTACGGTTTTCTGCCTGTGATACCATCCACCTTATATGTTGTAGTTCATTATAGCAACATCCTATATGTTGGCACCCGAGTTGTGTGCAATACCATTATTCCACTACTTATGATTCAGTACTTGGAGATTCAGTTGTGACTTCAGTCATCAGATATATTTCAACATCATTGATCAGTTCTTCTATATGTGATAATTTTACATGACTTTGATATGTACCATTTGGGGCAGTGATCAGATGATTCACTATGTACTTTACAATTTCTGATATACTTGTATACATATTGGATCTACTCCATACTTGATATGCGGACATGCTTTACTTTCACTGAGCATGGATATGTCCGCCTTAGAAATGAGCTTGCTTTTTGATCTCTTCTACTGGTTTTTGGCAAGATGAAATCTGGGGAAGTCCTCTCAGATCCTCGCAAGATTATTTCCTACACACATAATAAATTTTGGCCATCATGTACCCTTTATGACCTCATATATTAGGGGGCATCTGATGTAGCATCATTTATCATTGTTAAGTCTCCATTTTTCCCATTTTTCACACCCTTCCCAAGCCTTACTTCTCTTATTTCTGAACTCCTTTCGGCCTTAATTATGCTTAGTTCGGGCATATTGTCTAGTTTTGGCTAAAAGGGTACTATAAGCCTAATATATGTTAAATTAACATAATAAGTGTCATTTTTCCTTAGACTTAACGTATTCTTTGATCTAGCTGTAACTATTACTGAATTAATACTTCCACTGATCTAGAACTTATGTGAATTTTTTTTTTGATTCGAAGTAGTTCCACAAAATCTTGAAGACAACTCGTTCAGCCACATTTCCTGCAGCCGTTGAGGATTTCCTGTATTCGTTGCGGATTTCTTGCAGGTATTCTGGTTTTCCTGAAGCCATTGCAGATTTCCTGCAGCGGATCCGGATTTCCTGCAGACAATAATTTCCTGTAGAAACATCAATGGTTGACTATATTCTACTTATTTCCATATCCAAAGAAGACTTGGGTTTTGTAGGGAATTGGTTTCACATGAAGACTATTCCATTGGCTGCTTCGAGCCTCTTTTTGGAACGACTCGAATTTGCAGATTTTCCCCTCGAACCAGATTTCCTGCAGCTTCCGCTATGTAATAGAAAACGTCTAATCCATGGTTTAAGTCATGGATTAGACTTAACATAAAATAAATTTGATAGCCTAGACCTGTATTGTTGGATGATAGCTTAGATTAGCCATTCAAGCCAAATATGGGCTTTAGAGATTGTATAAAAGGGGATGTATTTCACATTATAAAGGGTTGTTTGGTTGGGATTTCTACTGATAAACAATGTATCAAATTGTACTTGGCTGTATATTTCCATATTAATATAAATATTATGTTCTGTCCATTTTTTTGAGAAACCTCTTCAAGTTTTAAAGGGGTTGTGAGTGAGGGAGGGCCCCCTTCGCTCACAACTCCTACATCACAGTGTGTGTGCTTAATTTATTTTTATGCAGCAATAATTCTTTCACATAGCTAATGCATTCTTTCTTAAGTTCCAGCAACAGAATGTTAATTGATTAGATGATTTAATTTTTGATGTTAATGTTTAAATCCCACTTGATCAAATCTTGGGTTCATTATTGTCCAAGTCAATTTCTAAATTGTTGTAATTTGATCTTCTATTTTTTCCGTGGTCAATATTAGCAACATCAAGAGCTTTAGAGGGATGTTATGTTCCACTCCATAGCCTTGCTGCAAAAGTATTGATATAGGAATGAAGCATTAGTTTGTGTGTGTGTGTGTGCGTGAATGATTAATGTATGAACACTTCCAGTAATCAACCTGCATATATTTTGCATAGTATCTCACAATCTTACCTACCTTAGGTTGACAATTTATGATTGGAAAATTATAAGTGTATAATTTGACTCAACATTTTGGCACTGTTGCCAGGGAGGTGCTACGGGATGTTAGTGAAATTGTTTTAGTTTTATTTTATTGATTTTTTTTTGTAGGACCGGGGGAGTCGAAGTGATAAGACAAAGGGAAAATCCCACACACCCACAGAGGTTCGAAATTCGCCAAAGCCATGTCTTGATTATTTGGTAAGTAGAGTTTTTTGGTAGTTGAATAGGGTCCAATATTTTTCAAATGATTTTCATGGTGGTGTGAGCACCACTTCATTTACTAATACACTGGCTAGAACAAGGAAGTTAGCAAGAAAGAAGGCAGAAAAGAAAGAAGAATCCGAATAGGAGGTCTACAGTCCTGACCTGATTAATAATTCCACAGCAGAATCCTTTGTTGGAAAGTCTTCCATTGCTTCCCATCTCGAGTATCCCTTACAAGAAAGACAACGTCTCTACTTAGTGGTCAGCCTGAAGAGGAATTCCTTGTAAACCCTGTCATAGAATCAGAATCCCAGACCATTGATTCTAAAGAATCTTTAGCCTTCCAAGGTCCCACTTTTTCTCGTACTAATATGGCTCATCTAGAAGGCACTGATGAGAATGAGGAGAAATTAGTAACATTTTAATTTCCTATTAAGGAGATTATTGGAGCCACTCATATGAAAAACATTCCTCCCTCATTCTTGCCTAACTTTCATGGTGCCTCTAGTGAAGACCCTGATGCCTTCCTATTCAAATTCGATGTATTATGCAGGACCTATGACTATTATTCCAATGCGCAGAAGCTGAAGTTATTTCCTGCTACATTGAAGGATGCAACTCTCAGGTGGTTTATGGGATTCTCATCAAACTCCATTTCAACTTGGGATGAAATGAAGAACATATTCCTAAAAAATTACCAAGACTACTGTAAGACTAGGGATGTCAGGGAAGAAATATTTGGCATGACTCATAAGGAA
This sequence comes from Pinus albicaulis, assembly GCA_034641835.2. Classification (NCBI taxonomy): domain Eukaryota; kingdom Viridiplantae; phylum Streptophyta; class Pinopsida; order Pinales; family Pinaceae; genus Pinus; species Pinus albicaulis. Next base: position 1,841,789,470 of record CM076575.1, on the reverse strand, counting down.
GGGGAGAGGCTTGAATATTTGGTGGAAAGATTCCAATATAATTTTGCAAATATCTAAGATGAATCAATTATATCCTGAGACCAAGAGAACCATTTTTCTTAGGGCCATTAGATTAGAGTATCTAGAGGTCTTAAATTTAATGGGAGCAGGTGATGTATCGAAGTTGACCTATGATGATGTCAGTGAGCTTTGTAGAAGATATTCTAAAGGAAATTCCAAGGTTGGAGGAGGTTCAAGAGACACTTCTTCGAAACGTGTTAAATCGGTTGTCAGAGCTAGAGTAACTTGAGTTGAAATGGGTAATTTATTTGAAAATTTTAAAACTTATATTCTTAGCACTATGTCTTCACAATTGGATTTTTTGTATGCTAAGAAGAAATAAGAAAAACATGATGAACTAGAGAAAGCCTTGGCTATGTTCTTCTCCAAATGCAGGAAGAAAGATGCTCTAAGGGAATTCTCTGCTAATAGTATAGAGGTATGTCAAATTTTCAAAGCTAAGAATTCCACTAATCAATGTCCTTCTCTGCCTAAAATGAAAGCAACATATAAGGCAGATCAAGAAGTTTTCAATGCACTTTATGCAATGGCACCTCAAAAACCATGGTAGCCATGTCCTCCAGGCATATCACAATCACTTTTTCAATTTCCTTATGCTCAAAATTAGATGTGGAATGTTCCAATGCCCTAGCAGCGTTGGCCCCCTCAGAAACCTTTGCAGGGTAACTATTCTTGCCCTTCTGCACAAAGTTTCCCAACTCAAAACTTTTATCCTCCACAACCCACTCCTCAACAACTAATGTAATCGCAACAACAGCTTCAATTAACTACCCCACCAAATCAACCTCGTCCCACACAACTACCTGCTTAGCCAATGTCTAACCCCAATAATAACACCATACAACCCACTCACAACATTTGATTGGTCACTTATCCCGCTTTTCCTACCTACTGTATTGCACTGTAGCCCCTACAGGAAATTTGTTGTTCCTACGCTGCATGAATTTTCTATGTCGCTACACGAATTCTTTGTGCCACTGCAGGAATTCCTTGTGCCGCTACATGAAATTTAACTTAGATCGGGAAAAGTGGTGACTCAGGCTGAAAGAATTGAAGAAATTGTAGAGGAGGATAGCCTAGAAATACCTGAAGATGAAACCACACCTGAACCAACAAAATCATCTAGGCTACAAGAATATTCCTCATCCCATACAATCCAGCCTCCTTTTCCAGAGAGGTTGGAAATGGAGATAAAAACTAAATAGCCCGAGTTCCATCTTGTGTCTGAACTAAGAAATATGTGCATTAAGATCCCATTGTTGCAAGCAATAAAAGATATCCAAATATATTCCAAAAAAATGAAGGAACTATGTATGAAGAAACCAGGAAGATAAAAGAAATAACCCTCCACAATTCAAGTAGGTGGAAAGCTTGCAAGTTTAATGTTCACTGAATTAGTTACTGAAAAATATGTTGACCCAGGAATCCCCGTGGTTACCACCTTTATCAATGGGTATCCCATAAAGAAAACTTTGATTGATTTAAGTGTAACCATTAATGTGATGACTATGGATACTTTATCTCATATAGGATCCTTTGAATTATTACCCACTCCTACCATGTTAGAATTAGCAGATAGGACTAAGGTTAAGCCAGAGGGGGTATTAGAAGACATTTTCATCTTATTAGATTCTTGGGAGTACCTTTCCAAATTTTATGTTCTTCAGCCTAAAACCAACTTGGGAGGGCATCCATTGATCTTGGGGAGGCCATGGTTAGCCATGGTTGATGACTACATAGGGTGTAGATCTGGAAACATGACCATCACGCATGGGGCTGAAACAAAGCACATTAATTTATATCCCCTCGCTAAACCCCTCTTGAAATCAGAAAATACACATTAGGTTGAAGAAAAAGAGAATGATTCTGAATGCACCCAGCCAATTTTAAAAATAGCCCAAGCCATGAGTCTTAAGGAAAATTATGAGAAATTTTTGATAAATTGTTGTATTTCTAATCCTAATTTTCTGCAGCATTTAGAAGAAGAGTCTAGTCATAATTTAGATATCATGTTTGATCTGCAAGATTTTTATGAGCATAATACAGCTTCTGAATTACATTTAGCCCTCTTATATGCATTTCCTGCATATTCAATGTCTGAATGGGGGAGTAAGGTAGTGGAAATTTTTCCTAAAAAATCTTTAAACATTAATTCTACCTTAACTTCCGAACAAGAAAAAAATTTAATTCAAACATTGAAAAACTTTTCAGATACATTTGCATGGGAATATACTGATATGAGGGGCATTCACCCAGACACATGCATTCATCATATTTATATAGAAGAAAATACTAGAACCATAACACAGCCACAAAGGAGAATGAACCTCTCTTAAGAGAAATTGTAAGAGCTGAATTGCAGAAATTATTAAATGTAGGGTTCATTTATCCTATCTCAGATAGCTAGTGGGTGTACCCGCTAGTTATTGTTCCCAAAAATAATGGTAAATGGTGAGTTTGTGTAGATTATAGGGAATTAAACAAAGCTACATTAAAATACCATTTCCCTTTACCATTCATAGACCAAGTACTGGACACTCTAGCAGGGAAAAAGTATTTTCCTTCTTATATGCATTCAGCGGATAGAATCAGATTAGGATAGCTCTAGAGGATCGGGAGAAGACAACATTTACATGTCCCTAGGGTACCTATGCATATAAATTATTACCATTTGGTCTATGCAACGCACCTACCACATTTTAGAAGGTGCTCCTTGGTTTTTTTTTTATCTTTTGCATGATTGCGTAGAAGTCTATATGGATGATTTTATAGTTATGGGTGATACTTTTGCTGAAGCATTACATAAACTTGAAAATATTTTGAAGAGATGTAGAGAAACTAATATTTCATTAATTAATGAAAAGTATTTTATGATTATGACTGAAGATATTCTTTTGAGTCATCATGTTTATGCTACAGGAATTAAAGTTTATCTGGTGAAAATTGAATTTATGTAAAGTTTCCCCCACCAATCAATCAAAAGGGAGTGCAGAGTTTTCTTTGATATGCAAGCTACTACAAAAGGTTTGTTGAAGATTTTACAAGGGTAGCCTCTCCATTGTTTAAATTATTGACTAAAGAATCAGAATTTCATTGGAAAGATGAGTGTTAAGCTGCATTTAATAAAATCAAGGAAAAGCTTTCTTCAGCACCTGTCTGGAGAGGCCCATATTGGACTTTGCCCTTCCATATCTCCATTGATGCCTCTGATTCACCCATAGGAGCAGTGTTGGGTCAAAAGGAGGATCCTGTAACCGATGTTATTTATTTTGTTAGTAAAATTTAACTCCTGTAGAAATGAATTACAAGGTAATTGAAAAATAATTCCTTGTTTTGATTTATGGTATTAACAAGTTTAGACACTTCATAACAAATTATGAAGTTTTTGTACACACAAAAAATTATGTTATTCGTTATCTCATTAATAAACCAATCTCTAATGGAATAATTACTAGGTGGTTGTTGCTACTGTAAGGATTTGACATCACGATATTAGATAGGCCAGGAAAAGAAAATCAGGTAGCTGATATCTTATCTAGGCTCAACCATGCAGGTGAGGATGTTCCTGTTAATGTTAAATTTCCAGATGAAAATTTGTTTTCCATCTTTGTTAAAATGCCTTGGTTCATAGACATGGCTAATAATCTTGCTACAGGGAAGTTTCCACCTTACTTTTCATCTAATTATAAAAGGAGAATTATTAGAAAAAGTGTTGATTACTCTTGGATTAGGGGAGATCTCTTTTTCATTGGACCTGATTTGATCATTCGCAGGTGTGTCAGAGAAGATGAGATCTATGACATCTTGAGAGCCTATCATGATGAACCTTGTGGAGGACACTTTGAGACAAGCACACAACTTATAAGATCCTTCGCATAGGTTATTATTGGCCTAGTATTTTTAAATATGCAAAGGAATATGTTCATAAATGTGATAGTTTCCAAGGAATGGGGCAACCTATATAATCAGACGAGATGCCTTTGCAGCCACAAGTTCTCATAGAACCCTTCGAAAGGTGGGATCTTGATTGTGTAGGTCCCATCAATCTTACATAAAAATTTAAGAAGTTTATCTTGGTTTGTATTGATTATGTTACAAAGTGGGTGGAGGCAAAAGCACTACCTAGAGCAATGGTGTAATATCCCAAATTGGAAATTTCAGTAATATTGACCATAAAAACTTTATTTTCAGAAAATTAAGTTATAATAGGGGAAAATAACGGTTGTATCCCTTAGAATATGTATTATTTCCCTTAAATACAAAAGGGGAATAGAAAAAAATGCCTTTTGCTATGTTAAATAGATCTCCTGGCCTCAAAATGGCTTAAAAACACCCAAACCCCATGACTTACACCATGCAGAATTTTTGAAGCACATGTCTGTGTGATTTACTGAAGGTTTCTGCAAAAATATGATGTAAATAACAGATCGTGGTTTTATTTACTCAAATCATGGAGAAAAATAGGGATCTAGCCCTTTTTACACATTATAAAGATGACCCGGCAAGGGTTTCATGAAATCATGAGTACAAAAGAGCAGATCTGAACATTCAGCTCTGAAATAACGTAGTATTACTGTAGATTTACATGCATATAGCTGAATATTACAAGAAAAATATGGGAATCCCCTTTACTAGCTTTCCGAAAGAAGGATTGATCCTTTCCCTAGGAAACTAGCTCCAAACCAAGGGGTTTAACCCTGAATACAAAAATGTCGAAGTTGCAGTCCTAGGACTGAATAGCAGCTAAAAATAAAGAATTGGATGGATATGGCTGAATATTTTGTACAAGATGAATATGCCTCCTCCAATGGATCTTCCAAGTGAAATGCCAATCCTAACACTGAAGGTCTCACCCTCCAAACAACCTGCAAACCCTTACTGCAAATGTATACTGAAAATAACATAGTCAAGAGAAGGGAATGCGTTGTAGGAGATGGAAAATGTGTTGGCCAAGTGCCAAGATCTGAAATATTCTCTAGGGGCTTCCTCACTAATCTCCCAAAGGAAATAAGGCTTCCTCCTCTGAAAGATAAGCTAGGGAAGTGGTGTTGTGGACCCCCACTGCAACACCCTGCAACACAATGTTATACTGCTGCAGAAATAACGTTGTAGCTGAAGGAGGATGTTTGGTCTCAATCGTGGATGTGGAGAAATGAAGTACAATATACTTCAAGAGGCCTCTCAAGCAACGATATGGGATTCCAACTTGGGAACACCCGATGCTAAGTAGCACAGCAACACTGCTAAACAGCAAGATAATGCAAAGTCTAAACAGACCATCAAATCATATCAATAACATAAGATGTCTTTATATGGTTGCCTTGCCCTCCTTTTATACAAATGGAAGCCCTCTCATCTTGGGTCCCACTCATTAGGGTTTCCTCCACCAAGGAATCTTCCTCCCACTATCTCTGCGCTGTCTCACAGGATGATCTCCACCTCTTATCCCAGCGCTGTTGACTTGGTCAAACTTGACCTTGTCCACATGCAAATATCCCTGCTCACACATGAGGGTGTGAAATCTAGCTCCTATGTTGATCCCTTTTCACATTATGATGGATTTTATTCAAATTTTTATTATGCATGGGCCTCCTCACCCATTTATTCAACTCTTAGGTGATAAAAGAAAAAATCAATATTCCAATTAGCTACATGCTAATTTAGGAATATTATAGTCCTCCCTTCCCAAATTTTTCTTGTCCTCAAGAAACTGCAAGGATAGAACTGAAAAGTCTCCCCTCCTCTTGCTGTAGCATCCACATGTGATAAACTCCTCCAAGGAATGAGATGTTGTATTATCAATAAATCTCCATATTCCCCCTCCCAATCATGCAAGTTAGCTAGATAGCTATCATCATGAAAAAGTAGAGTACTAAAGAAGGAAATAAGGTGTTGTTTAGAGGCCCACTTGAGGTATGGGATCTGAAATGTATTGGGAAACAACATTCCCATGTGGATCCTCCATCCTCAAGCAATCATCCATACAAAATGAGTTACCTCCCAACATGGCAACTCCTGAAAATCCTCTTCCACCTTGAGCTCATGCAATGTAGGTGGGTTGAAAATCTTATCATGGTAGACATAATAGCTTACCCCATGTTGTCCTCCTCTCCACTTATGATAATTGTATATTATTTGCTGCTCTTGGGCTGCAAAAGTGTTTCCTCCAAGTGGCAGGAAGAAAACTGGATCTCCAAAGATCTTCCCTCCAACGTTGTGAATCATGCTTGCCCAAATCATCCCATATATGATGACTAGGAAATCACCATCATATGGTATCCAAGTGAGAGGAATATTGAAGGTTTTATGTAGATATGAAAGGTACCAACAATTTCCCAAGTGGTCACAGCGCAATTTTCCTAACTGTTGTTGCACAACATGACATGGCAACTCACAACAAAGTTTCTCCCAATGATTCATGAGAATCATAGCCCAAGTGCTCCCATCAATCTCATGGCCCACCTCATCAAGAAAAAAGTGTTTGGTTGTGGTGGTCCTATCACCTCTCATGCTCCCATTAGAACATGCAATGCAAATAATGTGGGAAATCTCCTTCCCCAAGGACACATCCAACCAATGTGTCTCTCTCCCAATCATGCTCCCAACAAAGATAAGAACAAAAACAGCATAGGGAACTACAATGAGAATCATACTAGCTGCCATATGAAGCAAGGGAGAAGGAAAATGGTCCCTCAAATGCAACCAACACAGTTTGAATCTCAATTGCAACAATAAATGACATAAGGTGTGGCTCCTCAACCACTTGCTTGCTGCCCCAATCTCCTCACAAGTTTGGAAAAAGTGTATGGTGTATGGTGCCAAGTGAGCATGCTCTGCAAAAGATAAAATCTCCCCAAGTCCTCCTAGGGAGTGGCCATCACCAATACTACTTATGGCCTCAAGTAGACCATGAAGTCTAGAAGGAAGAATGCTCCTCCTTTGAGAAAAATCCAGCGCATATTTGTTTAAGGGATGCATATGTACATTATACAAATCATCATGCAAACAAACAATACCCTTACCATATGCCTTGCTCATGAAAATGGAGTGGCTCCTAGGTGAGTCTCCTCCCATCCTCAAAGAGAGAAAAGGTGGTTATGTTAACTCTTCCAAAGAGTTATGTATCTCCTCCATCTCCACATGATCCCTGCATCTCCTCCTATGCTGATATATATCCTCCTCAAAGCCTTCCCAAAATTACCCCTCCATGATAGTGTGGTATGCTCTCATAGAATAAGTGTGGCAAAAATAGAAATCCTCATGAGCTGCTTATAGTAACTTCTCCTTGAGCTTGGAAGCTCTAGATAAGAAGATCCTACCATGATAGTAGATGACCCCATCTCTGACTGAATAATCCTCCTCATGCAACTAGTCATCCAATATCATGCAAGTAAAAATATCCTTGGAATACTCCACCAATAGCTGGGAATCCCAATATGGATCTATCCTCCATAGTGACAGCGCTGATGATCTATCATAAAGAACATATGTCATGTGGATGCCCTCTTCTTTGACATCTCCCGTGCCAAATATGCAAGTTGGAAGGCTGCTATCCTTCCCATGCTTCTCCTGCCATAGCACATAATCTGAAATGAGAGTGGGCAAAGATCATGTTGAGAGAATGTCTCTCTCATCCTTGAGTCTACCCAAGACTCTCAGCGTTGTATCAAGCTCTCCCAAGGTCTCCACTCATCTAAAAGAAATGAATGGTGCCTCAAAATGTGAAGCATCCATCCTCCTCTACTGATATGGTGGTCTCCCCGGTGAAATGGCTCCATACAATGAGACATCAAGATCAAGAGTAGATTGCATATATGAATGGACAGATTTGTCATTGCTCTCACTGCACAATCCAGTCTCCCCCTTAGGTGCATCAACCTCCTGAAATAGACAGGGGTGTGTGCTCCTCATCACATGATGCTGGTCATCCTCCCTATCTCCTCCTTTTATCTCCATAGTTTCACACCCTATCATCAATGGCACATGTAGATCATGAGTTGTGCCTTGATCTCCACATATGAGATCCTAGGGACTTCCTTGCAATGATACAAGAGTCCCTCTTGTTGGAGCAAGAGCTCCCTCTTCCTCTGCATGAGGTGCTAGATAAATTCTAGACATGATAGCGTTGTTTCCCTCATCTTCATCAATGTGTATGGGCAACCTCCCAATAATTGGATCCTCTTTTGAAAAAGGGGTCTCCATGCCCTCTTGTTCAAGAATATGAGATAGAGGTCTTTCCTCTAGCAATTTATGATGCAATATATCAGCCCCCTTTATGGTTTTCTGAAGTGGAGTTGAGTCTATAGTTTCCTCCATCACATGCAAGGTTTTTGTTCGCTTAAGTTTGTTTGGCTCCACCACATGTGTTTCAGAAAATTTTCCATCAAATATTTCTACCAATGTCTTAGTGAACCTAGCATAAGAAGAGGTATTTGTATTCTTCAAATAAAAAGACTAAAAAATTGACCATGCATAGGCCTTACCTCCAAAATGCAGCGCTACAACCTTGATGGCCTCATCTTCAAAAATTTGGTGCTGCTGCAAATAGAAGTCTAGCTCCTCCACCCAAGCTTTAGCTGAACATGTAGGTGAACCATCAAAAGTGAATAGAAGAAATATACCCATATCATGTTGCTTGCTTATCTTCACCTTGATCTTGAAAAACTCTGGAAAAGTGATATGATCTCTAAACTTCTGAGTTTGAGATTCATACTCTTGTAGAAAATCACTAATAGTTTCCCTCCTAGTGATTCCTTCTTCTTCCATCTCTCTCATGGAAATTCTGGACATATGACTATGTTGTGCATCATAATGTGTTGCTGTATGCTCACACTCATCATATGAAAATCTAGAGTTTGATTCAGACTCAAACCCTCTTGGAGATTCTATACACATCTCCCTCATTTTCTTGAGATCTCCTTGAATGCTCTGTATAGATTTAGGAAGAAGCTTTGAGAGCCTCTCCTCCTTTCCTCCAAACAATGGAGTCTTATTTCTATTAATATCTTATTCTCCTTTTCTTCTAGATAGCATATTCGATGAGATCCATAGGCTGAGCCAAAATTATGCTTTGATACCACTATAATATCCCAAATTGGAAATTTCATCAATATTGACCATAAAAATGATATTTTCATAAACTTAAGTTATAACAGGGGAAAATAATGGTTGTATCCCTTATAATATGTATTATGACCCTTAAATACAAAAGGGGAACATAAACAAATCCCTTTTTCTATGTTAGACAGATCTCCCGGCCTCAAAATGGCTTAAAAACACCCAAACCCCATGACTTACACCATGCAAAATTTATGAAGCACATGGCTGCATGATTTACTAAAGGTTTTTGCAAAAATATGATGTAAATAACATATGAGGAGTTTATTTACTCAAATCATGGAGAAAAATGGGGATTTAGCCCTTTTTACACATTATAAAGATGACCCGGCAAGGGTTTCATGAAGGCATGAGTACAAAAGAGCAGATCTGAACATTCAGCTCTGAAATAATGCATTCTTACTGTAGTTTTACATGCATATAGCTGAATAGTACAAGAAAAATATGGGAATCCCCTTTACTAGCTTTCCGAAAGAAGGATTGATCATTTCCCTAGGAAATAGCTCCAAACCAAGGGGTTTAACCCTGAATACAAAAATGCCGAAGTTTCAGTCCTAGGACTGAATAACAGCTGCAACTCAAGAACTGGATGGAGATGGCTGAAGATGTTGTACAAGATGAATTGGCCTCCCCCAATGAATCTTCCAAGTGAAAGGCTGATCCTAACACTGAAGATCTCACCCTCCAAAAAACCTGCCATTAGGGGAATTTTGAGGTCTAAAATGGGCCTCCTAAGGAAATAATAAAATAATAGCTAAACCAATAAAATAATATTTATGAATTTGCAGTTCACTTTTTTCACCACAATCCATGTAACCATAGTTAAATTCAATTAAAAAGTTGTACCAAAATAAAATTAATAATTTTTTTTTATTAATGTGACTATAAATAAGAATGAGGTTTTCAAGAAGAAGTCATTATCATTGAACAACTAATGCATTTGTACTTTGTACTTAAATAACTTCAAATAAAATATAAATATAAATTTATAAATTCTTAATTATATTATATTCTATTAATTAAAATTAAAATTATTTAAATCTTATAATAGCATGTAGTTAATATACTATATAAAAATAATATAATATAATAAATGTATAGGGATATGCATTGTTTCTTTCAAGAAATATGAAATGACAATAATATTATTTTATTCAAAAAGTGTGAAATGTCATTTATTAGGAGTACTTTACTTTATAACTTTAAAAATACTTAGAGCACTACCATGGTTAACCATGAGTTTTTATCCACCATTAAGAATGTGACAAGTAAGTATCTTTAACTCAAGAAATGCCACCTAAACCATTAGGGATGATGTCATCCCCTAAAATGTGATTGGTTCTCATAAAGTTAATTTTGATTGTACATTTCCTTAGGAGGCCCATTTTAGACCTCAAAATTCCCCTAATGAAACCCTTACTGCAAATGTATACTAAAAATAACGCAGTCAAGAGAAGGGACTGCGTTGTAGGAGATGGAAACTATGTTGACCAAGTGCCAAGATCTGAAATATGCTCTATGGGCTTCCTCACTGATCTACCAAAGGAAAGAAGGCTTCCTCCTCTGAAATATAAGCTAGGGAAGTGGTGTTGTGGACCCCCATTGCAACACCCTGCAACACAACATTATACTGCTACAGAAATAACAATGTAGCTGAAGGAGGATGCTTGGCCTCAAGCCTGGATGTGGAGAAATGAAGTACAATATCCTTCAAGAGGCCTCTCAAGAAAGGATATGGGATTCCCACTCGAGAACACCCAGTGCTAAGCAGCACAACAACCCTGCTAAATAGCAAGAGAATGCAAAGTCTAAACAGACCATCAAATCATATCAATAACATAAGATGTTTTTTATGGCTACCTTTCCCTCCTTTTATACAAATGGAAGCCCTCTCATCTTGGGTCCCACTCATTAGGGTTTCCTCCACCAAGGAATCTTCCTCCCACCATCTCTGCGCTGTATCACAAGATGATCTCCACCTCTTATCCCAGCGCTATTGACTTGGTCAAACTTGGCCTTGTCCACATGAAAATATTCCTATTCACACATGAGGTGTGAAATCCAGCTCCTATGTTGATCCATTTTCACATTATGAGGGATTTATTTCAGATTTTTACTATGCATGGGCCTCCTCACCCATTTATTCAACTCCTAGGTGATAAAAGCAAAAATCAATATTCCAATTAGCTGCATGCTAATTTAGGAATATTACAAACAGAAAAATCAGTGGTAGACTTTCTTTTCTCTAATATTTTTGTGAGATTTGGAGTATCTAGAGAAATAGTTATTTAACAAGGTGCTTATTTTGTGTCTAACCTTATGTAGGGAATTGTGAAAAAATATCAGATTACCCATCGGAAGTCCACCCCATATCATACATAGGCCAATGGGCAAGTGGAATCAACCAATAAGGTGTTGGAGACAAACATTACTAAAACAATGCAATTACACAAAAAGGATTGGTCTGATAGGCTTCTTGAGGCATTGTGGACTCATAGGATCACATGGAGGGGTACCACTGGATTTTCTCCATATGAATTAGTGTATGGAAAACAAGTTTTGATACCCATTGAATTTTAGATCAGAACTTTTGAGATGGCATCAGATTTGGGTATAGACCTTGATGAAGCACAACAATAGATAATATTTCAGCTCAATAAGCTAGATGAGATTAGACAAGATGCTTTTCAGCATATTGATTTGATTCAGCAACAAAGGGCTAAGTGGCACGATAGATACATAAAAAAGAAACAATTCAAAGAAGGATACTGGGCATTGTTTTATGATTCAAAATTTAAAAACTTTAAAGGGAAATTAAATACACATTGGCTAGGCCCCTATGATATCGAGAAAGCTTTTGATAATGGATCTATTCGGCTCAAAACTATTGATGATGGGAATGTTACCTTCTTGGTGAATGAGAACAGACTCAAGCTATATCAAAAACCCCAATCAGAGAAATTTGTGGTAGAAATTGTGAAGAATAAAGAGCTAGAAATGGTAAGGGAAGGGATCATTCCTTCCACTATCTCTTCTTGACTTTTCAGCTAATAAAATGAGATTACTCTGTTCCACCTCATGCTCATTAAACCATGAGAGGAATGTCTATTAGGAATATGTTTATTCTGTTTTCTGGGCCCAATGGAATGTTTACGGAAAAGGAACCCCCTGGAGTTTTCTTTTTCAGTATTTCAGACTCTCTACAATTGAAATCTGGCGAGCATGGACTGCCACTGGGCTCGTTAAAATCACAGGTCAGTCGATCCTTTTGGATCCTCTTAATAAAATTTGTTTCTTTCAGTTAATCTATGGATTTCTCATGTTGGATTGATGTGGGATTTGTTAAGTCCCTCCTTCCAACAATATTGGCCCATCGGCATCAGCAACTTATCTGGGTGCAGGATTAGAGCCTTGTGATGCCTTGAAGCTTGTATGCCTAATGACAGGCTATCTCACCAGCAGCGATGGAGAAACATTATGGCTCCTTTACTACTGGATCCTATAGGGAGTTCGACAGCAGCTCATATATTCACACCTGATACGATGCATCATGGTACCTTGGTCCTCACTCTCATTAATGGTTATGGGCCTCGCATTGGTTAAAAGTCACCATCAATGGCTGGTAATCCAATGAGATCGTTGCACATTCGACATCAACACATTCATTCATGTTCAATGGAATGTACATAGACGACGGGAAGATTAGTTTCAATTCATGCAGAAGGTTTGACATACGCAGTTTCATTTCCTGCAGACATAGTCTTAATTCTTGCAGCAATGCCCTGGGTTCCTGAAAGACAAAAGAACATTAGTTTTAATTATTTGATATAGTACTAACAATCATTATGGATCGAAGTCGTGAATTATGTGATCAAATATATGATGTAATGTTAAGTTATCATTGCAACGACATCAATGTCATAAAGGACTAGACCGTTGGGGGTAAGTTCGGTAAGGTACATCCAGTGATAAGATGCTTGAGATAAGGTATACTGATGCTTTAATTTTTAATAATTTGCATGACTTAGGCAATGGTAACCCTTGTGGAAAAAACACGGTTGAAGGCCATTGCGGCGTAAATCCCATGACTTGTCATCATATTTCTGACATTATGGTGGTTGTACTTCTGATGCCTATCCTATAGGTGGGATCATTATGATCATCATGATCATGACCTTTCGCTCAAAAATGTCATGCCTTTCGATTTTTCCCATTTAACCTTCTCTGTTTGTCAAGAAATCTATTGTCAAGGTCTCGGTCTGCATTCCGAAAACTGTGCGCATTATTATTTTTCGTCTACATTTTGTGAGCTGCATTTTCTTTATCCCTTCCTTCCTCATCTGCTCTATCCATTCCTCCTTCACCATGTCTATACCACGGCCCCCTCTCCGATTTGAGCCACAGAGCCTCATGCTGCTGGAATCCAACCCTCGCAGCAAGGCAAGGATAGAAAAAGTGAGATGGATACCCTTCTTTCAGACGTTTGATGGCCACAACTATGAAGTAATGAAGTTGTTCACATTGAACCTAAACGGTGATAAATCACAGGCCGGAAATATTCAATTTCGGCTAACAGAGGAGCTAGTGGCAAGAGCATGTGGAATTTCGCAAGACGGGGAGCGATGGTTCAAAAATCGGCGCTTCAACAAGGGGATGTATGCGTCTTTCCTTCGAAAAGATCATCCGAACCTTGACTAGGGAAAGGGGATTCCACAAGCGTTTTTAAGGAGAAATTACCACCACCTATTGTTCTTCCTACAGAAGTATATCATTTACTAATTTCGCTATGGGCTCATATTTTTATTTCATATGCGGCTCCTCGGGTAGTTTCGGGATCAACCCCTGAATTTTCCATATTATTTGAATATGTCTTTGGCCAGAATGTCCTCGACCGCAAAATAAAGGGTTGCCCACATAGAGGAAAACCTCTACCACCATGGGCTGGTGAAAATTATCCTGATAGAGGTCCTGCAAAAAAGGAAAAATACATGGGGGGACTTTTTTACCAAGAACCATTTTGTGGAAGATGGAGATTCTAGCTCCCTAGCACTCGAGGAGGAACAGTTAGTAGAGAAGCCCCAGAAGGAGCCGCAGACTCATGGGCCACAAGTAGAAGAGGATGACAGGGATGAAGAAGTAATGGTGACCAGGGAAACCATTGTAAAAGGTTCTCAGTAGAAAGGGTCAGCTACCCCAACCAAAAGAGTTACAAGGAGCCAGGCTGCTAAGCTGGCTATAAAGGATAGAAGAAAAGGGGGAACACCACCCAAAAAGTTCAATGAGAAGAAAGAAAAATCCCTTGTTTTTGCCAAGGGAAAGGAGAAGGTGGAACTGGCCACATTCATCGACAAAGACGCCATGTCTTTCCAAAGCCCTTTGCTGCAGGAAAGCAGAAACGAGACTAAGGAAGAGCAGCAAGGGTAGGGGGACCTTAATGTGCCCCAATTTTCCTAGGGGCATCATGAGGGGGAAGTTACTCCCCAGAGGAAACGGTCTTGCCAGGAGCTGGAAGTGACGATTAAAGAACTCACCACTTCAGAGTGGGCCTTAAAGAAGGAAAATGCAGCCCTAAAGGAGAACAACCTTAGGATGTAGAAAGAACATGAGGAGTGGCATGAGAAAGTAGCCCACATTGTGAAAAAAGAAGCAAGCTAAGATAGACCATATGAAGAGGAAGAAGGAAATATAAAGGGGTCAAATTCAGGGGGAGACCAGTCGGGCTTAGTTGGATCATCTGGCTCCAGTAGTTGTGGCCCAGGTGAACGACTGATTTTTCTATTTTTGAAGGCTGCTACAATTTTTCTTGCATAGGGACATGTAAGAGTTTCGGTGTGGGGGAGATGTTAAGTCTCCATTTTTCCCATTTTTCATACCCTTCCCAAGCCTTACTTCTCTTATTTCTGAACTCCTTTTGGCCTTAACTATGATTAGTTCGGCCATATTGTCTAGTTTTGGATAAAATGGTACTATAAGCCTAAGGTATGTTAAATTAACATAATAAGTGTCATTTTTCCTTAGAATTAATGTATTCTTTGATCTAGCTATAACTATTATTGAATTACTACTTCCACTAATCTAGAAATTATGTGCAGATTTGTTTTGATTTGAAGTAGTTCCAAAAAATCTTGAAGACATCTCATGCAACCAAATTTCCTCCAGTCATTGTGGATTTCCTGCAGTTGTTCCAGATTTCATGCAACCATTGCAGATTTCCTGCAGTGGATCTAGATTTCCTACAGCCACTAATTTCCTGGAGCAACATCAGCAGTTGACTATATTCTACTTATTTCCAGATCCAGCAAAGACTTGGGTTTTGTAGCGAATTGGTTGCACATGAAGACTATTCCATTGGCTACTTCGAACCTTTTTTTGGAACAACCTGAATTTGCTGATTTTCCCCTCGAACCAGATTTCTTGCAGCTTCCGCTATGTAACAAAAAACGTCTAATCCCTGATTTCAGTCATGGATTAGACTTAACAAAAGATAAATTCAATAGCCTAGACCTGTATTGTTGGCTGATAGCTTATATTATTCATTCAAGCCAAATATAGGCTTTAGAGATTGTATAAAAGGGGATGTATGTCACATTGTAAAGGGTTTTTGGGTTGGGATTTCTATTGATAAATAATATATCAGATTGTACTTGGCTGTATATTTCCATATTAATATAAATCTTATGTTCTATCCATTTTTCTGAGCAACCTCTTCAAGTTTTAAAGGGGTTGCGAGTGAGGGAGGGCCCCCTTCGCTCACAACTCCTGCAACACAATGTGTGTGTGTTTAATTTCTTTTTATGCAGCAATAATTCTTTCACACAACTAATGCATTATTTCCTAAGTTCCAGCAAAAGAAAGTTAATTTATTAGATGATTGAATTTTTTATGTTAATGTGTTAATCCCATTTGATCAAATATTGGATTCATTATTGTCTAAGTCGATTTCTAAATTGTTGTAATTTGATCTTCTATTTTTTCCATGGTCAATATCAGCAACACAGAGAGCTATAGAGGGATTTTATGTTCCACTCCATAGCCTTGCTGGTAAAGTATTGATACAGGAAAGAAGCATTAGTTTGTGTGTGTGTGAATGATTAATGTATGAACACTTCCAGTAATCATCCTGCATATATTTTGCATAGTATATCACAAGCTCACTTACCTTAGGTTGACAATTTATGATTGGAAAATTATAAGTGTATAATTTGACTCAACAATCACCTATATATACTTGATGATCTATTTATTTCCCTTGGGCAACCCTTTCCTTTTAGACTTGGTCCTTTACCTAAAAAACATTATTTTGAATTCCATACACAACTCTGCCCTCTCAAAAGCACGTGCAAACATGGGTCCAGTTATACCCTACCCGTATATATAATTTAAAATATGAAAAAGTATAAAACTCCCTATTTTATGGGAGAGGTTTACGGGTTACACCGGAAGCCTACCTACAGGAGCTTGTGGCCAAACTATTTCCCAACTGAAAAAATTGCTTTGAGGAAGTATAAATACACCTCATGGGAAGGCCTAAGGGAGAGAGAGAGATAAGTATTAATACTATAGCCTATTAGTCCCAAATCAATTTTGATTATCCCTATGCCTCCTACACTTCCTAGTTTGAGGAACCCATTTTTTCCCTCTTTGAGATGTTCACCTCCTTTATGTAACATCCTTGTGTATCCTTATGGAAGAAGATTGTTGAGGCTTGGGCTGGACAGATCCAGAGGACGGTTTTTCTTGGAGACGTGGCTGAATCAGGTGGTATTCCTCCACATATTTTACATACATCAATAAAGAAGCTCTTTCCCATTCCTGATGTCATGATCTTTAATTCTTTTATACATGTTATGATATTGTTATAGTTTACTTCATGTTATTTTTTATAATCTTATATCTAACCACTGACATCTAGAACATGATTGATATTAATACTAGTCTGTGTGTCTTTCTTGAAAGAGTTGCAAGTTTTGAAGCACATGGAGAAGCAGAGGGTTTGAACCCTCCGGGAACAACCTCAGACGTAGGACCTACGGGTAAGTTCACTTCTCACAGTTTTACTAGTTTAAGCATTAGGACCATTAGTTTGATTTATTCTTGTTGTTGTATGCCTCTTGCTCTGTTGGGTCCTCAACCCAGACCCTAGGGTAATTCATCCCGTAACACATTATTTTATTTGTAACATGTTTGGGCATAAATCCATTGATTACAGATCTAGCGTGAGAAGATGGAGGTCTAGTATGAGAAAAAAAAGATAATATCCTTTGGCTACACATCTTTGTTATATAGATTTTTATGTGTGTCATAATTTTGGGCACATGGCCAAGTATTTTAAGATGCCTAGATCCTTTAGGCTTTCGGTTCAAAAGAAACATACAAAAGAGAATGCACAACCAAGGAATCAACCAAGGAAAAATGGGAAAAAGGAGCATCGACTAGGAAAAGGTGGCATTGCACTTTGTTCGCATGATGAGGATGACATATGGTATATTGATAGTGGATTGATACACCATATGTCAAGAGATAAATTACATTTTCTCAATAGAACCAAGAGTGGTCGTGTTGTGTATGAAGGTAATCAATCAACAAGAGTGTTGGGAAGTGGTAAGCCAATATTGGTGAGAAGAGGACCAATGCAGATTTTGTTTGTCTCATTGAAGGCCTAAATCATAATATCTTCAATGTGAGCCAAATGGTTTATGGAGGTAAGGAAGTGATTTTCAACTTCAAAGGTTTCATCATTCAGAAAGAAGGATCAAAGAGAGTGATTTCCAAGGGAATCAATACACCAGATAATGTGCATGTGTTTGTTAGGCTTCTGTTTGTCTCGCTTTATATCACCTTTTACTAGAAATCCCTCATGATTTTTTTTAGTTTGAATGGTTATTGTCATGAATTTATACATTCTCAGAGATAATAGAGTAAGTATTTACTATTTTCCATGATTCCCTTGTTTTAACGAGATTTAAACATTAAAAGAATCATTAATAATACGTTAGGGGAATTTTGAGGTCTAAAATGGGCCTCCTAAGAAAAATGTACAACCAAAATAAACTTTATAAGAACCAATAGGATTAAATATGATGATGTCAACAGTGGGGGATGATTCACCATTTTTAAAGTAAAAGGGTAAAAAGATTAAAAAATAATAAAACTACTTTTTTAGCTTTCATTTTCAACTTATCTCTCAAAGTTTTTACTCAAATTTCGAGTGGGAGTACTCGTTGGTTGGAAAATTTAATTCCTCATCCAAGGAGTACCCATGTTGCATACTTTTGATGGACCCCGCTACATGTAAAATGAGAAATACATGAAAAATCGTGATTGAAATCATGTTTTTCATGTATTTCTCATTTTTATTGTAGGAGGATCCATCAAAAGTATGCAACATTGGTACTCCTTGGATGAGAAATTAATTTTTTCATCCAACGAGTACCCCTGCTTGAAATTTGAATAAAAACTTTGGGAGATAAGTTGAAAATGTGAGTTGAAAAAGTAGTTGTTTATTTTTTCCCTCTAAAATTTGATGATGTAATCAAATATTATTTTATTATTTCCACTATTATTTTATAATTTACTTAGGAGGCCTATTTTAGACCTCAAAATTCCCCTAATGTTTTGTGTGTTTTTAGGTTTATACTAAGTTGGTTATATTTTTATGCATATGACAATAGGGCTAGATCCTACATTCACCTCCCAGTACTATGCAATAGATTCCTATACCAATTGGGATTCATGCACCAGTTTACTATAGATTTCCCGCACTCTGAAGATTTCCTGCACCATGCATCAAGTTTCTTCAATGCACTCATGTTCCTGCACTGGAGTCAAGGAATACATAGACTACTTTAATTATTCAAATCCGAAGGAAATTACTTAGTTGACAATTTGAATAGCATTTTGAGTATATTTTGGGAATTAATTGTTGGTCAACATCGCACTTAGTTCACCATCAGTCTCAGACCAAGAAAAGAGGATCCATTTACCAAAACAGTCCCTCGTGCACCAGATTCAACTCCTCTATTCGACATTCAATTGCACCCTAACCAAATATGATTTTTACCCATGGAAAATTGTTATGATTTGTAACTTGTTCCTTATGTATTTTGATTGGATTATTAATATCTCGATTTGTAATGTCAATATCTATATAAACTAATAGATATCCTGGATCCAAAACATGAAGAAGGGGAGGAGACGATCCCAATGTGGCATTACACAAGCATAATTAATCTGCAAACCACTCCCTCTGTTTGCTGGAGTCTGATATTTGCCTGCACCATGTAAAGAATGACATTTCAAATATTAATTGAAGCATGTCAATCTATGTCTTGTTTAATTATTTTATGTGTTTTATGATTATAATCTATGTGTGAACTAGATCGTTGACAGAGGGTGCGAGCTGGCTGGGTTGGTCGCCAGACCAGATCGACGCCACTCTGAATTTTTCAGGATTAGGTTGGATTTTTTTAAATTCTTCATTTACAATGTGAGAAGTGTGTGTAAGATCAGATCGTAATATTTATTTCTTTTTAGTCTCTTTCCTTCTTTAAAATTAATTTCATTTGAGATGCGATATTGGAAAATTGTTCTTGTAATTTAAAAAGATTTATTTATATCGAATAATAGATCAGATTGTGTGCCATGGTATGTCCCTCTAGGTGTTCTATATTCATAGCGTCGCCTTATGCTTTAATACCCTGCATCTACAAAAATTTAATGTGCAATCTAAATCTTTGAAATTGGTTTATATTTAACGGGTTCATGCTCCAGAATATGAGATCGATTTCACCTTACTGATTTGAATAATTATGATTTAAATTGGAGGTGTATGGTTGGTGAGATCGTAGCCTATTATATTTATCAAATTTTAAATAATTATGTTTACAGAGGCGTGTATTCCTCAATATTAGAGGCCACATATATATTTTTGACATTTGAAATTGTGTTTCCTATATGTTGCAGAGTTGACGTTGATGAAAAGAAACTACATCATGTTTGAGATCGATAATTTTTTTCCTACATTCTAGTTTCCTTCAAAATTTTGTTCATCTTCCCAAGAAAGATTTATTTTTGTTACAAAGGGAAAAACAAGGTGGGAGAATTTGTATTAGATCAATTTATTTCATAGAGTTGTCTACACAATAAATTTACTTGCCAAGGTTTGATGATGCTTTCTGGCTATAATTTCTTGAAAAGGATTTTTTTAAACAGAGATAGATGAGGCAGAATTAGTGCAGACTTGTTATGAGATTTTTGTGCTTCTCTTTCTTAATTTTCTTTGCACAAAGAATTGTTTTGAATTGATCTTGAATTACAGTCTTCCTTTGCGATGTTGTTCAAGCATTGCTTGGTTTCTAGTCAAACAATATTTAGGATTTACCTTTTGTTTGCCAATAATTAGGATTTCCTTTCACAATTGCTAATAGTGCAGGTTTGCCTTTGATTTTTCAAGTGTTTGATCAAAGCCTGTTTTCAATTGTCAGGATTGGTGTTTTCTCAAGTTTCCTTTAAAGTGCAAGATTCAAATTAATTTGTTGAGATTGATGCGCAAGTTAGACTAGATTTTTATTTGTAGGTTGATGGGAGGTCTCTCTACCATTTCTAGTGTCGCGCCTAGAAGTCCATGAACTTTCGGATTGAAAATTAAATGTTGTTCCATTAATATGCCCTATACTACTCCCAAAAATTTGGCATCATTGTTAGGGAGGTGCTCAGGGGATTGACCTTGGTGACATGTTGCATTTGGTTTTTTTTCATCTATTTTCTCTTGAAAATTTATGTTTTTTGAATTTATTTATTTCCTTCACATCTTGGTTATTTTAAGATTTTTCCTTTTCTACAGTGCTGTAAGAACCCCCCTATATATATATATATATATATATATATATCTATATATATATACATTATTCTTGTGCTGACGAATGTACCAGTTGGATTATTGAAAACAAGAAAATATTATTTTGAGGAATAATTCAATGAGCCTTGATGATGCTATAGACATATACAAATCATCCAATGATGAACTCATAAGTGAAAATTTTATTATTTTGCTTGAACATAAAGATAATATTATTAAATATTTTATTTCAAATCTGGATGATTTTTAGGAAGAACAGAAGAAGGATGAATAACCATTGTTAATATTTTGTGCCAAATGTATGAAGAAGCACTTCCTTTGAAGGTGTTCACTTAGTAGCCCAAAAGTTTGCAAAATTTGTGAGGAGGCTCATTTAACTGAACATCTCCCATCACTACTAGGATTACTAAAGGTAATCAGGAAACAAAGTAAGGAATCTGTTATCACTCAGTAATTTCTCAAGGTTAAAGAAAGAAGTCACCAAGGTAACCACATACCAACTTTTAAACTCTAGGATCTAGCCTTCCTAGGGTTCAGAGAGGGCTCTCTCTATAAGATTTAACTTTTTTTAGATTATAAGAGATTAGGCTAGTTATGATTGTGAAATTTGGTTTTGGTCTGTTTTATTTGGTGGGAAAAATCACTTAATGAGATGGATAGTGGGAAATCTATTTTTCCATTGGGCCAAGGAGTCAAAAATCAAGCAGACAGAGCTAGGATCAAGGTCAAAAAGCCAAAAATTTTCAAGGCAAGATAGATAACCCTTGAAGATCTTGGAACGCTATTTGGTGAGGTGATATGATCGGGATAAAGAGAAATGAAGGGTTCTTTGATCTGGAAAAGATAAGTAGTAGGCAGAGGTCAAATGAAAGAGGGAGAAATTAAGGGTTCCCTACTATGGAAATCAACAGGAAATATAAAAATGATAAACAGTAAAGACAGGGTACTTTTAAAAAATCCTGAAATAATACTCCTATTTTTTCATTCAAATTTGGAACACATAATGGATGCATGAAACAAAGAAGATGAATAATGACAAAATAGAGAATACTTCACTTCAATAGCTCATCACATGAATCCTAAAATATGATGTTAATTGGTTCTATCCAGTCTGCTACTCGAGATTTGAAACACAAAAGCCTTCAAGTCCAATAAAAAATGACTATAGAAATCTTCAGCAATTTATTCCACATTAATACTTCAAAGAGTGAAGTATTTATACAAATTCATAAACTAAAATACCTTGAAAAAATATCAATATTGGTTTACAAATATCTCAAACCGTTTTACATAAATAGAACTTAATAAAATGACACTCAAAACTAACGAATCTATTTGGCAATATTTTTTATGGATAGGTGATGAAAAAGGGGAGAAATTCTAATTTGATATCAACTCTTAGTTGATGATGAGGCATCCAAGTCATTAACTGTCTCCTTCCTTTGTGTATTTTGTTCCAGAAATTATGCAAACTTGGGGTCCAATGATACCTTTGTATATCTCAATCCGAAATATATATGTAAAAAGTGAAAGAGGTTTTTGTAGATAAATATTCTACTAAGATAAACCTTTCTTAGTTTCCCAAAATTCAGTTCTCGTTGTTCATAATAGCCTTTACAAAAATATGTGTAAAACATAACTTTGCATAATTTGAAAATTAGGCTGTGAAGATGTGCATGTAGCCATCATTCTATAATAACTATGCATACCGTGAGATAGGTTCTTTTAGTTTAGAATCTTAGGAACATAAACATCCTTCCATTTTGCAAAATTCATCTTGGATTGGCCACAATAGTTTCTGCAAAAATATGACTTAAACAGGAAATTTCTGGAAAATGTCCCTTCTTGCTCTGTTTTCATCTTTTAACCTTACTGTTCTTTTAATTTTTTTTTACTTTCACTTTGGATAAACTTCATTGTTGTTGGTGAAAGTATTTTCATCTCTATTTAACTATTACTGCCTCTGTATTTACTTTTACTGTTTTACCTTGACTACTCTATCACTTTTTCTTATTTGACTTTCACTCTAAGTTTCATCTGATACACTTTAACTTTGATGCTCTTTGACTGTTCTGTTTTAACTATCACTATGAATTCTTATTTCACTTTTACCATTCACTATGAAATTTCATTACTCTATGACCTCTCTGTGACTTTGATTTAATTCTTTCTTTGTATACAAATTGTTTTTTCAATGAAATTTTTTGAATTAAAATTTGAGAATTTGGAGCAACAAGTTTGTCAACTAGTATTGAAACTGTTGGCCCGATTTCATATTCTGGGAATAATCTACAAAAAATCAAACAATTTGTTAATAAAACCCTAGTCTGAAGGGAAGCCAACAATGACTTGAGGGAACAGGGGATACAGTGAAAGGAATTCTAGCTAATGCAAGGGTTTCGAATTATTTAGAGGTTCCTAAGATCTATAAAAAGGCTTCAAACTTATTCAATTTTGATTTAAACAAGTTACAATATTCGAAACTGGGGTTTTATCAGGGTTTTTCATCAAATACTTTATTTGAAGTTAAATATAAGTCTTTTATGTGGATAAAAGGGCTTTATTAGGCTTAATTCCTTCATAAAACTCTTTTCAAAATGATAAACAGGTCATGTTTTGTGAATAATATCTATTTGTGCATGTATTCTAGTTTTTAACTAGGTTTTGAGGTCTCAGACAGGTTTAGATGGCTTTTGAAGGTCTCTGGAAGCAAAAAATTGTGTACAAGGTCTGCTTCTTCAGTCGAGAGGATGAACACACGCAGAAAGGGTTCGACTATATGTATTATGAAGGTTTTATAATGTTTTTAAGTCAAAACAAGTCATCATTTAATGTGGTCATGTCATAGTGGAGGCGATTTGGTGCTGGAGGCAAAAAACTAGAGTGGTTTATCACACGAGAGATGGGTGGTAAGTGGTTTTGGTTGGATCGGATGTGATCCAATAGGTTGCTGTCATGTGGAGGAGAGATAAGGGAGGAAAACCACTCATTTCGCATGGAAAGGATAATGTTATAATCACGCAACTTTATTTGCGATATGGGCTTATGATCATTATATCTAGCATGGCTAATGCGAACGAGTGAGATTATTCTTGAAGTTGCTCAACTTTCGGAGTGGGGTCCAGGGTCTAATATATGCGGCAGGATTGGTTATAAAATTTATAAATATGTATTTATAAAGTCAAAACTTTATGTTATTTCGATTTGCGAGGGGGATAATGTTGTATGTTTTCAATTAAAAGATTAACATATATTTCAATCACGGGCGCAGGTATATATTATATGATAACAAAACCTTTTAACAGGTGTTTTATTACCATAGGGGCGGGGGATATTTTTGTATTTGATATGTTTATAACCTATGGGAATAAAGGGTGGGTTTTATTTTTGTCACATGGGATATATAACATAGGTTTAAATTTTTAAATAATGGGTTTTTTGGGTTTATTTAAATATAAAGGATTTAATAATATATGGGAAGGATGTAATATAGGGATTTAATATCTTAGGTTAGAAATTAATATGAAATGAAGATATAATGTATGAAATGAATAAAAATACATAATTTTAAACTAAGTAAAGTGTAAATAGGTCATTTAAGCATAATTTGTCCCATTTTGATTTTTTACACATAGACTTAGGATAAAATGCATTTTATGGGTTTTTGAGTGTTTTTGAATGAAAATGAAATTAGTTAAGTAGGGTTTTTACTTTTACTAAGCAAAAAAGGAGTTTTACTTAGGAAAATGGATCATGAATATGCTGATGAAATGGGTTTTCATGTAGGGAATCTAATATTTTTAACCAATTAGTTACTAAGCCTTGGTTCGTGTCCCAACAGAAGTCAAAGAAATGCTCTGAGCCTCTTTAACTGAAGGTTTTGAATATTGGATCATTGTGGGGGAGGGTAATTAGTAATTTTTCCCGATGATGCTTTATTACATGCCTTTCACAATTGCTTTCTACCTACCCATCATTATTCTAACATTTTTTACTTCGTTTGCATGGGTGCATTTAAGCTTGCAACCCTAAATCCATTTTTCTTTCAAAGCATAAATCTATCTAAGTCTAACCTTATTTCATCTGAGGGCCCAGATTAAACTATTGAGCTCCTCATTTATTCTCTAACTATCTACTGATTTGTTAAGTTTAAATTGTTTGACATATCTTTATTCTCTATCTAAAACATGAAATTCAAGGCATGAAAGTTTAAGATTAAACTATTTAACTAATAATGGATTATGGCATGTTGAACCATCTGCACATAATCATTATTCTTGTAGTAAAAGTAAATAGTAATGGCATTTTGACTTGTTGACTTTCAGGTCTTATTTTTATCTCTTTTTTCTTTTGGGGTCTATTTTTTATAAGTCCTTTGATCTTTCTTTTAGGACTTTTACCCTCTTTTCATTTTTTTATTATTTTCAAATATGGGAAAACAACTTGCAGAAAGCAAGGTATGTACATATTTACAAGACTAAACATAGTCAATTCAAAAATTATGAATCCTATTATTATAGGACCCTAACAATAGCTCCATATGGGGATGGAATCTCCTTGTGAGATGTCAAGAACACCATCGACTAGTAGTTTGAACCATTGGGCCAATCCCAAACATGCATATGTTGTGATTGAAAACACTTGAATTGAATTTAAACCTTTTTTTGCAAACTGAAATATGATCCGAGACTAAAAAGTGGTGCAACTTTCAAACCAAACTACTACATCATCAATATTTTAGGGCCTTTTCCTTGGCTTTCAAATCTTAATGAATTATTTCAAACTAGCTAAAAACTGAAAACTAAAATAAGCTAAAATCCTACCTACTTACTCTAATGAGTTGTCCAACCGCTGGTTAGGTAAAATGAAACAACCAATGCAACCATTCAAGCATTATTTACTTTGATATATTTTGCTGCATTTTCTTGTTGATTATCAAAACTGTAATTTTGCAACCTATTAGAAATTTGTCAACAAGTGAGAGAATAAGGAAATACTTGATTTCCTTTGTTGACTCTAGAAATTGTAAAACCGGATCTTATGAGGTATATGCCATGAGACTAAATTGTCATTTTTAACTTTATTTCCTTGCAAAATCAACCTATGATTGTTCTGAGATAATTTCAGATTTTCAGATAAGCTTTGTGATGATATTTCTACTGATGGACATGCATGTCTGCTGAAACTTTTATCATCTTGATACTGAAGCTTATAGTTAGTTAATGGAGAAATATTTTGATTGAATTTATCATTCATCACATCAGTTGTTTGATCATGAAAAACTTTGAAATATTGTTGCAATTTATATATGGGTTTTAATGGAACTTCATAGATTTCTAGGGGTTGTTCAACCTTTAAAAACTGAAATGCTTTAGAGCATAATGGTATAGAACTTTCTTTCAAAATTTATGAACTTTCTTCTTCACTCCCATATTTGATGTGTATTGTTTGATCACTATATTTGAGCTGCTAAAACTGAACTTCCTCATCCCACATACTAGTTAGTGATTACTCTGTGAAGTTAGCTTGAATTTGGAGAACACAATTATCATCATACTAATCATACCTAGGCAAATATTCAAAAGAAGGAATGTCATCAATCATACACATTATATCAGTAGATTTATTTTCCAGCAATCCTGATATATCTTGATTAGATTGGTTGCACTCTATTTGAAGGTCATCATTTTGCTCAATAGGAGTACTATCAGGAAATGGGCCTTTTTGGGAAGGTAGAACAACATGAGCATCAACCTGCTCTTCTGTCTCTTCATGGATAAAAATTTTATTACATACATCAACATTAAAATAAGTAGAAACAAATTCTTCAGTATGTAAATATTTTTAGGATGGTTGCATGTTTAGAAGCAAATTTATTTCTTCTTCGGTGAGGGGGGGTGGGAATATTTGAATTCTTAGATTTGAATAACAATTGTTTTTTCTCTTATGTAAAAACTGATCATAAGGTTGAATATTTTCTTTAACTTCATTCAAAACATTATATGAAACATAATTTGTTACTACAGAGGGGCTTTGTGAATCTTGATTCATCTCCTGATCTATTTCATCTTTGATTAAATCCTCTTGATTATCATGACACTTAACTTGAGAATGAAAGTTATGGACTGCTACTAATAAATCTCCAGGATGCCAATTTCATAAATCTTCATTAATATTTTTAAGGTAATGTATGAGATCTTCAGCTTGATCACAACAATTTTCAGCTAATGATAAAGATGGAAAATCTTCTTTGTAATGCTCATAAAATACTTTACAAAACTTTAAAAGAAAAATAAACCAGCAGGTTTGAGAGCTTCATACCATTCCTCGTCATTCTTCTAAGGTTGCCATTGGTTAGCTTTGAGATAACTTCTCATGCCAATCACCTCTTAAATTTCCATGAGTGTATATGCATTTAATGAGATGTAATCATGATCATCAATTTTCTCATCCTTGAAACATAGGAAGATTTTTATCCCAATTTACTTTGTTGTTTGTATGAACTGTGTATGTGATCTCTGCTCATGGGAGCATACCTGCATTTTATTCTTGGGTTCATCTTGTAAATCAGTCATAAATAAGGGCCATTGTATCTATACAACCAATCTAGATCCTTCTACCAGTGGAGTCTTAGATTTGATTTTTAAAATTTATTTGGAGTTGCGAGGTGGATGATTTTAACCTTTGTGTGTCTTATCAATATCCACCATCATAGATCAAATATGATCCTTGTATAATATTTATGAAGAATATGTTCTTCCCCAGTATGGTCACCATCATGTTATCACTTAGTAATTTCTCAAGGTTAAAGAAATAACTCACCGAGTTAACCACAGACCAACTTTTAAACTCTAGGATCTAGCCTTCGTAGGGTTCAGAGAGGGCTCTCTCTATAAGATTTAACTTTGTTTATATTACAAGATATTAGGCTAGTTATGATTGTGCAATTTGGTTTTGTTTTGTTTTATTTGGTGGGAAAAATCACTTAATGAGATGGATAGTGGGAAATCTGTTTTTCCATCGG
The DNA here is from genome assembly GCA_034641835.2 of Pinus albicaulis. NCBI lineage: Eukaryota > Viridiplantae > Streptophyta > Pinopsida > Pinales > Pinaceae > Pinus > Pinus albicaulis. Next base: position 1,841,761,412 of record CM076575.1, on the reverse strand, counting down.
GCTGAGAAGTCAAAAATCAAGTAGACAGAGCTAGGATCAAGGTCAAAAAGTCAAATGTTTTCAGGGAAAGATAGATAACCCTTGAAGATATTGGAAGGTTGTTTGGTGAGGTGATATGATCGGGATAAAGAGAAATGAAGGGTTCTTTAATCCGGAAAAGAGAAGTAGTAGGCAAAGGTCAAACGAAAGAGGGAGCAATTAAGGGTTCCCTACTCTAGAAATCAGCAGAAACCATAAAAATGATAAACCATAAAGACAGGGTGCTTTTAACAAATCCTGAAATAATATTCCTATTTATTCATTCAAATTTGGAACACATAATGGATGCATGAAACAAATAATATGAACAATGACAAAATAGAGAATACTTCACTTCAATAGCTCATCACATGAACCCTGAAATATGATGCTAATTGGTTCGATCCAGTCTGCTACTCGAGATTTGAAACACAAAAGCCTTCAAGTCCAATAAAAAATGACTATAAAAATATTCAGCAATTTATTCCACAATAATAGTTCAAAGAGTGAAGTATTTATACAAATTCTTAAACTAAAATACCTTGAAAAAATATCAAGATTGATTTACAAATATCTCAAACTGTTTTACATAAATAGAACTTAATAAAAGGACACTCAAAACTAATGAATATATTTGGCACTATTTTTTATAGATAGGTGATGACAAAGAGGAGAAATTCAAATTTTATATCAACTCTTAGTTGATGATGAGGCATCCAAGTCACTAACTGTTTCCTTCCTTTGTGTATTTTGTTCCAGAAATTCTGCAAACTGGGGTCCAATGATACTTTTTTATATCTCAATCCAAAATAGATATGTAAAAAGTGAAAGAGGTTTTCGTAGATAAATACGCTACTAAAATAAACCTCTCTCAGTTTTCCAAAATTCAGTTCCCGTTGTTCATAATAGGCTCTACAAAAATATGTGTAAAACATAACTTTGCATAATTTGAAAATTAGGCTGTGAAGATGTGCATGTAGCCATCTCTATAATAACTATGCATACTATGAGATAGGTTATTTTAGTTTATAATCTTAGGAACATAAAAATCCTTCCATTTTGCAAAATTAATCTTGGATTGGCCACAATAGTTTCTGCAAAAATATGACTTAAATAGGAAATTTTTGGAAAATGTCCCTTCTTGCTCTGTTTTCATCTTTTAACCTTACTGTTCTTTTAAATATTTTTACTTTCACTTTGGATAAACTTCATTGTTGTTGGTGAAAGTATTTTCATCTCTGTTTAACTATTACTGCCTCTGTATTTACTTTTACTGTTTTACCTTGACTACTTTGTCACTTTTTCTTATTTGACTTTCACTTTGACTTTCATCTGATACACTTTAACTTTGATGCTCTTTGACTGTTCTGTTTTAAATGTCACTATGAATTGTTATTTCACTTTTACCATTCACTATGAAATTTCATTACTCTATGATCTCTCTCTGACTTTGATTTAATTCTTTCTTTGTATACAAATTTTTTGTTCAATGAAATTTTTTGAATTAAAATCTGAGAATTTGGAGCAACAAGTTTGTCAACTAGTATTGAAACTGTTGGCCCAATTTCATATTCTAGGAATAATCTGCAAAAAATCAAACAATTTTATAATAAAACCCTATTCTGAAGGGAAGCCAGCAATGACTTGAGGGAACAGGGGATACAATGAAAGGAATTCTAGCCAATGCAAGCGTTTGTCACAATTTCACAAAGGTGTGGGAATAAGGGTAGAGATGATTTTTTATTATTTTCAAAGGGTTTCGAATTATTTAGAGGTTCCTAAGATCTGTAAAAAGGCTTCAAACTTCTTCAATTTTGATTTAAACAAGTTACAATATTCGAAACTGGGGTTTTATCAAGGTTTTTCATCAAATACTTTCTTTGAAGTTAAATATAAGTCTTTTATGTGGATAAAAGGGCTTTATTAGGCTTAATGCCTTCATAAAACTCTTTTCAAAATGATAAACAGGTCATTTTTTGTGAAGAATACATGTTTGTGCATGTATTTTGGTTTTTAACTGGGTTTCGAGGTCTCAGACAGGTTTAGATGGCTTTTGAAAGTCTCTGGAAGCAAAAAACTGTGTACAAGGTCTGTTTATTCAGTCAGGAGGATGAACACATGTAGGAAGGGTTTGACTATATGTATTATGAAGGTTTTATAATCTTTTTAATTCAAAACAAGTCGGCATTGAATGTGGTCATGTCAGAGCGGAGGCGATTTGGTGCTGGAGGCAAAAAACTGGAGTGGTTTATCGCACGAGAGATGGGTGGTAAGTGGTTTTGGTTAGATCGGATGTGATCCAATAAGTTGCTACCGCATGGAGGAGAGATAAGGGAGGAAAACCACCCATTTCGCATGGAAAGGATAGTGTTATAATTTCACAACTTTATTTGCGATATGGGCTTATGATAATTAGATCTAGCATGGCTAATGCGAATGAGTGAGATTATTCTTGAAGTTGCTCAACATTCGGAGTGGGGTCCAGGGTCTAATATATGCGGCAGGATTGGTTATAAACTTTATAAATATGTATTTATAAAGTCAAAACTTTATGTTATTTCGATTGGCGAGGGGGATAATGTTGTATTTTTTCAATTAAAACATTAACATATATTTCAATCACGGGTGCAGGTATATATTATATGATAAAAAAACCTTTTAACAAGTGTTTTATTACCATAGAGGCGGGGGATATTTTTGTATTTGATATGTTTATAACCTATGGGAATAAAGGGCAGGGTTTATTTTTGTCACATGGGATATATAACATAGGTTTAAATTTTTAAATAATGGGTCTTTTGGGTTTATTTAAATATAAAGTATTTAATAATATACGGGAAGGATGTAATATAGGGATTTAATATCTTAGGTTAGAAATTAATATGAAATGAAGATATAATGTATGAAATGAATAAAAATACATAATTTTAAACTAAGTAAAGTGTAAATAGGCCATTTAAGCATAATTTGTCCCATTTTGATTTTTTACACATAGACTTAGGATAAAATGCATTTTATGGGTTTTTGAGTGTTTTTGAATGAAAATGAAATTAGTTAAGTAGGGTTTTTACTTTTACTAAGAAAAAAAGGAGTTTTACTTAGGAAAAGGGATCATATTTCTTGGAAAAGGGTGAATATGTTGATGAAATGGGTTTTCATGTAGGGAATCTAATATTTTTAACCAATCAATTACTAAGCCTTGGGTCGTGTCCCAACAGAAGTCAGAGAAATGCTCTGAGCCTCTTTAACTGAAGGTTTTGAATATTGGATCATTGTGGGGGAGGGGAATTAGTAATTTTTCCCGATGATGCTTTATTACATGCCTTTCACTTGCTTTCTACCTACCCATCATTATTCTAACATTTTTTACTTCGTTTGCATGGGTGCATTTAAGCTTGCAACCCTAAATCCATTTTTCTTTCAAATCATAAATCTATCTAAGTCTAACCTTATTTCATCTAAGGGCTCAGATTAAACTATTGAGATCCTCATTTATTCTCTAACTATCTACTGATTTGTTAAGTTTAAACTGTTTGACATATCTTTATTCTCTATCTAAAACATGAAATTCAAGGCATGAAAGTTTAAGATTAAACTATTTAACTAATAATGGATTATGGCATGTTGAACCATCTGCACATAATCATTATTCTTACAGTAAAAGTAAATAGTAATGGCATTTTGACTTGTTGACTTTCAGGTCTTATTTTTATCTCTTTTTTCTTTTGGGGCCTATTTTTTCTAAGTCCTTTGATCTTTCTTTTAGGACTTTTAACCTCTTTTCATTTTTTTATTATTTTCAAATATGGGAAAACAACTTGCAGAAAGCAAGGTATGTAAATATTTACAAGACTAATAAAAGTCAATTCAAAAATTATGAATCCTATTATTATAGGACCCTAACAGTAGCTCCACATGGGGATGGAATCTCCTTGTGAGATGTCAAGAACACCATCAACTAGTAGCTTGATCCATTGGGCCAATCCCAAACATGCATATGTTGTGACTGAAAACACTTGAACTGAATTTACACCTTTTTGTGCAAACTGAAATCTGATCCGAGACTAAAAAGTGGTGCAACTTTTAAACCAAACTACTACATCATCAATATTTTAGGGCCTTTTCCTTGGCTTTCAAATCTTAATGAATTATTTCAAACTAGCTAAAAACTGAAAACTAAAATAAGCTGAAATCCTACCTACTTACTCTAATGAGTTTTCCAACTACTGGTTAGGTAAAATGAAACAACCAATGCAACCATTCAAACATTATGTACTTTGATAGATTTTGCTGCATTTTCTTGTTGATTATCAAAACTGTAATTTTGCAACCTATTAGAAATTTGTCAAAAAATGAGAGAATAAGGAAATACTTGATTTCCTTTGTTGACTCTAGAAATTGTACAACCAGATCTTCTGAGGTATATGTACTAATGTTCAATTGATCTAAGGAACCATACCTCTTTTTTGAATGGCCTCCATGCCATGAGACTAAATTGTCATTTTTAACTTTATTTCCTTGCAAAATCAACCTATGATTGTTCTGAGATAATTTCAGATTTTCAGATAAGCTTTGTGATGATATTTCTACTGATGTACATGCATGTCTGCTAAAACTTTTATCATCTTGATACTGAAGCTTATAGTTAGTTAATGGAGAAATATTTTGATTGAATTTATCATTCATCACATCAGCTGTTTGATCGTGAAAAGCTTTGAAATATTGTTGCAATTTATATATGGGTTTTAATGGAACTTCATAGATTTCTAGGGGTTGTTCATCCTTTAAAAACTGAAATGCTTTAGAGAATAATGGTATAGAACTTTCCTTCAAAATTTCTAAACTTTCTTCTCCACTCCCATATTTGATGTGTATTGTCTGATCACTGTATTTGAGCTGTTGAAACTGAACTTCCTCATCCCACATGCTAGCTAGTGATTACTCTGTGAAGTTAGCTTGAATTTGGAGAACATAATTATCATCATACTGATCATACCTAGGAAAAAATTCAAAAGAAGGAATGTCATCAATCATACACATTATATCAGTAGATTTATTTTCCAGCAATCCTGATATATCTTGGTTAGATTGGTTGCACTCCATTTGAAGGTCATCATTTTTCTCAATAGGAGTACTATCAGGAAATGGGCCTTTTTGGGAAGGTGGAGCAACATGAGCATCAACCTATTCTTCTGTCTCTTCATGGATAAAAAATTTAGTACATAAATCAAAATTAGAATAAGTAGAAACAAATTCTTCATTATGTAAATATTTTGAGGATGGTTGCATGTTTGGAAGAAAATTGATTTCTTCTTCGGTGAAGGGGGGTGGGAAGCTTTGAATTCTTAGATTTGAATAACAATTGTTTTTTCTCTTATGTAAAAACTAATCATAAGGTTGAATATTTTCTTTAACTTCATTCAAAACATTATATGAAACATAATTTGTTACTACAGAGGGGATTTGTGAATCTTGATTCATCTCCTGATCTATTTCATCTTTGATTAAATCCTCTTGATTATCATGACACTTAACTTGAGAATGAAAGTTATGGACTGCTACTAATAAATCTTCAGGATGCCAATTTCCTAAATCTTCATTAATATTTTTAAGGTAATGTATGAGATATTCAGCTTGATCACAACAATTTTCAGCTAATGATAAAGATGGAAAATCTTCTTTGTAATGCTCATAAAATACCTTGTGAAAATCCTTTAAAGAAAATAAACTAGCAGGTTTGAGAGCTTCATACCATTCCCTTGCTTGTCCTTTTAAGGTTGCCATTAATAGCTTCATGAGGCAATTATCATGCCAATCACCCTTAAATCTCCATGAGTGTATATGAAATTTAATGAGATGTAACTAAGGATCATCAATATTATCATCTTGAAACATAGGAAGATTTTTATCCCAATTTACCTTTGGTTGTTTGTATGGAAATCCAAGTATGTGATCTATGCTCATGGGAGCATACCTGCATTTTATTCTTGGGTTCATCTTGTAAATCAGTCATAAATAAGGGCCATTTTATCTATACAACCAAGCTAGATCCTTCTACCAGTGGACTCTTAGATTTGATTTTTAAAATTTATTTGGAGTCGCCAGGTGGATGATTTCAACCTTTGTGTGTCTTATCAATATCCACCATCATAGATCAGATATGATCCTTGTATAATATTTATGAAGAAGATGTTCTTCCCCAGTATGGTCGCCATTATGTTATCACTCAGTAATTTCTCAAGGTTAAAGAAATAACTCACCGAGGTAACCACAAACCAACTTTTAAACTCTAGGAGGTAGCCTTCCTAGGGTTCAGAGAGGGCTCTCTCTATAAGATTTAACTTTGTTTATATTACAAGATATTAGGCTAGTTATGATTGTGAAATTTGGTTTTGTTTTGTTTTATTTGGTGGGAAAAATCACTTAATGAGATGGATAGTGGGAAATCTGTTTGTCCATTGGGCTGAGAAGTCAAAAATCAAGTAGACAGAGCTAGGATCAAGGTCAAAAATTCAAATGTTTTCAGGGAAAGATAGATAACCCTTGAAGATCTTGGAAGGCTGTTTGGTGAGGTGATATGATTGGGATAAAGATAAATGAAGGGTTCTTTGATCCGGAAAAGAGAAGTAGTAGGCAGAGGTCAAATGAAAGAGGGAGAAATTAAGGGTTCCCTACTTTGGAAATCAGCAGAAACCATAAAAAAGATAAACAGTAAAGACAAAGTGCTTTTAACAAATCCTGAAATAATATTCCTATTTATTCATTCAAATTTGGAACACATAATGGATGCATGAAACAAATAATATGAACAATGAAAAAATAGAGAATACTTCACTTCAATAGCTCATCACATGAATCCTGAAATATGATGCTAATTGGTTCGATTCAGTCTGCTACTCAAGATTTGAAACACAAAAGCCTTCAAGTCCAATAAAAAATGACTATAAAAATCTTCATCAATTTATTCCACAATAATAGTTCAAAGAGTGAAGTATTTATACAAATTCTTAAACTAAAATACCTTGAAAAAACATCAAGATTGGTTTACAAATATCTCAAACTGTTTTACATAAATAGAACTTAATAAAAGGACACTAAAAACTAATGAATCTATTTGGCACTGTTTTTTATAGATAGGTGATGAAAAAGAGAAGAAATTATAATTTTATCAACTCTTAGTTGATGATGAGGCATCCAAGTCACTAACTGTTTCCTTCCTTTGTGTATTTTGTTCCAGAAATTATGCAAAATGGGGTCTAATGATACCTTTGTATATCTCAATACGAAATAGATATGTAAAAAGTGAAAGAGGTTTTTGTAGATAAATATTCTACTAAAATAAACCTCTCTCAGGTTCCCAAAATTCAGTTCCTGTGGTTCACAATAGGCTCTGCAAACATGTGTAAAACAGAACGTTGCATAATTTGAATATTAGGCTGTGAAGATGTGCATGTATCCATCATTCTGTAATAATTGTGCATAAAGTGAGATAGGTTTTTGTATTTTTTCATCTTAGAAACATAAACCTCCTTCATTTTTACACAATTCATCTTGGATTGGCCAAAATATTTTCTGTAAAACTATGACTTAAACAAGAAATTTCTAGAAAATGTCCCTTCTTGCTCTGTTTTCATCTTTTAACCTTACTATTCTTTTAACTATTTTTACTTTCACTTTGGATAAACTTCATTATTGTTGGCGAAAGTATTTTCATCTCTATTTAACTATTATTGCCTCTATATTTACTTTTACTATTTTACCTTGACTGCTCTGTCACTTTTTCTTATTTGACTTTCACTCTGACTTTCATCTGATACACTTTAACTCTGATGCTCTTTGACTGTTCTGTTTTCACTGTCACTGTGAATTCTTATTTCACTTTTACCCTTCATTGTCCAATTTCATTACTCTCTGATCTCTCTCTGACTTTTATTTAATTCTTTTTTTGTATACAAACTGTTTGTTTAATGAAATTTTATGAATTAAAATTTGAGAATTTGGAGCAACAAGTTTGTCAACTAGTATTGAAACTGTTGGCCCAATTTCATATTGTGGGAATAATCTGCAAAAAATCAAACAATTTGTTAATAAAACCCTGGTCTGAAGGGAAGCCAGCAATGACTTTAGGGAACAGGGGATACAATGAAAAGAATTCTAGCCATAGCATGGATTTCTCGCAATTTCACAGAGGTGTGAGAATAAGGGTAGAGATGGGTTTTGATTATTTGCAAAGGGTTTCGAATTATTCAGAGGTTCCTAAGATCTATAAAAAGGCTTAAAACTTCTTCAATTTTGATTTAAACAAGTTACAGTATTCGAAACTGGGGTTTTATCAGGGTTTTTCATCAAATACTTTCTTTGAAGTTAAATACAATTCTTTTATGTGGATAAAAGGGCTTTATTAGGCTTAATTCCTTCATAAAACTCTTTTCAAAATGATAAACAGGTCTTTTTTTGTGAAGAATACCTGTTTGTGTAGGTATTTTGGTTTTTAACTGGGTTTCGAGGTCTCAGACATGTTCAGATGGCTTTTGAAGGTCCCTAGAAGCAAAAAACTATGTGCAGGGTATGTTTCTTCAGTCGAGAGGATGAACGCATGCAGAAAGGGTTGGACTGCATGTATTATGAAGGTTTTATAATGTTTTTAGTTCAAAAAAAGTCGGCATTGAATGTGGTCATGTCAAAGTGGAAGCGGTTTGGCACTGGAGGCCGAAAACTAGAGTGGTTTATCGCACGGGAGATGGGCGGTAAGTTGTTTTGGTTGGATCGGATGTGATCCAATAGGCTGTTGCTGCGTGGAGGAGAGATAAGGGTGGAAAACCACCCATTTTGCATGGAAAGGATATTGTTATAATCACGCAACTTTATTTGCGATATGGGCTTATGATCGTTAGATCTAGGATGGCTAATGCGAATGGGTGAGATTATTCTTGAAGTTGCTCGGCGTTCGGAGTGGGGTCCAGGGTCTAATATATGCGATAGGATTGGTTATAAAATTTATAAATATGTATTTATAAAGTCAAAAATTTATGTTATTTCGATTGGCGGGGGGGATAATGTTGTATGTTTTCAATTAAAACATTAACATATATTTCAATCATGGGCACAGGTATATATTATATGATAACAAAACCTTTTAACATGTGTTTTATTACCATAGGGGCGGGGGATATTTTTGTATTTGACATTTTTATAACCTATGAGAATAAATGGCGGGTTTTATTTTTGTCACATGGGATATATAACATAGGTTTAAATTTTTAAATAATGGGTTTTTGGGGTTTATTTAAATATAAAGGATTTAATAATATACGGGAAGGATGTAATATAGGGATTTAATATCTTAGGTTAGATTTTAATATGAAATGAAGATATAATGTATGAAATGAATAAAAATACATAATTTTAAACTAAGTAAAGTGTAAATAGGTGATTTAAGCATAATTTGTCCCATTTTGATTTTTTACACATAGACTTAGGATAAAATGCATTTTATGGGTTTTTGAGTGTTTTTGAATAAAAATGAAATTAGTTAAGTAGGGTTTTTACTTTTACTAAGAAAAAAATGAGTTTTACCTAGGAAAAGGGATCTTATTTCTTGGAAAAGGGTGAATATGCTGATGAGATGGGTTTTTGTGTATGAAATCTAATATTTTTAACCAATTAGTTATCAAGCCTTGGGTCCGGTCCCAACAGAAGTCAAAGAAATGCTCCGAGCCTCTCTAACTGAAGGTTTTGACTACTGGATCATTATGGGGGAGGTGAAATTAGTAATTTTTCCCGATGATGCTTTATTACATGCCTTTCACAACTGCTTTCTACCTACCCATCATTATTATAACATTTTTTACTTCGTTTGCATGGGTGAATTTAAGCTTGCAACCCTAAATCCATTTTTCTTTCAAAGCATAAATCTATCTAAGTCTAACCTTATTTCATCCGAGGGCTCAAATTAAACTATTGAGCTCCTCATTTATTCTCTAACTATCTACTAATTTTTCAAGTTTAAACTGTTTGACATATCCTTATTCTCTATCTAAAACATGAAATTCAAGGCATGAAAAGTTAATATTAAACTATTTTAACTGATCATGGATTATGGCATTTTGAACAATCTGCACATAGTCATTATTCTTGAGAAGTCTTTCATGCAAAATCGAATACTTAATCAACAACAACAATCACAATTTTTGTTCAATGCAATATCAAGTCATTATCCTCCATGATCCTAGTTACATGTGCAATATTACCCTACCCATTATCCTAATCCGTACCCTACTCCTTATCCTTACCCATACCCTAGCCCTGATCCTAGCCCTAGCCAAAACATGAATTCAAACCCTAGACCTAACCCTAGTCAAAACATTAATTTAAAACCTAGGCCTAACCCTAGTCAAAACATTAATTTAAAACCTAGACCTAACCCTAGTCAAAACGTTAATTCAAACCCTAAACCTAACCCTATTCAAAATCTTAATCGAAACCATAAACCTAGCCCTCATTCAAACCTTAGACCTAGCCCTTATTTAAAGCCTAGCCCTAACCTTAATTCAATCCCTAGACCTAACCCTAGTCCAAACCCTAACCCAAATCCTAATCCTAGTCTAAGCCTTAACCCAAACCATAGCCCCCCTAATCCAAACTAGCAGGTTGCACAACAATTTGAAACAAATATTCTTCTAGTTGATTCCCCTATTGAAAGAAATGATACATCTTCCATATTGGGGAAGGGAGTGAATTTGGAAAATTCCCCATTACCACATAAAATTTATCTGGGGAAGAAGCCTTGACTCAAAGAACATTAGAGGAGAAATATTTGATTGAAATGTATTCTAAAATTGTCATTGAAACTCAAAACCTTATAATTTCCCTTAACCATTCTTTTCAATATGAAAAGAAAATATTTGAGCCCGAACTTGAGGGATTTTTCTTTTGTCTTTCACCTGATTTAGTATTCCTCGAAGAGAGTGTTCATAAAGTTGTAGAAGATTTCTATGAGTTGGAGAATCATGAATATGTGGATCTCATTGAATCCTGGTTTCAAGAAATCATCAACACACATCATTCCCTCATCATTTGACAACTCTTGGTAACATATCAATTAAAGAAATTTTTTGCTCATACTTTGGTATTTCTTGAAGTTTATTCTTTAAAACTAAGTGTGAGTATATTTAGCATTATGTTACACACATGGCTACATTAGAAGTACACCTACACTTAAAAGCGATATTCCTCTCTTTAAAATAGGGTAGGGTAATATAAGAGAAATGAATAAAGATTCCATATGAAATAAAATTATATAGCATCACTCTTTAAATTGTGTTTCCCTAAGGTACAACTGTTGAAATATTTGTCATTAAGTACTCTTGTGGTAAGACTTGTCAAAAGCAATTCACTCTTAATGCCTCATATTTTATAAAGTGACTTTGATTATTGACCAATATGCCAGTGAGGGATATTGTTATAGTTATGTTTAATACTTCCTAACATACTTCTCACCTATTCATTCTAAAAAAATGATCATTTAGGAAACCTTTTCAAGTTCCTCTTCGAAGATGTTGATGATAATTCTCCTTTGGTTGACCATGCGTACAAAACTCTAACAATCTTTGATAAGAACCCTCACATAATAAATTTGAGGAATATTTTTAGTCATTATCTAAGATGTTTTATTTAAAATGAGTCTTCAGAGTAGATGGACCAACCAGTAAAGATTAGTAATTAAAAACTTTTCACCCCATCCCATGCTCTTAAGGAGCAGAATCGCCTCCCCAACTATTAAGTAAACTATTTAAGGTTGATTATAATCAGAGTTTTTTTCATAAGACAGATTAATTGATGGATAAGAGGTATCACTATGAGCCGACCGACCATGATCATGGGTCCTAACAAGAACGACATTACCGTTACTGGTCACCAAGCCATGTAATGGATTTCAGTTGAAAATATGGAAGACAAGAGGTTTCATAACAAGCCAACTTGTTCTTTCTTGTTAGTTCTTGTGAATGGAACTTTTGTTAGTTGGTCACCAAGTCAGGACAGTTGCCTTCAATTACTTTCAAAACAAATTTAAATTCTTTCCAATGACTCTAAATCTATATCTAATAGATGGGACACAAGCATTTCGTGGGGTTAAAAGGCATCCCTGTTGAGGCTCTTGATGCCTAATGGCAGCAGGGCCATGCTTGTGGTATTAAAGTTAATTTTACACTATGATTTACTTGGTTGTTTTTGTCTTTCCTTGAATTCAATATCATATATCTTTGAGAACGAATTTAAGATCCTTCTGGTGTTATGCCTTGGAGTTCTATATTTTAGGAATAATTTGTTTTTTATGGACGTGGGACCCTTAGTGCAGGTCATTGACTTTGCCCAAAAAAATATATGTGGATAATGGTAAGATGGTCACTGTGGGAAGGTATTTTTCTATCTACTTTTAACACAATGGATTTCAAATCATGTCACTCATATTTACAATGAATATATTAAAGTGAAACTTCTGATCAAGGATACCCCCGAGATGTTTGTGGAAATTTTAATAGTTGGTTATTTTATTCAATTAATAACACCATCCTTGAAATTTAGTATTCCTGTGGTGGCCCTTGTGTTATATTTTCTTTAAATAAGTCTAAATAAATAAAGAGTCCAACAGACACTCTATTGTAGAACAAGCTCTATCTAGAGAAGGAAATGTTGATCACATAGAATTTCAAGAACATTATTACGAGTGCCCATAAATTTTTTAATATTTTGTTTTTTGCAAGAGAACGATGGTACAACAATTTTTTTTCTTGCATGAGGACATGTAAGATGAAAAACATGGCAAGATGTTAGGCCTTTGTTTTTTCTCCCTTTATATCCCCTTCTACTCGAAATACCTCATGCTTTTGTTTAGTTTGTATGGTCGCTGTCGTAGTTTTGTGCATTATCGGAGACAATAGAGTAAGTATTTACTATTTGACATGATTCCCTTATTTTAACGAGATTTAAACGTTAAAATCATCATTAATAATATTTTGTGTTTGTAGGTTTATACTTAGTTGATTATATTTTTATGCATATGCCAACAAGGATTGATCCTGCATTCACCTCCCTGTACTATGCAACATATTATTATACCAATTGGGATTCGTGCACTAGTTTAATATGGATTTCCCACACTATGAAGAGTTCCTACACCACGCATCAAGTTCCCACACTGCACTCACGTCCCTGCACTAGATTCAAGGAATGCGTAGGCTATTTTAATTATTCAAATCTAGAGGACATTACTTAGCTGACAGTTTGAATAGAATTTTGAGGATATTTTGTGAAGTAATTTTTGGTAAACATTACACTTAGTTCACCATCAATCTCAGACCAAGAAAAGAGGATCCATTTACCAAAACAGTACCTCATGTACCAGATTCAGCTCCTCTATTCGACATTCAGTTGCACCAGAACTGAATCCGATTTTTATCGATGGAAGAAAGTTATGATTTGTAATATATTTCCTCTATATTTTGATTGGTTTGTTAATAACCCAATTTTTAATGTCAATATTCATATAAACTCAGAGATATCCTGGAGCCAAAACATGAAGAAGGGGAGGAGACAGTCCCAATGTAGCATTACGCAAGCACAGTTAATCTACAGATCGATCACTCTGTTTGTTGGAGTCTGATATTTTCCTGCACCATGTAAAGACTGAGATTTCAAAGATTAATTGAAGCACTTCAAGCTATTTTTTGTTTAATTATTTTATGTGTTTTATGATAATAATATTTGTGTGAACTAGATAGTTGATAGAGGGTGTGAGCTGGTTGGGTTGGCCGCCAGATTATCTTGACACCATTCTGAATTTTTCAGGATTAGGTTGGATTGTGTTTAATTCTTAATTTAATATGTGATAAGTGTTTGTAATATCAGATTGTAATATTTATTTCTTTTTATTCTCTTTCCTTATTTAAAATTGATTTCATTTGATTTGATGCAATATTGGAAAATTGTTCTTGTAATTTAAAAATATTTCCTTATATCGAATTCTAGATCAGATTGTGTGTCATGGTATGTCCCTCCGTTTGTTTTGTATTCACAGCATCAACTTATGATTTAAGAGCTTGCCTCTACAAATGTTGAATGCACAATTCAAATCTTTTAAATTGGTTTAGATCCGATGGGTTCATGCTCCAGAATACGAGATCGATTTCACCTTACTGATTTGAATCATTATGATTTAAATTGGAGGTGTGTGGATGGTGAGATTGTAGCCTATTGTATTTATCAAATTTTAAATAATTTTGTTTACAAAGACTACATATTCCTCAAGAGTAGAGGCCACATATATTTTTCTATCGTTTGAAATTGTGATTCTTGTATGTTGTAGAGTCGACGTTGATGAAAGGAAACTACATCATGTTTGAGATCGATAATGTTTTTCCCACACTATAGTTTCTATAAGACTTTTGGTCATCTTCCCAAGCAAGATTTTTTTTTTACACATTAAATTTACTTGCCAAGGCTTCATGATGCTTTCAGGTTTTAATTTCTTGAAAAGGATTTTGTTAGACAGAGATAGAGGAGGCAGAATTAGTGTAGACTTGTTATGAGGATTTTGTGTTTCTCTTTCTTAATTTTATTTTCAGAAAGAATGGTTTCGAATACATCTTGAATTACAGTCTTCCTTTTCGATGTTGTTCGGGAATTTCCTGGTTTCTAGTCAAAAAATAGTTAGGATTTACCTTCTGTTTTCCAATAATTAGGATTTCCTTTCACAATTGCTAATAGTGCAGGTTTGCCTTTTATTTTTTAAAATGTTTGGTCGAATCTTGTTTTCAATTGTCAGGATTAGTGTTTTGTCAAGTTTCCTTTGAATTTCAGGATTCAATTTAATTTGTTGAGATTGACGCACAAGTTAGAATACAGTTTTATTTTCAGGTTTATGGGGGCTCTCTGTGGAATTTCTAGTGTCATGCCTTGAAGTTCATGAACTCCAAGATTGACAATTAAATGTTGATCCATTAATATCCCCTATACTACTTCCAGCAGTGTTGAAGGGAAGAGTGAAGAGTAAGAAGAGACCAAGGGAGTACTCTTCCTCACAAATTCAGAGTAGGAGAGATCAACCCTTGCTATGGTCCATTCTTACATGTTAGATATATTCTACTATAGTAGTATGTATGAGACTAGCATGGTCTCAGGGTGGGCATTTGAAGCTTGAGGATTTCTAGAAGCAATGAGTTCTAATCCAGTTCTTCCATGAATTTTTAGATCAACCAGATTACTTCATATGAGGTATATCATTCTAAGGGGAAGCTATGTTTTTTCAAGGCTTGTTATTTATTTTTATTTATGTTCACTCATTATTTTTTTAGCTGATTTATTTGTTGTGTATGAGTGGAAAATACATGTATATTAGCCTTTTTTCATCATTCATTGATCACCTTTTAACTATCCTAGCATGGAGATAATGTGGCAATGACATGCATATGTGACTTAACACTTGGACCAGACATATGAAGGTTTTCATATGTATTTTTTACATCCATGTAGCTTTTATTATTTCATCATATGTATTGGTTGAGAGTCCAGTCAATAATATTTTGAGTAATCATGGTGTTAAGCATGTTATGGAGGATTCAATTGTTTTCATTTTGTAGCCACATCTATGAGATAATGTTGAGGTAACAATCATGATGTGTCATGATTTTGGTAATTAGTCCACAGGAGATTCGATAACAGAAATATATTTCATTGATAAATGATGTAAAATTCTCATAATGCCTTGTACTTGTATTGTTTTATCATTAGGTACTCTAGTGGTTTGGTGCTAGAGTTATAAATTCATGTAAAAGTGAGTCATGAGGTCATGTAATAGTAATGTATGAGGTTTTTGTATTGTTGCTACAACCATGTATTTTCATTGTATATGTCCCTTTATTCATGGTCATGTGGAGTCTTGGTGCTTCTTTCTTGGAAATAAAACAAATTTTGCAACAGAAGTGGTTCATTGCAAGTTGAAGCTAATTTTGTCAATGGCATGTGTTCAGAGCGAGCATTATTTGTTCCTAATTACTCCAGCCATACATTGTTGGAATTATGATCTTCTTGGAGGATTTCATGATTTACCTGATGTTATGATCATGATTGTTAGGGTATAAACCTCATTATATCAGAATAGAGGAGATGTTGGCCATTGATGTTTCTTGATACTATATGACTGCTATCGGGAGTGTGGTCGGTGCTTCATGTGGATGCTGCTTCATATTGTTATATATAATGTGACGCTACTCATTAATTCTATGTGATTTGATTTTTTTCTATGGAGAGTTAAGTTGGTGCCTTATATCCTTAATGTTTCATATGATTTCCATATGTTGGTATATTGTTGTGTGTTTCTAGAGGTTTTTGGTTAGATATGTTGCTCTAAATGATGATTGGTTTATTATGTTGTTTGTTTCTACTAATATGAGAAGCATGGATGATTTTTGATGTACATTATTTTTAATCCATATGGAGGTTTGATGCTTTAGTATTTATGTTTATTTCTTTGTTGCCTTATCATATGGAGTTGACCTTTTGTCGTTGATGTCAAAGTGGGAGTGATAGAGGAGATTGGTTTGGATTTTGTGTGTCATTTCCATTAATGCCAAAGGGGGATATTTTTGGAGTTATGGTGTGCATGGTTCCATCTATTTGATGTTGGCATTGGTTCATGGTGGAATCTAGCTCATGGCGGCATTGATGTCAACCCTTTGTAGCCTAGTTGATGTATTAATTTCAACCTTGTAGTATGTCTTGCAGGTGTTTTGTCATGCATATGTTTGATCAGTTGCAGCTAGTTGAGTTGGCTATGTTGGCAATTATGTCAGTCCTTCATGTCAGCTTTTGATGAGTGTTGGCTTGTGTTAAGTACCTGATTAGAGACATTGTTACTACTGATATAGATGGAGTTGATGCTACAGGTATTGGAGATGCTTCTACAAGAGTTGGATGCATTGGAGACGCTGCTACATGTGATGGAGATGTGCTTCATGTTGATGATATTGGTAGTATTCTTAAGACTTATTGCATTAGTGTGATGATCTGATGGTGATGTTGCAAGTGCTACAGAGTGTGTTCAGATGTGTTGCAACTTGTGCATGTGTTAAGGAGAGTAGAGTACTTGTTGGCAGTCTTGCAAACCTTTTTTTGTTGGACTTCTAGGTCAAATTTCTAGTAGCATTTGGGAGATATGTTTGATCCACTTCTAGAGTTGTTACTATGCTTAACATTGGTTTGGAGGCATGTACAGTAGGTGATGAAGGTGGCCAAACAATTGGAAAAGTTTTTGGGATGAATTTGTATGCTTAGATTTTTCTCTTTGGAATGTAAGCTTGTGGGAGCGGTTGAAAGGCTACAACCACTGGAATACAAGCCCGTGGGAGTGGTTGCAACCTAAATTGGGTATTTTTTTCCATGCGGTTGAGGTTTTTCATGAAAAATACTATGGATTCATAACACAAATCAGATGAAAATTGGAATGGAAATTCCTAAATGCTTCTATATTATTATGTAAATGTTGGGAATGGTTTGAAAAAGTCCTCCAATAATTGTGAACACCTTTAGTGCACAAGTAGTGGTGATAGTGGATTGGTTTCATCAAATTTGTGCACCTTTGATCCCATGCCTAAGGTGAATTTTTCCTAGCACATTTTATACATCATTTTGGAGCTGAGTATTGGTTGGTTGAGAGTGACAGTGAGTCAGAGAAGGCTGCATAGAGAAGAAATGCTTCAAATATATTTGTGAGCATAATTGCTTCATTGTATGAGTGAAAATGGAGTATATTGTTGAAGTAGTACGTCAATATTCAGATCAATTTTTTGTTTGTTGTAGAAGAGTTTTGTTTAGAGGACTAGAGTTGAGATTATGCTACTAGATGAGAATATTTTTTATGCATGGATGTGAGGCACTATATTTCTTGTGTTGATAGCATGTTTTTGGTGTTATTTTGTTTGTTTTATTGATGGTGTCTTGCTGATGGGAATTATATTGTATTGTTGAATTCTTGTTGAGCAAAGTGTCTTGGATCCAGTTTGAAAATTTATGAAATGAGGTCCACATAGAGTAGAGGAGTAGCAACTTCATGAGTGACGAGAAGTGATATTGATGCTTCAACAAAAGGAACAGTTTCTCCATCCAACCATAGTTGGATAGTCCAATTAGATTTGGGCAAGGATCGTTGATCGTGGTGGATTTAAATGAATAGTATTCCATAGATCCGTGAGAGAATAGAGTCTTCCTAGTTGATTAGTAGAATCGAGTATCTTGGTTGATTGGTGTTGCCATATTTTATATGAGGTCGAGTCTCTAGGCTAATCGGAGTCAACCATCTATGTAAAATACAATTTTCTTAACATAATATACATTAAGAGGGTAGTAGCAACAACAAGGGTGGTTTTTATCTCGGAAGGTTTTCCACCATAAATCTTGTGTCTCATGTGTGATGATGTGATTTTTTTCATTTCTTATTGTTTATATTGTTGCTTATGGTTTTTAGTTTCTACTTATATGGTGCAAATGTTATAATTTTTATTAGTTGTTGGTTAACATATGTGTGTTTTAGTAATTGAAGTTTAAATTGGTCAAAATTGTATATATATATCACACTATTGATTCCTCCCCCCTCTCCGTAGTGCTCAAAGGTTTCCAACATAAGCAACTTCTATTAATGAAAAAATCAACATTTCTTACACTAGAGGGGCCATAATAAACCTTACATCAGTTACCTATCCCAACATATTACATGAGTGGATGAAAAACAACCCAAATATGTTCTAAGTCTAATTATTTATATAAAGAGAAAACTGGGTGGATAAAAAACAATCCTCCAATATTATATTTTCATAACTATGAGGTAAATTCAAAATAACAAATGGTGATATTCAAGATAAGAATGGGTTATTATCTCCCCAAAATACATATACAACTTAAAAATTAATTTCTATACATTGGAAAATGACTAATATTTTTCCCCTTCTTGTTTTGACCATTGATTTAGCATCTTACTCAAACCTTACCATTATTTGGAAATTTGGGAAAATTATTTATTTTAGCTAGATTAACATCAAAGAACTAAATGTATCTTTCAAACATTGTGGGATTTTAGAAAATGGTTTGAGACTTAAGTAATTTTATTTTCTAGTACCAAAACCATTTTTTTGTAATTTTCATATTCACCTTCATTGCCTCAAGAATCATGCCAAAATTTGGCATTTTGAAATTTTTGACTTATAACAATGATTTAGAGTTGGAGCCTCACATGTGCAACATGAGTGCAATATGACCAACCTAGAATTAGTTTGACACCTCAGGCTCCAAAACACATGTGGTAGAATTTCTTTTAGAAGGGCACAAATATGCTAACCATGATTGGGTATTGAAACTGCATTACTGGTATTAAAAATGAGTTAAACAATTCATCATTAGTAAAAATAACTTAAAACTCTATTAGTTATTTCGATACTTAGAAATTAATGAAAACAAGTAATTTTTTCCTCAAAATGCATGTTAAAAGGGTTTGGGTACAAAGAGGTTAAAAATTCATATTAACATGGGTAATATAGGGTTAAAAGTGTAGTACATGAGGGATAAATGGTCGAATTAAATGTGGGACAATTGACAAACCAGGAGGCAAACGTCTCCCCATCACTAATACATTTTTGTTTCCTTTTTAAAAAAGAATCAACCTCAAAATTTAAATAAGGTCCTACAACATTTACTAACCATAACCAACCAAACTAGTTAAGAACATCCTAAAATGAATCAACACTTGAGCAGTCCCTAACCTCACTTTCCATGCTTCACACTATAGCCTTGTAGTATTATTGTTTCATCCTCTATTATATGTTGTGATCGTGATATGATGAAAAATATTATAAGCTTATGAGTATGAAGGAATCTAGACATTTGCTAGATGACAAGTGCACCACTCCTTCCCCAATTCTTGTTTGTTAATTAACTTTTCTCATGTTTTCAAGGATTTTTACAAATTTAATATCCTAGCAGCAAATGAACCTTTTCTCTCAAATGGGTCTTCATGGGGATAGTTTGGCATAAGATATTTATCCACCACTGTAAATTATTTCTTCATTGTCCGCAACATCAACCATTTTATGATGAAAGAAATTTATTTAGCATTTTTGCATATCCTTCTTGATGCATTCATTGCTTTCTTTAAATTTCCATCATCACAAACTAGAAGGACAAAATATGCAACCACAAGGGAATCCATAGGTTCATCCTCTAAGGCCATGAATTTGATGCCACTTTGTAGAACATTCAAATATATCTTATCATCTACAAGATGAATGCTGCAAATGATCCTATTTTTCAACTTCATATTTTAATTTGTGCATTATTGTTTGAAGGTAACTTATTGTCAAAATAAATGATTGGTTTCAACCTTCACATGCAACCCTTTTATTTATACTCTCAAGATGTTATGGTAGTACTCTTCATGTTTTAAATTATTGAAACTTCTTCAAATAATTGAAACATACATTAAAAACCAACATATAGATACTTGCCTAGAGTGCCAAAGAGAAGATTATTCTATGATATACTTGCATAAATACTATTTTCGTCTACGAATTTTTTCCAAACACTAGTAATATTCTCTAAATATCCTACGTGATTATAAAAAACTCCTTTCAACATGTTGAAGAAGTCATTTTTATTTATTTATTTATTTATTTATTTCAGTTTTAGCATATTATATACAACCTTTGTTCCCATAGATTCATTTCCATTCACACGAACATTGAGTACAAAGTGAAGTTTAATTCTAGAAAAAATGTATACCTATGATTCATGCATGCATGTAAAGAAGTTCTGACCTAATATTTCAATGCTCATTCCTTCAGGTTTCAATTCAATACTCAAACTTGGTTTTATATATAATAGAGATGATTATATGAAGCACTAAATTTTTTTATAGGAAAGTGCATTGAATCTGACATCATATGATATATCCTTGCTACGAATTTGAAGAATCCAAGATAGATAAATTGGGTGGAATTGAGGTGCTTTTATTGGTTACTCTATTAGTTCATGGTACACGATCTACATTCAACTGCAACACATTTCTTAACTTATTCTTCTTCTTTTTCCTTCAAACATCTCCAACATCAACTCTGTAATAATATATTTGGATTTCATTTAGGTTTGAAACTCAATGTGGGTTTTCATCCATCTCAACAAAACTCTGTGGAGAGAAAATAGAAGCCTTTGTATTGATATTCATTTATTAATATACCAATAAATTCTTAGTTCATGGACTAGATATTTTACATGTGCTAATGCTTTTGGGTAATTTCAACAAAAAATGGTATTCCCTCTCCTTGGTCACGATGACCATATGCTTGTACTGAAAACCCTTTTTAGTTGGACTTACCCACTATTCCATAGACATAGAATAGGATTCATTGTGAAGATCTTGGCCCACATTACCTAAAAAAATAAATGATTCAATAAAGAATACCACATTCCATCATGGATACCCACTCTTTTATGCCACATACCTCAAGTATATGCACTTTTGGCTCTAGATGATATCCTAGAAGTAAAGCCCCCAATTGGTATAAAATACTAGGATTTGTATCGTGAATAAGGTGACTAATGGCCTTGCATTATGAAAACACAAATTTCTCAATATAAATGCAACAAATTCCTTTGAGAAACCTCTCATGAATGATGAATGCATCTAAAATATCTTATTTACATACCTGATGCCTCCTAACAAAGTTATGATCCTCGTATACTGAGTTTCTTTGTTATTGTAGACCCTTACATCTTTGAAATTTATTCTATGTAATTTTATAGTCTCAAGATGTTTCTATTTCTTAGACAATCCATTTCCTTTCTCTTACTCTTAATATTCCCATTTTAGCTTAAAACATGCCTATTGTTACAAATTATTTTCTCACCTTCAAGGACATTTTGTAAATGATTTAAAAAAATAATAATTTCTTCTTCATATTCTTAACATATTTAGTTGTTTTTTATTCAAAGCCCAAGAATATGGATACAACTCCCCCTCATAATTATGATTGACCCTTTGATACAAAATTCCATTTTATACACAACTGAACAACACTACATCCTCCTTGATTTGTTAGGAAGATAAAAGTAGAGACTTTTACAGAAAATACTCACCTGTAAACTCATATCTCTACATCTTCCAGCTATTCTCGTAGCATTTTGTTTCCCTCAATATGATATGTGTGATACATCATGGATTTGATTCTAGAACCTTACACATATAAACACCTTGCATCATATCCTTAGGTTTCCTTATAGCCATGCATAGGCTATATAATATGCACCCTTGTGTGCTACTATATTATATGATTCCTCACACCACATATTGGCACATGCTTTTGGCCACTTTGTTAAGTTTCAAGGGTGAGGGATTTGAGATATACGAATAATCTATATGAAAAAATAGAAGGAAAGGGGTTTCTAAAATGCTAGGATTGGATAAGAATTATGTTGGAATTATGATGCAATGTGTTGTCCTTGATGGCAACCTACTTTGATGCAATATGTTGTCCTTGATGAAAACTGACTTGATGAGTTTTCTTTGGATAGCAACCTATTTGTTAAAGATGTAAATCTGATGTATCTACAGAGCAGTTCAGATGTAATGAATAAATACATTCCAGTATGTGCCAGAGTAATGATGAACAAGATATGTCACAAATCATACACAGGTTTGTAAAGGCGAAGTAGCGTATGTACGCGGAAAAGTACATACCAAGTAGCGTATGCCTATTTGCGCTCTAAATTTATAAAACCAGGGGACATTACCATGGTATTGGTCCACAGTATTGAGCGATGGATTATCTATTTAATCCCATCCAGGAATACCATCAGCGGTTGAGTGGTTTTGACTCATGGTATTGACAAAGGCTAAATCTATATAAGGAGAAGAAGATCATAGTGCAAGTGGGTGCATAGGTCTGGGTTTTAATGAATACTTCACTCTGAAGTATATCTGCATGGAATGGGTAACAGTTTATTGATAGATCTAAATTAATAATTCACCTATGATGAAAATTATGAAGAGGGATCTCTAGATCTGAAATGACTATGTATTTTCTAGATCTATTGATGGAATGTTTAGATTTGTGATCTGGCGAATATTTAAGGAAGTGAAGGGCAAGATCTGAGCTATTTATCTATTCTGAAGAATTGTGCAGCCCTACAATGTTTGAAGATCTATATCCAGGTTTGTGGTAGAGAAAGCACGTATATACGCGGGTTGTTTTCAGTGAAAGCGCGTATGAGATCTGGGTTGTTTGAATGTTTATTATGCTGTTGATTATGTTGATTAAAGATCAAATTGTTGGTTGATTGGTTGATGATTCAATGAATGAATTGATGAAGGAAGAATGACTGTCTAAACAGTTCTGCATGGTTGATATATTGTATGAATAGAAATCTGATTTCAGATCTGAATATGAGTCTGAACAAATTCTGAAAGAAAGCATACACAGAAGAATACGCTAGTTGGTGAAAATGAAAGCGCATGCATACACGGAAACTGTAAAGGAAAGTCGCGTATTAATTCAGAATATAAAAAATTGGTATGCACTGAAGTATACGCGGGTTGATGAGCAGGAAAGCGCGTATATACGCAGATTCAGTAAAGGAAAGTAGCGTATAGTATCTGAATTGATGGTTGTTCAAGGTTGAATGTGTATTTGATTATCTACTCTAAAGTCTGGGCTATTTCTGATATTCTAGTTACAGTGGTATTGCTGTTCTGATTGAAGTTTTGGGTAAAGTATGGGTGTTGATTTTAAGGGGTTGTATTGAAGCTGTTTTGATCTAGTATGAAAATTGATGAAACATGGTCTGCAGTGGATCTGAGAGTTGAAGCCTTCAGTATGAAAGTGGAAGCTTTCTGCCAGTATAAGCTGGTGTTGAAATCAGGGGGTTGAAGCGCCCTTCCAGGAGAGGCTGGTAAACGAGATCAGGGGGTTGGAGCTCCCTTCCAGGAGAGGCTAGTAAACGAGAGAAGTTTGTAGCCTTCTGCAGGTGGGTGCCTGCGTGCTGGTATGAGTCTGCACCAGTACATGGTTGTAAGAAGTTTTCTTTATAATAAATATTGAAGACAGAGACGACAGCAGCGGTGGTTTTCTCCCGAATTGGGTTTCCACCTTAAATAATGGTGTTCATGTGTGTTGCTTATGTGTGATGGTTTATTCTGTTATTACTGCACATGCTTACTGCTTACTAAACATCTGATGAATGAATGATGCAATGATCTAAGTAAAGAATTAAATGCATAATAAGATCTCTGGACATACGCAAGTTTTCTTAAGGATATCCGCGTGTATACGCAACTTGGGTTCAGTAAAGCAGCGTGTGGTTTTAAGAGAGAGAAAAAGTAAAAAGTTTTCAGTAAGCTATAAATACTAATTCACCCTCCCCCCCCTCTCAGTATTTTTCCCAACAAATTACAAGCTATGATTTTAATCAAGAGAGGTTAGACTAATTCCATATAGGAAAAAAAGAATGATCTCTCTACAAATATTGGATTTCTCAGAAGGAAATGAATTTCAATTTTCATTAATAGAAGGCTCTTTGAATAGCGGAATATGGCATGGTATAATAGTACTAAATGAGGTTGGGGGGAGATGAGAACATTTTCAATTAGATACCAAGGATTGAAAAGCAGTGTTGATAGCAGAGCAAGAGGCCCAGTAGTAGAGTCAGCAGAAACACAATTTTCCCAGTAGACAGTTGCAGGCACAGTTGATTCAATGTTTTTTTGGATGCTTCTCAGTTACAGATGTTTTATTAGTAGCAACAATAGTGAGAGGTGTTGCATGTAGTAATTCCATAGGTGCATGATAGGGGTGGTTAATGATCCCTTTATTTTTGAGAGGGTGTGTTGAAAAATGAAGCAAGAAATTCTTAATTTTACTTTTCCTTAGTGAAATTGATAAAATTCGAAATTCCACATCAACATACAACTTGGATGAGATGAATGAGGTGATATGGTTGTTATCACTCTATTTAATTCGAGTTAGGGGCATGAATTCGAGTTGTGTGCAATGATTCCTAAATTTTAGGATCCTAGATTGAGTTAATTTCAGTTGTAACAATTTAATTCAGTTAAATTGATTTATGGTCTGTTAAACTAGTTCCAACTTATTAGAGCAACTAGTGGAAGGTCTAGTAGTGGGGTGTGACTTTAGTGATCAACTAGTTAATTGATAAATCAACCTAAATTAACTCATTCATGTAGACAATTCAAGTTACCCAGTTGAGAATGGAGTGCAAGGGAAGTGTTTGATCAGTTGTAAACTATTCCAAGTTGTACAGGTTGTGCATCCAGTCAGAGATTTGTCTAAAGGAATTGTGAAATCCATATTGAGGAATTTCCTAAATAATACGGGCTAATTCCTCAAGGAACAGTGCAAGGAAATATGATCTTGTCAAGTTGAAAAATTGGCTAAGTATTGGTTAGGGTCAATCACTGAGGTAGAGGATAAAAGATACAGGTGCAGGTTGTGCTCAAACTTGAGCAAGCATATTGTATTCATCCATATTCTTTGATTAATGCAATTCAAATAGGAATGGGTTTTGAGTAGTTCCTTTCCCCTAGATAAATGTACCTGTATGTGTGTGAAATCATGATGCATGTTTTTATATGTGTTCTCAATCATGAATTACTTTCCGTAGAGCAGTAGAGTAGATTTGAGTCTTGTGTTTTAGTAATTTTCATGAGAAATTTCGAATATACACAATAATTTCTATAGAGGAAAAATTCTTCAAAGCTAGTTGTGAGCATAGATGCTTCAATGTATGAGTGAAAATGGAGTAGATTGTTGAACCGGTGCATTAGTATTCAGATGATTTTTGTTTTTTCTATAACAGAGTTTTGTTTGGAGGATTGGAGCAAAGATTATGTTGTTGGATGAGCATAGTTTTGATGCATAGATGTTGTTATCACTTGGCCAAATTCCTAAGGTTGAAAAAGGAATCCCAATAGAAGTAACCACATCCCAACCTTTTAACTTGGTATCTAGCCCTACCAAGTCGGAGAGGGCTCACTCCAAAAGTTCACAACCAAGAGAGCTGGATGAATTAGGGTTTTAGGCTAGCTATGAAATAAGGGGTTTATTTTGATTTTGATTGGGTTGGGTTGCTGGATGAGGATTAGGTCAAGGGGACTAGGTCAAGGAAAATGAGATGGAATTGCAGTCCATTCGATGGGGCAAGTTAGGTAGAAGGCTCAACACTTAAAGGTGATTTGGTGAGATGGTTTAAGACTGATGAGGAGCTAGGAAGAGCATAGGAGATGTATTCTTCCTAAACTGAAGAAAATGGACAAATTATTACAAATTTCAAAAAACAGAGCATGAAAAACATGTATTCTACCTATCAACTTGAAATTTATCATATAATAGACATGAAATGTTTATGAGCTTACAAAAAATTCATACAAATGATCACAGATAAAAACCAATGCCAAAAATTCATACCATGTGAATCCTAAGGAAATAACTGCAATTCTTCATTAGTTTCAGACCAAACTGATTACACTTGATCAATACACTAGCATCCAAACTAATTCCAACCCTTGCTAAGAGTGAATAAAAGGAAGATAGAGACATCAAAAATACATTCTCTCATCCTTAGGTATTGAATTCCTGAGTTGAGGATGAGATCTACAAAAATCTGAACTGAAAGCTAGAGTGTAGGGAGCTCTAAGTGACTCCTCCCTAATTACATTGAAACTGATTCATTTGACTTTGATGAGTACATTTACATCATGAATCTACCCTTGGGTAACTTATCCATAACATATTTACATTTACCATGCTTAATTACATAAGTGAAATCATGATTTCCAAGACAAAAGTCAAAATTTCAGTGAAATTCCAAAAATATCAGCAAACTGTCAAACATGCCCTCTCTTTGGTAAACACACCCTCCCTTTGGTAAACATGCCCTCCATCTTGCATGTTATTTTTTACTGGGTTGCAGGTGTCCAAATTGGCTCCAAGATAGCCTGTTAGAAAGCCCTTCAAGTCTAGTTTCTAGATTTTCCTTCAGTTTTCAAAATGAAGGTCATTTTCCCTGTCAAAATTCATTTCTGACAAGACTGCTAAACGCGCAGCGCCATGGCCAAAAATGAGGCAGAAACATGATTTTTTAGTGGTTTTTTGTCTTTTTCACTTGCTAGTTTTGCAAACCAAGCCTTACAAAGTGGTTTTATGAGATGTATGAACCATTTTTCATCCAGTGGTGGTGACCTTTTTCTCAGAAGATGTCTCAAAAAAGAGTGCAGTGCCATTGGCGTTGCGCTTTTGACACTTGTCTCTGTGACTTGTTTGTCCAAAAATTCACTATAAACACAGATTTTGAAAAAATGATCAAAAACTCTTCAAAATTGTTGAAATGATGGCTGATGATGTGACTAGGCTTGGAGTGAAGCCTCTATAAGTATACCCAACTTTATTTTCTGCTCAAGCATGGCCGAAGCCTCAATATTTGCATTCGATCTTTTAAGATTGGCCATTGCTATTTTCTCCTTTTGGTCATAACGCTTGAACTTCCTCTTCAGTAGGTCATTGTCTTTGTTTTCTTTCTCCAAAAGCTTCTCCAAATGATGATTTTCTCTATTAAGCCATGGCTCCCTATTTTCATTTATCACCATTGCAAGTTGTTCATTTAGGGTTAATTGATCATCAAGTTCAGCCTCTTTTTGTATTTCTAGAGCTAGAGATCTTTTTAGCCCTTTAGTTCTAGGTCTGCCTCTTGGTGGTTGTTCATATTTTTCTTCAAGAAACCCATGATTTTCAAGTGTCTCATCTTACATAACCTTGGCTCTTTCTGCCTCCCTTTGAGATGTAATGAATTTCACCTCATCAATGGCATTTTTTGTCTTCAACTGTTGATTTTCCTCCTCAAGGAATTTTGTAACAAATTTGGACCTGTTAAGATTAGTTTGGAGCTCTTTAATCTTGGCATCCTTCCCCTTGATGACTGCACTAGTGATCCCATCATCATCATCCTCATCTAGGTCAACTAGGTCAAAATCATACTCTGTTTCATGGAGGTCATCCTCATCATGAATGGATGCCTCATGTTCATCCTCCTCTACCATCTTTTATTTCCCCTTTTGTACATGTTTTTTTTGGTGAAGAAGGCAGGGCCCCTTCCACATTCTGTGGATAAAATACCTACCTATGACCCCTCTAGTATATTTTTTCCAATGGATCTATCTCAACCACATTAGCCTACTTAGGCTCATTGATCTAAGCTCTGCTAGGTGACTCAGTCTTAGTATGGGATAGAGATTATGGTGGTGAAGTAGATGAAGAAGACTAATCTGATGACGATGAATGTACTATGGGCTGAGATGGAGGAATGGAAGTGGAAGGAAGAGATGATGAAGGCACATTTTGGGCATGTTGAATAGGTGGAGCAGTGAATATGTATTGATCTATGAATGAACTCCATGGAATTTCAACTGTTTGACGTGATGGAGGACTATGATTTTGATGAGGGAGTGGTGAAAGATATTGTTCATTTGTTGTGCATACTCTCTCTTCTGGACAATGAATGCCATGTTTTCAATGCTCTGGAAAATGTAGTAGGGTATGTTGAGAATATTTACCCTAGTGAAATGCATAAGTAGCTGGATTTGATAGGCATACAATCTAGAAAATTTGCCTTCACATGAAAATTATCTCATGATGATCTTCATCATGGGAGCATATCTCTCTAGGAGGTAAGAGAAAGGAAAGATCCTATTTCTCTCATTATTGTACCTAGGCTTCATGAAAGGGTCATAGTAATGCTCCTCCAATTCTGTCTGTTTGAACCATTTTTCCCCAACATTAGGGATCATGGTGGTAGCTGAGATAATGGCAGTTGACATAGTGAAAGTGACACCAACTAAAGTAACTTGGTTGTCATGGATATTAGCAATGAAAATTCTGGTCAACATAGCATCGTGTTGGACCCTCTGAATTTCCTCACAGAAATCAAAACATCCAACATGTTTGAAACATGTCACAGCCATAGGAGATGCTTGATTTTTCTTGGTGTTCAGTTTGGAATTTGGAGTTGAATTGGTAGCTTGGGAATAGTAATTATTACATATAGTGAACATAAAATTACATAAAAATAAAAATAAATTACATGTATGTTTTTTGTTGACACCTAATCCTATGGATGGGTGTGCATAATTAATATTGTATATTAATTAATATTAGGAAATAAGGAAGGCCAAGAGTCATTGGGAGATGAATCCAAATAGCCTCACCTCCATGTATAAATCCATGTGCATTCTTCAGCTAATACACATTCTGATTTTGAGGAGTTACCTCCTGGTTTGACATGGTATCAGAGCCAGCTCCACTATTGGCATTTTTGCCTGTGGTGTAACTCCCTCTCCTTTGCTCAGTCAATTTTATTAATAGTTTTTGCTGCTCATTAATTGCTAGACTGTTATTCTGCATTTTTTTTCTCTATTTAACCCTGACATTTGCAGCTCCAGCTCCTGCAGCTCCTGAAGACTGCAGGCTCCTCTGTCAATATGCAAATTGCAAGCTCTGTCATTATGCAAGATTCCATTTCAAAAAAATTTTGTAACAGCCCTTTGGGCCTCCTCCACTCTCCCAACGCCTTACCTACCCAACGCCTCTCCACACTCCGCCCTCACTGCTACATTCTCCATACAGCGCTTTGCATTTCCCTATCGACTTCTCCTCTCCCCTCATTTCAACGCACACACTCCCCCCACTCTCCTTGCCTCGCCCTCTGCGCACCTGCCACATTTATATACACTGTTGTCAAAGTTTAAATACCTCCACATTCCACAGCGTTATAAACTGTCATACCACGCCCCTCCTGTAATATCATTGCGCTGCCATGGAGAATATATGGTAAAACGCTATGTTTTAATAACACTGTGGTATCAAAATGCTGTTCCCAGCCTTCTTTTAATACGCTCGCTTGTTCATACATCCACGCTGCATATTAAAACTCTATCATACATTCCCTTACCTGCGCACAGCTCACTCGACCAACGTCCCACCTCTCGGCGCCCATGCTCCCATCTCATTTGCGTTATGTTATTTACAACACCGCCACTCCATAACATGAATACCGCTCTGTCATTACGCTGGAATATCATTAATTTTCAAATTATAATATGCATGGTTTGAACTTCCGTGGCCTGTCCATTGAACTTCCGTGGCCTGTCCGCCTGTCGTATGGCTGCATAACACAGGTATCGAAGCCTCCCATCCATTCCATATTTTATATTACGCTGGAACGCTGTCAATACCGCTTCATACAGTTTCAAAAACCATTGCGCTGTCCATATATGAAATACCGCCTCTCCACCTGCGTTTAACGCATATATACGTGGTCACTGTTTAAATCGGCATTGTTCCAACATTGGTCAACTATTACATATATACCACGCTGCCACTGTTCATATTTACGCCCCTCCCACCATACCTTTTACGCCCTTACTTTGATACTGCCCTTCACTCATAATATAGCGCTGTTATAATACCACCTCATATATATTACACCACCATTTGTATACAATAGCACCATAATTCCGCCCTCTCCCATTCATAATTCTACCATTCCTCCTTTTAAATATCATTCTGCCCATTTCAATACCACTATTTCAACGCTATTCCATATTTTATACAACATTGCCTCCCATATATGCGGCCCCTCATTACAGTTATATACCATCCCACCATACATTTGATACCACTCTTTTCATACAAATACCGCCATTCCATATCACTCTACCATTTCATAAAATTTTTCCCAAACAAAAAAAATATATATACATATATTTTTTTTTGTGCAGAATTCAGTCTCTTAGCAAAGAGCTTGTGTTTTTTAAATTCAGTGTTTTAGCAAAAAGAGTTTCTGTCCTTTTAAACTGAGTACATTTTCCAGCAAAGATTTTTTTTGTTTTCTCTCCTTCAAGAGAAATTTTCCAGCAAAGTTTTTTTCTCTCCTCCTTCAAAAGAAGATGACAGTCCCTTCATCTTCTAAAGAGGCTGCCTACTTGGCACAGAGAGAAAAGAGACATGCTTCAGGTCCATCCAGAGGAAGAGAAGGTAGAATACGAAGAAGAAACTTCAGAGAAAAGGGGGGCAGACAATCTAAAGCTCAGCAGCAAACAAATCAAGAAAGAGGTAAAACTAATGACAAAGACAAAGGTAAACCAGTTGAATCAGCTCATTCTGTTCTAGCACATTGTAAAAATGGAGTAACTGAAAACCTATTTTATGTTTCATTTACTTCATGGAGAGATGATTGGTTGCTAGATTCAGGAGCAACATGTCACATGACATTTAGAAAAGATTTTTTTGAAGAATTCACTGATAAAGTTGATGGAGCAGTATATTTCACAGATAAATCCAAACTCAAGCCATCAGGGCTTGGCACAGTCAGGCTTAAACTGCCTAGTCTTCCTGATCATATCCTACATGAGGTTCTATACCTCCCAGAGTTGAAGAGAAACTTGCTGTCCCTGATCGAAATCCGGCAGCAAGGACACTCAGTTCACTTGTTTGATGGCAAGGCAGAGGTCAGATCAGCATCAGATCACTCACTTGTCATGGAGAGAATAGAAGAAGGGAGACTCTTGAAGCTGAAAGGTTCATCTGCTCATGCTCAAAACTTTGCATTCAGTTCATATCATGATGAAGGTACATTTCCATCAAGTCTTTTATGGCATGCTAGATTTGGACACTTAAATTATGACAGCCTTCGTTTGTTGAAGAAAAATGGTGTTGATGGACTGCCTACAATTCTTAGAAAACCTAAGGAATGTGATGCTTGTATTCTAGGAAAGCATAGCAAACAGCCATTTCATGATTCACACTCAAGAGCACATAGGAAACTTGAACTTGTTCATTCAGATTTATGTGGCCCTATGCCTATTGCTTCTGAAAATGGAAACAAATACATGATGACATTTATTGATGACTACACCAGAATGTGTTGGATTTACTTACTGAAGAATAAGTCCGATGCTTTTCAAACTTTCAAGAATTTTCATACATGGATTGAAAATGATGCACAAACACATATTGGCTCTCTACGTACTGATAATGGAAAAGAATACACTTCAAATGAATTTGAAAATTATCTTCGTCAACATGGAATCAAACATCAAACAACTGTGTCATATAATCCACAACAGAACGGTGTAGCTGAAAGAATGAACTGAACTATTTTAAATATGGTTCACTCCATGTTATTTTTCAAGAATGTAAAATTGATGTTTTGGGCTGATGCAGTTCTATGTGCTGTTTACATAAAGAATAGGTGTCCTTCAAGTTCAATTAGAAACAAAAATCCTTTTGAAATGTGGCATGGCCACATTCCTTCGATAAAGCATTTCAGGGTCTTTGGGTCCACCTGTTATGCCTTGATACCCAAGGGTCAAAGGAACAAACTTGGTGCTAGAAGCAGAAAATGTATCTTCTTGGGGTACTCCAATACCTCCAAAGGATATCGTCTCTATGATGAAGCAAATAAGAAGTTTCTGATAGCAAGAGATGTCATATTTCTTGAATCTTCCAAGAGTGACAAGGTTGTTGAGCGGCAACTTGATCGCCTGGATAGATTCACACATGCAAAGTCTTTCCAAGAATTTGATAATGTGATTCCACACATTGAAGGGGGGATTTCGATATTGAATCAAACTGTGGAATCATATCCTGAAGCACTCTTTCCCCCACATGAAGAAACAACCACGGATGACACATTGGATGATGTGATCGACAGAATTGGGAGATTGAATCTTGAATCAATCCCAACTCAGTCAAGTGACCAGCCTGGGCCATCTCAGAAAGGTCCTCCCAAATGGCTGACAAAGACACTGGAGGATGTTCATCCTGATGAGGTTGGAAAAACAGGAACAAGAAGTTCCACTCGAGAAATCGAAGGTGATGTAGATAATTCTGATTCCCCTGTTGATATGGATATTGCTTATAACTGTGAATTGAGTTTGTCTACAGATCATGAACCAACTTCCTTCAAAGAAGCCGCTTCTCATGATGAATGGAAAGAAGCGATGCGGAAGGAGTATGATGCATTGATAAAGAATGGCACTTGGAAGCTGGTTGATCCGCCTTTGGGAATGAAATAAATTGGCTGTAAGTGGGTCTACAAGAACAAGTACAAAGCAGATGGCTCACTTGACAAGCACAAGGCCAGGCTTGTGGCAAAAGGATTCGCACAGAAAGAAGGAGTCGATTATGAAGAAACTTTTGCTCCCACAGCAAAATGGACCACCATCCGGACTCTCTTTGCCTTAGCAGCTCAGAGTGAATGGAAAGTTCATCAGATGGATGTAAAAACGACCTTCTTGAATGGAGATCTAAAGGAGAAAGTTTATATGTCCCAGCCAGAAGGATTTGTGATAAAGGGTCATGAACACAAAGTTTGCAAACTTGTAAAATCCTTGTATGGCCTCAAGCAAGCACCACGAGCCTGGTATGAGAAATTGACCGAGCATCTTCTGAAACTTGACTTCAAACATTTTGATCTTGATGATGCAACTTTGTTTGTTAAGAAAGTTGGAAAAGCAGTTGTATATCTTGTGGTATATGTAGATGATCTTTTGATAACAGGAAACAATGAGAGCTATATTGCATCCATGAAGAAAGAGTTGAAGAAAGGTTTTGAAATGACTGATTTGGGTCATGTTGATTACTATTTGGGTATTGAAGTAATTCAACATCCTAAATTCATATTTCTTTCTCAAAAGAAGTACATTGGAGATCTCTTGAACAAATTTGGCATGGATGATTGTAAACCCTTAAGCACTCCAATGGAACAAAACTTGAAGCTCACATCTATTGAAGGGAAGGAATTTGAGGATGCAACTAAGTATAGACAGCTTGTAGGAAGTCTTATCTATCTAACCACCACCAGACCTGACATTTCATTTGCTGTTGGAATCCTCTCAAGGTTCATGCAAAAACATTGTGAAGGACATTGGTCTGCTGCAAAAAGAGTGTTAAGGTACTTGAAGGGGACTCAAGACTTTGGACTCAAATATACACAGGTAGGCGACTTCAGCTTGATCGGATACTCTGATTCAGACTTTGATGGCGACAAAGAAACAGGGGTGTCTACTACAGGTTACACCATGAGTCTTAGATCAGGAGCTGTCTCATGGAGATCACGCAAACAGTCAGTTCCAGCAGATTCCACGACCGAGGCAGAATATGTGGCAGCAGCTGAAGCAACAAAAGAAATTGTGTGGCTCCGAAAAATCCTGGAAGATTTGCAGATGAAACAAATGTACTCCACTCCACTCATGATCGACAACACTTCTGCAATAAAGTTGGCCAAGAACCCAAAGTTCCATGATCGAACAAAGCACATCAATACAAAGTACCATCTAATTCGACATCATGTTCAGGCCAAAACCATTCATCTACATCATTGTTCCACAAATGAGCAAGCTGCTGACATCTTCACCAAAGCACTTGGAAGAGAAAAGTTTGAAAAGTTCAGATCGATGCTTGGACTCACCAACATCCCTTCGGATTAAAGGGGGGAATGTTGACACCTAATCCTATGGATGGGTGTGCATAATTAATATTGTATATTAATTAATATTAGGAAATAAGGAAGGCCAAGAGTCATTGGGAGATGAATCCCAATAGCCTCACCTCCATGTATAAATCCATGTGCATTCTTCAGCTAATACACATTCTGATTTTGAGGAGTTACCTCCTGGTTTGACATTTTTGAATAAAACTGCATTACAGAATGGAATCATAACTTGAAAGAACAATTTAAACTTTGGAAATATTCCTTGGAGATCGTATTTACATGTTGATAAATCCTTTCAGATGATGAAGGAATGTTATTTGGATCACTCTCATTATTTTTGCTGACCTTATGAAAGTGAAATAGTGTTTTATTGAACCTTGGAAAATGAAACCTAATGACCTAATGGGACCTTGAATGACCAAACTCCATGGCGAATTTGACTAATATAATGACAAGATGAAATAAAATCTCATGACTGATATATGCTCACAAAGACATGAAGGTGGGACAACAAGTACAAATTTTGAGGGAGAGTGAATTTTTATGACTAGGGATACCATCAATGAGTGAATTTTTACATGACCTAATGGAATGATTAAAATTTTTTGAGTGGGACTCCTAAAATGATATGAAAAGAGTATTTTTTATCACTGATGGCAGTATGAAAATAGTGACACTAACAATGGCATTATTGGGGATGATAGCTTTGAAAGAGGTGTCAAGAACCACAAAAATCTGAATTTTGTAGATCAATGCCTCTTCCATTGGACCAATACGGTCAAAAAATCAAACTAAAAAACTTGACTGAAAACTAACAACTCGGAGGAATAGACTACTCAATGAAAATTTAAATGACTAAAAATTAACTCAATACTAACTTACTTGACTGAAAAATGAACTTGAAAATGGCAACAAATCAGCTAAGCTCCATGGCCTTCACTTCTAGCTCCAAAATCCATTTCTTTTCTACTTCACACTTGCAGAAAATGTAACTGATATTTACAATGAAAAATGGAAAACTGATCAAGAAAATTATTTCAGAAAAGATAATATTTCAGGATCCTACCAATATTTGTTCCTCTTAAACACTCCTGTCCATTCATCTCTTTAAGAAAATAATCATTCTGTCCCCGACAAGCTGAAATTTGATATGGCCCTTTCCATAAATTCTCAAATTTACCATTCTAACCTTTCCCTTCATTCCTGGCATATTCCCAACAAAGTACCACATATCCTATCTTGAAGTTGTCTTCCTTATTTTTCTGATCATAGATATTCTTTATCTTTTCATGAATTCTTGAAGTATTCTGAAATACTTCATCCCTTGTCTATTGGAGGTGTATCATTTAATTAATACGGTGTTGTATGTCATTTTCCTCAGTCCCTTATTCTTGCAGCAATTTCGTTACTCGGACTACTAATGATGAAGGAAACACAATATCGACACCATAAAAAACTTGAAAAGGATACATACCAATAGAATTTTTATTACTCATCCGATCTACCCACAATGCATTAATTAGCTTCTTATGCCAATTCTTTTTATTCGCCTCTAACATATTCTTAATCATACTGATCAATGACTTGTTAGAGGACTCTGCTAATCCATTACCTTGTGGGTAGTAAGTTGTAGAGTGTCCCAACTTAATGTTGTATCTTTCACAAAACTCAGTCATCTTCTTAGACTTGAATGATGTCGTGTTATCTGTGATAATATTTGTAGGACAACCAAAACATGACAGAATATTAGTTTCTAAAAAATGAATGATAACATAATTTGTATCTTGCCTGGTTGGGATTGATTCAATCCACTTTGTAAATTATTCTGTGGCTATCAATATCCACTTATGCTAAGCAGATGATGTTGGGTGAATCTCACCTATGAAATCTAGGCCCCACTATTGAAATGGTGCATGGATTAAAAGCAGATGAAGAGGAAATGGGAGAAGCTTTCTCTTAACCTGAAAAACTTGGCATTCATGGCAGCTCATTACTGGTTTGTAGACATCTGCAAAAACAATCGGCAAATAATATCTTGCTCTCAATATTTTATTGGTCATGGTCTTCCAATATAGATGGCCCCCACAATCTCCTTTGTGGAAGTCATTCATCACTTCCTTAGATTCTTCTTCGACCAAACAATTCAGCATCACACCTCTGGGATCTTTCCAATAAAGTGCATTATCCAATATCCAATACTTTGAAGCTTTGATTTTCAAAGATCTGCCTTGACTTTTAGTCATGCCTATAGGAGTGTTTAGGTGTTGCAAAACATAAACAATATCAGAATATTGTGGAGATGACAAAAATATATCGGATACCTGAATGAGGTTCACTTCTTCATCATTTTCAGAAAAAGCTAAAATCAAATTGATGTCAAGGGCATGAATATTTGACTCAGCCATGAGCTTGGCTAAGCTTAACCTTTGATCAGCTTGGTGGGCTTGATTTCAAGGTCATACTCCAGTAAAGATGCTATCCATCTTCCTCTCCTACCTTCTTGGTCTGTCTTCATGAGAACTTTGTTCACGGCTACATTAGGTACATAGGCAAGAGTGTGTAAATGCGATATGTAAAATGTGAAATCTTTCAACACTTTAACCAAACCTAGAGCCTATTTCTCTATGATGTTGTAGTGAAGGGTTACATCTTTGGTATTGCAACTGAAAAATGCAATTGGTATTTTTGTTTTGTCCCTTTTTTGCATCAAGACCGTTGCCATAGTGTGCTCATAAGAAAATGATAATATTATGAAATCACTATTATAATCAGGACTTATCAAAACTGGGGCAATAGTCAAGGAAAACTTAACTGAATGGAAATATTTCCGGGCATCTTTAGACCATTTCATATCACTATATTTCTTCAACATGTTTTTCAAATATCTAAGATACTCCGCTAAATTAGGAATGAATTTACGTAAGAAATTCATCTTACCTTTGAATGCTTGCACTTCCTTTTTGTTGCGAGGGAAATCAATTTGTTGAATTTCTTGAAGAAAGTTGTTAATCTGTTTATCATCCCAGAAAACATGCCAATATCACAAGTTATCAGGAATAGTGGGTCGATGCTTCACATGAATCTAAAATTTAATGTTTTAAAAGATGGGGATTTTGAAATTGCTTGTAGCTTTGGCTAATGAATCAGCCATGAGATTTTGATTCCCAGGCACCATTGTAAGTATACACTCCTAAAACATTTTCAAAATATCAAGTACATCATTCCTATATTGTCTCATCTGAGGATGGTTGTCTTGATATTCACCTTTGACTTGCTTTATCACAAGTTTTGAATCTCCATACACCACAATCCTTGTTGCACCCATTTCTTTAATATATTTAATCCAATAATTTGTGCTTCGTATTTGGCTTCATTGTAAGTGCAATCAGAAGCTAATTTATAAGAGCACAACCTTACATTTGTAGGGACCTTATTCTGTTGATGAAAATGGTTGTGGACCTAGATTCTAATGCATTCCCCATATTTCCCCAGGGAAACATCAAATTCCATGAAACATAGACCATTCTCATCCTTCTCATCCTCTAAATGATGAAACTAAGATTTTTACTTTTGCTGAATTTTCTAAATTGTCTCTTCATGCTTTTCTAGACTTTCTTCCACTTTATCCAAGGGTTGTGTTGAATCCTTCACTACCTATGATTTTTGTTCTGAATTTTTCAATGCTTGATCTAATGGTTTTTCTATTAAGCTTGGCAGATTCATCTTTTCCTTAGATATAAATTCTCTAATACAATTATGGATCTCAGGAACATATTCTACATCTACTAATTGACTATCTACATCATTTAGTCCACTATCATTAAAAAAAATGAATGACTCTAAATCTGTATGTACATCATTTATGGGACGATTGTTTGGCTTTTCTTTGCTTGCGATCATATAATTCATCTTAGTTTCACGATACAATTTTATCAATTGTCCGAAGACAAGGATAGTAGCATCAAAAAAGTCTAATTATAGTGTACATCCCAACTCCCCCGCCCCCCACACGATCTTGAGAGTAGCATGCCAAAGCGTGGTGGTATGTCAGCTACCACCACATCCATTAGAACATTCTTAGCAGGAATCTTCTTTAGGAAGACTAACAAATATTTAATCAAACCAATAGAGTAGACTCTACCTGCATCAAAGGATTCTAAATCATGGTAGGGTTAAGTAATGTCAAGGCCTAACTTCTCCATTATGGATTTTGGCATCAGATTGTGGGAGGGTCCAAAGTCTAACATGGAATTATGTAAAATACTCTAGTGGATTCTTAGACTCAAGTAAAAAGGAGGGACCTCACTATCTTCTAATTGGCTATCAATAGCAGGACCAAAAATGAGTTCGGGGTGATCATCTTCGAAATTCACCATGTCGGACAAAAGATCTACTTTAAGCATCTTGGAAACATGGGATTTGTACTGGTTGTTTTTAACAAGCTCGGTTAAGGGAATAAACACTTTTAATTTTAAAATTTTTGTATCTAAAATGAATGGAGTAGTTTTTTCTACCTCTTTAATGATGATGTCTCACTTTCCAGTATGGTCCTTCGGTGGAACTTCTTTTTTCAGATTGTCCTTTTCCTTATTGGTTGAACTTGTGGATGGCTGATTTACTTTATTTGGATTTGTGATCACAGGCTCTTTTCCCTTACTCTGATTACTCGGAAGATTCTTCCTTGTTCGAGTGTATTTATGCTGATATACTCTTTTCTGAATGGGATTAACAGGTACATCTATGTTCCTCAATGACATCTACCTATTTTGTGAACTAAGTGCATTCAAATACCCCTGTTGGTAATCATCTGATTCAGTCTCTAATTCATGATCATTAGCAAGAATAAAATCCTCGTCTTTAGGCTGCTATTTTTTTTCAAAATATTCTTCATCTTCGGTAAAAAAACATAGGCAAATCATCAACTTTGATAAGGAGGTTTTCCTCATCAACTATGTCTTCATCTTATTCTTCTCCTTGAGCATAGTTCTGTTGCAAGTGTGCTCTGATTTGTTGTTGTTGCTGTGGTGGTTGTTCAAGAGCCAGCTGCTCTCTCTGCTTAATCCTTAACTGAGGTTTTTGCTGACCTTTATAGTTTGGATTTCTGACCTCAAGCTGTCTATCTGTGATGGACATCCTGTCAACCATCCATTCAATAGTTCTGATCAAAGTATCTTTCTTAGCATCGGAAAATGAAGTGGATGGCTCATCCTTAATGGTAACTCTCCTCTCATTTCTAGCTCTAGCTCTCTTCATTAGTAGATTTTCTTCAATACCGATTGCATTCTTTTGCATATCTTCAAGTGTATCAGTATTTATTTCCCTTAATTGGTAAGCCATGTCAGCATCAAATTCATTAAGATAATGAATGAGAGCCAAGCCTGGATGAGGCTTGATCTCAACGGGAATTTCTTTATAAATCCTATTAAAGCGAGTATTTAAATCTTGGACTGTTTCATTAATCATTATTTTAATGTTCTCATACTTAGCAAGTAACTATAATTGATTTTTCTTTACTTCCCACCGGCCTATAAAACAAATCAACAAGATTTTTTTGTGTGGAAATGGAATTAGCAGTGAGAGACCTAAACCAAAAATTTTCATCTCCAGAGAAACTCTAGGCTATAATCCTGATTTTTGCATTGTTAACATCGACTTCCTCCAAATCTATGAAGTCAGTGACCTTAAAAATATGTTGTCTTGCAGATATGGTGGGTTTTTCATCAAATAAGGGGATTCTTTGGCCATAACCATGAGGTAATTCATTCAATTGGGCTGGTAAGATGAGTGGGGAAAATCTTGCCATGATTCCTATTGGATGGAGTATTGTATTGACAACAGGAGGGATTGGTTGAATAGGTAAGGGAGTTGAAGTTGTTGGTACTGAAGTTGTAGGTATGTATGATGAAGTCAAAGGTGCAGATGAATAAACTACAATTGACTAAGTTTTAGGTTCAGATGAAACATAAACTTTCTCTGGATGGTAGAATGGGATCCACTCTTTTATGTCAAGGTCAGATTTGGGCTTAATATCTTTGAAAAACCAATCTTTCAGATTACTAAGGTCTAATTCAGACAAAGTCTTGACCTCAGATAATCTTAAAGGGTCAAAAACTATATCAGATAAAGAGGTTTCATATTTGGATTTAAACATGAAAATTCAAACTTTAGATCATTATGAATATCTTCAAGAGAAAGTAACTTAGCAGGTAGATAAATTGATCTTACCAATGGAACTGGTCCTCATTGAATGTCTACAATTTGATATTGATGCCGTCAAAATAACTTCTCTAGATCATCAATTGGATCAACTGGATCAGGGTCAGGATTTTCTATGGTATATATTGTGGAAGCCAGCTCTACAATCTTGGCACTGCAATTATTGAATTAGCCTTTCTGAAACTTAACCCTATCATCCAAGGATAAAATTCCAAAATTTTCTTGTTGTACACCCATGGAGAATAAATATTTCGTTCCCTGGCAACGACACCAATATTTTGTCACTCCGCCAGATTTTGAAGGCTGAAAAAGGAATTCCAACAGAGGTAACCACATACCAACCTTTTAAATTGGTATCTATCCCTACCAAGTCAGAGAGGGCTCTCTCCACAAAAATACAACCAAGAGGGCTGGATGAATTAGTGTTTTAGGCTAGCTATGAAATACAAGGGTTTTTTTTTATTTTGATTGGGTTGGGTTGTTGGTTGAGGATTAGGTCAAGGAAAATGATATGGAATTGCAGTCCATTCGATGGGGCAAGGTAGGTAGAAGTCTCAGCACTTAAAGATTATTTGGTGAGATGGTTTAAGACTAATGAGGAGCTAGGAAGAGCATAGGAGATGTATTCTTCCTAAATTGAAGAAAATGGACAAATTATGACAAATTTCCCAAAACATAGCATGAAAAACATGCATTCTACTTATAAAATTGAAATTTATCATATATTAGACATGAAATGTTTATGATATTAAAAAACATTCATAATAATGATCATAGAGTAAAATCAATGCCAAACATTCATACCACATGGAACCCAAGGAAATACTTGCAATTCTTCATTAGTTTCAGACCATACTCATTACACTTTATTAATACACTAGCATCCAAATTGATTCCAACCCTTGCTAAGAGTGTAGAAAGGGAATATATAGACATCAAAACTACATTCTCTCATCCTCAGGGGTCGCATTCTTGAGTTGAGGATGATATCCACAAAAATATGAATTAAAATATGGATTGTAGGGAGCTCTAAGTGACTCCTCCCTAATTACATTGAAACTGGTTCATTTGACTTTGATTAGTACATTTACATCATGAATATACCCCCAAGTAACTTATCCATACCATATTTACATTTACAATGCTCAATTACATAAGTGAAATCATGATTTCCAAGAAAAAAGTTAAAATTTCAGTGAAATTCCAAAAATACCAGCAAACTGTCAAATGTGCCCTCTCTTTGGTAAATGCGCCCTCCCTTTGGTAAAAGTGCCCTCCATCTTGAGCCTATTTTTGACTGAGTTGTGGTGTCCAAATTGGCTCCAAGATAGTTTTTTGGAAAACCCTTCAAGTCTAGTTTCCATATCTGCCTTCGGTTTTCAAAATGAAGGTCATTTTCCCTATCAAAATTAATTTCTCCCAATATTGCTAAATGCGCAGCACCAGGGCCAAAAATGAGGAAGAAACATGATTGTTTAGTGGTTTTTTTTCCCTTTGCACTTGCTCGTTTTGTAAACCAAGCCTTGCAAATTGGTTTTCTAAGATGTATGAACCATTTTTCATCTAGTGGTGGTGACCTTTTTCTCAGAATATGTTTAAAAAACAGTGCAACACCATTGGCGCTACGCGTTTGACACTTGTCTTTGTGACCTATCTCTCCCAAAATTCACTAAAAACACAGATTTTGCAAAAATGATCAAAAACTCTTCAAAATTAATGAAATGATGGATGATGATGTGGCTAGGCTTGGAGTGAAGCTTCTATAAGTATATCCAACTTTCTTTTCTCCTCAAGCATGGTCAAAGCCTCAATCTTTGCATTGGATCTTTTGAGCTTGGCCATTGCTATTTTCATCTTTTGGACATAATGCTTGACCTTCCTCCTCGGTAGGTCATTGTCTTTGTTTTCTTTCTCCAAAAGCTTCTCCAAATGCTAATTTTCTCTATCAAGCCATGGCTTCCTATTTTCATTTATAAACATTGCGGTTGTTCATTTAGGGTTAACTGATCAGCAAGTTCAGCCTCTTTTTGTCTTTCTAGAGCTAAATCTCTTTTCAGCCCTCTAGTTCTAGGTCTGCCTCTTGGTGCTTGTTCATATTTTTCTTCAAACAACCCATGCATTTCAAGTGTCTCATACTACATAACCTTGGCTCTTTCTACCTCCCTTTGAGTTGTAATGAATTTCACCTCATCAATGGCATGTTTTGTCTTCAACTATTGATTTTCCTCCTCAAGGAAGTTTATGAAAAATCTGGACATGTTACGATTAGTTTGGAACTC
Source organism: Pinus albicaulis (assembly GCA_034641835.2). Lineage (NCBI taxonomy): Eukaryota > Viridiplantae > Streptophyta > Pinopsida > Pinales > Pinaceae > Pinus > Pinus albicaulis. The sequence continues at coordinate 1,841,718,300 of CM076575.1, read as the reverse complement.
TTTAATCTTAGAATCCTTCCCCTTGATGACTGCACTAGTGATATCATCATCATCATCCTCATCTAGGTCAACTCAGTCAAAATCCTGCTATGTTTCATGGAGGTCATCCTCATCATGGATGGCTACCTCATGTTCATCCTCTACTATCTTTTCTTTCCCCTTCTGTAGCTATTTTTTTGGTGAAGAAGGCAGGGCCCCTTCCACAAAATTTGGATAAAATACCTACCTATGACCCCTCTGGTATATTTCTTCCAATGGATCTATCTCAGCCACACAAGCCTGCTTAGGCTCATTGATCTCAGCTCTGCTAGGTGACTCAGTCTTAGTATGGGATAGAGATGATGGTGGTGAAGTAGATGAAGAAGACTGATCTGATGATGATGAATGTACTGTGGGTTGAGATGGAGGAATGTAAGTGGAAAGATGAGATGATGAAGGCACATTTTGGGCATGGCGAATAGGTGGAGCAGTGAATATGTCATCAGCTATGAATGAAATCCATGGAATGTTCAATTTTTTGAGGTGATGGAGGACTATGATTTTGATGAGGGAGTGGTGAAATAGATTGTTCGTTTTTTGTGCATACTCTCTCTTCTAGAAAATGAATTCCATATTTTCAATGCTTCAGAAAAGGTAGTAGGGTATGTTGAGCATCTTTACCCTAGTGAAATGCATAAGTAGTTGGATTTGATAGGTATATAATCTATAAAATCTACCTTCACATGAAAATAATCTCATGATGATCTTCATCATGGGAGCATATCTCTCCATGAGGTAAGAGAAAGGAAAGATCCTCCTTCTCTCACTCTTTTACCTAGGCTTGATGAAAGGGTCATAGTAATGCTTCTCCAATTCTGTTTGTTTGAACCATTTTTCCCCAACATTAGAGATATCAGTGGCAGCTGAGATAATGGAAGTTGACATAGTGAAAGTGACACCACCTAAAGTAACTTGGTTGTCATGAAGATTAGAAATGAAAATTTTGGTCAACATAGCATGGTGTTGGACCCTTTGAATTTCCTCATAGAACTCAAAACATCCAACATGTTTGAAACATGCCACAACCATAGGAGATGCCAAAAGTTACCTATTATTTGTTGGATCTAATATGAGTATTCTCCCTCCTTTATTTGGCCTCCTCTACTCTTTTTCTTCTCCCTCATTTTATGATTTTTTTCATTCTTCTGCCATGATGCCTTAGTGTCAAAACCCTAGGGAAGTATGATGATAATGAAATGTGATTTTTAGGACTAGGGAATGGGATAGTGTATTTGAGGGAGATGGGGGTAGGGATATAGGAGTTAGGGAATGTGTCAGGGAGTAGGGATATATAGGAGTTTGGAATAGGGAATTTATCACGAGTGTAGGGAATTGGGAGCCTAGGTAAATAGTATACATAGGGTTTAGGGTTTTAGGAAATGAAGCTTAGGGAAAGGGAATGTCAATGTAGGGATTTAGGAAAGGGAATATGGAAATTTGGGAAGGGTATGAAGGTTTAGGGAGTGAGAATGAAGTGTAATTAGGTTTGTTTTAGGAATACTAGGGTTTTGAATTGAAGAAGACTCCAAATTTCTCTTAAACAAACCCACACGTCCAAATTGATTTGATTAGATGAGGATTGAAGCAATTTCAACTTACTTGATTGTTTGGAAGTGTAAAAAATCACTGTTGAAGAAGTTGAGGGTGATTTTGACGTTTGGAGGCTTTGTAAGCAACTGTTGAAGAAGATGGTCAAACTCACAATGCCTCAAGGAAATGCACAACGCTAGAAGATAACATGCAATGCCAGAAGAGAACGTGCAGTGCCAAAAGAGAACGCGTAACGCCTTCCTCTGTTTGGCTGATTTGGCTCAAAAAACCTGAAAAGCCTAGTTTGCTGAGGATGGTCGATGGTGGTAAGAGACAAATGAGGTCTCTCTTGATGTCATGGGGGCTTTTTATACTTGTGTGAAATTAATATTTTCATTCAAAACCCACTTTCTAATGTTTCATTTTCACCTTTCAAACTTTTAGAAAACACTCTTTTACACTTTGAATTTTTCTTTTGCAGGTTGATGACGCTGAAGTTTGGAATTCTTATCATTTATTTTTCCTTGTGCTCAGTTTGGAATTTGGAGTTGAATTGGCATCTTGGGAATAGTACTTATGACATATAGTGAACATAAAAATAAAAATAAATTAGACCTTTTTTTTTAATAAAATTACATTGCAGAATGGAAATCATAACTTGAAAGCAGAATTTAAACTTTGGAAATATTCCTTGGAGATCATCTTTACATGTTGATAAATCATTTTAGATGATGAAGGAATGTTATTTGGATCACTCTCATTATTTTTTCTGACCTTATGAAAATTAAATGGTGTTTTATTGAACCTTGGAAAATGAAACCTAATGACCTAATGGGAACTTGAATCACCAGAATCCATGGTGACTTTGACTGACATAATGACATGATGAAATAAACTCTCATGACTGATACATTCTCACCAATACATGAAGGTGGGACATAAAATATAAATTTTGAGGGAGAGTGAAGTCTTATGACTAGGGCTACCATCAGTGAGTGATTTTTTTAGATGACCTAATGGAATGATTAAAAATTTCTGAGTGGGACTCCTAAAATGATATGAAAAGAGTATTTTTGATCACTGATGGAAGTATGCAAATACTGACACTAACAAATGTGAACCACTATTTTTCTTGTCTCAAAAGCATGTTTATGGTGGTATTTTTTTTGGTTTATTGGTGGTGTATTTTTGTTGAGACTTGGATTACAGAGTTGAATTCTTGTTGAGTAAAGAGTCTTGGATCCAGTTTGAAAATTTATGACATGAGGTCCACCTAGAGTAGAGGAGCGGTGACTTCATGAGTGAGGAAAAGTGATATTAAAGCTTCAGCAAAAGGAAAAATTTCTCCATCCAATCAAATTTGGATAGTCCAATCAAAGTTGGGAAAATATCGTTGATCGTGGTGGCCTTCAGTGGATAGTAGTCATTAGATCCATGAGAGAACAAAGTCTTCTGATCTGATCAGTAGAATCGAGTCCCTTGGCTAACTGGTGTTGTCCTATTGTATATGAGGTCAAGTATCCAGGTTGATCAGAGTCAACCATCTATGTAAATGAAAAATTCCTTGACATAATAGAGACATAGAGCAGAACAACAACAAGGGTGGTTTTCCTCTCAGGAGGGTTTGCACCTGAAATATTGTCTCATGTGTGATGATGTGATTGTGTGCATTGCTTATTGTTTATGTTGTTGCTTATGGGTTTTAGTTTATGCTTATATTATGCACATGCTATAAATTTTATTAGTTATTGGTTAACAAATGTGTGTTTCAGTAAGTGAATTTTAAACTGGTAAAAATCATATATTTATCAGACTAATGATTCACCCCCCTCTCACTAGTGCTCAAAGGTTTCCAACAATTGGTATCAAAGTGGGGATCTCAGTGTTATATTTATCGTTGGAGAGTAGATCTTGTATTTTTTGGTAGAAATTTGTATTTTTTTTAGAATGGCTTCACAAGGAATACATGTTCTTATTGTTGCAAATTTCAAGGTATGGCAAGAAAGTGTGAAATATAAATTATCCTCTTCTGGATATAACATTTGGATATTGGTTTGTGAAGGATATGATGGAGATTCACCTTCATCTAATGTATTCAAGCAAAATGATCAAGAAAAATGAATTATTTTGGAAAATTTTGAGATTTAAAATATTCCAAGGAGCTTTGGGGAAAATTTCTTATGTTATTTGGAGCAAGTTGTAGTAGCAATGATGAATAGTTCGAGAAGGGAAGAAAAAATAAGAAGAAGAATAAGAATATGATGAGATCCAAGAAGAAAAAACTCTAGGTTAACTAGTTGTAAAAGAGGACAATAGTTCTGAAGGTATAAGCCACATTGATTTACTTTTGAGTTATATTTTTAATAATAGTGATGATAATGATTTAGATCTGGTTAGTGAAAAAGATGATGATCATAGTTATATTGTCCTTAAGGTTGAATATGAATATTCCATGGTTTTTATTAAATAATTTTCTAGTGAAATTGGTAGACTAACTGATGCATGTAAGGATCATGAGAAGAATTCACAAATTTGTAATAAAAAGGAGAAAGATCTCAAGGAAGAGAACATTATATTAAGGACACAATTGGTAGAACCGAAAAGAGTAGAAGAACTCAATTACAACAAGAAAAATAATAAGAAGGATTATGGTGAAGCACTTGAAGGTGTAATTGACAAATTAAGGAAGGAGCTTAAAGAAAAGGACTAGAAGATGGAGCAAGTAAAAAGCACCATTGCATGAACAAATCTGGTAGAAATTTTCAAAAGGGTGAGATAAGACTGCATGCAGGAAAGAATAACAAAGAAGAACCAAAGAAGCTTGCAACAAAGAATGTGACCAGGAATAACTGTAAGAAAGGAGAGATAAAATAAATTCACCAGCATCAGCAAAGTAGAAAACCAAAAGGAGAGTTTACATCTAGAGAAAAAATTTCTCCTATGGTTGAGGATAGTAGTTTTCAGAGGAGTGTTATGTAGGAAAATCCTCTTTGCAAACAAAGATGATCCCACTAGCCCTAGGATGGGTCTAGTAACAAAGGGAACAATCTAACACCTACTTTCCTAGATTGTAAATGGACACAAATCGTATAGAGATGGCTTGCCTTGATCTGATGCTACTCCTTGCTCAAGTATTTTGATCCTTTTCTCTTATTAGTTAGATCCTCACTATCACCAGTGCTTATTTACCTACACAAGAGATCAAAAAACACAAAAAGTGAAAGGATAACATGTATTTTACATAAACAATCTATCTAGTTGATCAAGGAATACTATAAATCTAATCATGCATCATGGATAAGAATGGAAAGTAAGAATCAGTTGTATGATATTAATATAAGAGGGGAGTTACAACCTGCACCTTGATGTCAAAGCTCTCCTTCAACGGGTCTAAATCCAGGCACATCTCCATGATGTGAAAATGAATACTAGTTATTTTTGTGCTAGTTTCATTTCAGATATAAACTTTTCTTTGATTTTTTTTTACTTATCCTTCATGAGTTTGTTTATGATCATGTGATTGGAAAACAATGTACTTATTGAAATTATGAGTTTCTCATAAGCTTAAAAAAACATAATTTTAAATGACAGAATAGAAGAAATATTAAACACAACAAACACACATAACAGAGCTTAACACATCCCGGATGCGGGTGGCCTCGGTGATTAATGAGGAGCAGGTGGTCAGGTGGGTTGGCGCGTGGCTCACCACCACCGCCACCCATCCTCGCATGCTCTGGCCCTTAAATGATACAGTCCGGCAATTCAATGCAAATTTATGGGAGCTCTCTCCCCGAAACCAGCGCATTTCTTCATTAGCGATGGCGAACTCTGGTAATTTCGTGTTTGTTCATCCCCTCCGCGTCTGTTGCATCCCTGCTGCGGCTGAGCGCAGCTCACGCACCAGCACTGGGTCACGCTGTGTTTTAAATTGTTGTATGGAAATTCTGCCCGGCCTTCATATCTCCAACTGCGCCTCTTGCAATCTTCCGCGCACGTCTGTCTCCGACTCCGGTAGCCAGCAAGCTCATCCTGCTCTTACGGTTCCCTCTGACCATCAAACCATGCCCCGCTTACGCCCGAGAATGCGTTGCAGGCGTGGGGGTGCCATTGGGCATGCTATCAACCGTTCCTCTCCCTCCAACTCCGATTCCTCGTCATATTCTTCTGAATTTGGACCTGTCCGTCTTCCAGCTCCACGAAAAGGTCGAGGAAGGGGTCGGAATCGTTTCAATCCCGCTGGGCATTTTCGTTTGTCGTCTAGGGCGCATTCTCACCATGCCCATTTTCATTTCCCCTATAGTATTGACAACACCCCTCTCCTTGCAATGGTGACCATAGACCTTCGGGCTGCCCCCTCTGATCAGATTTCTTCAGACCAGGTTCGAGCCAACACTGAGGCTGCTCGGGAGACCTTAACGGAGACAGAGCACAGCATGCCCCAGGCGGATATCGGGAAGACTGTTTCTTCTGGGAATGAGGCCAACTTGGGTGCTCAGGCGAATCCTTCGGCTCCAATTGATGGCGGTCCTGAGCACAAGGATGATCCTCCTCCTGCTGATGAGGATCCTTACAAATATGCCTGCCTCATTGTCGAGGAAGATCCTCCCTCTGTTCAGTAACGTGGTTCCAGGTTCGCGCACCTGTGTTTTGGTTTTCATTGGCCTGAAGGTGTTCATCTACATTTTTATGCATCTGCTTAATTCTGCTACTGTTATTTTGGTCTCTCTTCTGCTTTATGGTCGGTCTCCCCTGCGTGGGAGTTATACTCTGCATTATGTCCATGTTCTTGTTCTAATCACAGGTTCTAGAATTGTCATTTTTGTTTCTGCTATGGCTCGAATTTGTAAAAATCCAGCCACTCTGGCTCACTCCACAGGAGTCATTTTGTCAAGGTCTGTTTATGTTAAAGTTTCAGTTACAGTTTCCAGTCACTTGATAGGAACAGACAGTATCACTGCTTTTCAAAGCTCTCATGGTCTCTCTCCTAATTGTTTTGATGATCAATTACCAGCTGGTAAAGTTAGAATGCCTCAGCATTGGGCTGGAATTCTCGAGGCTTCGGCCTCCTTGTAACACTATTTTTGTATCAATATAGAAGTATCCATATTCAGAAAAAAAAAAAAAAAAACAGAGCTTAACACAGAGAATTCTGATAAAGGAGTCACTCCTCCTAGGCTACATCTCCTTGGTCCAGCTTCATAGTGTGACCTTTGTATTAGCTTCAAGTGTGCTCAAATTTCTATTACAAGCTTCAAAACCTCTTGGAAATTATTCCAATGAGTTTAAAACATCATAATTTCCAAAAAATGATTATTTGTTTGCTGAATTTGGACTATGGATGCTCTAGCAATGACCCCAACACCTGATGGCCCTGGCCTTCAAAAATATTCAAATGCACAAAAACACATGTAGATGAACTTTTCTGCCTCTACAAGATGCTCCATTGAGTTCCTAGCATGCCAATTAGCCAAAAATGACTTTTACTAAGCTTAATTTGGTGGAAAATTAAGTGAGTTATAACCAAAACCAGTTTTGCCCCAATTTCTCCTCTAAAACTAGAGAACTGCGAGTTAAATTTCTAGATTTGGAATTTCCGCAAAAATTGGCGTGCCTCCAGAAAAATCGCCAACTTAATCTTCAACTTAATTAGCACTAATCACGGTTTATGTGTGGATAAGAAAAATTTAATGGGTAAACACATATTAAGCGCTAATGTCATTTTATGGTAACAAATCCACGTTTTAATTTAATTAAAAGTCATTATTAAAAACCGCCGATCATTTATCTTTGCCCTCGGTATTCAGGCCTTGGCCACATGGGGAGGGGATTGGCCCCCTCCAACCCCCAATGGTTGGACAGTTAGATAATAAATTTTCACGGAGAGTAGATAAGGTAAGGACCAACGAGCAGTGGAGATAGTATAGGGCGCAGTTCGCAAGCGTGAGGTCTGGGTTTTGACCCCCACTCTGCCACAATAATTTTTCTCTGCTATAATAGAATCTTCGCTGGTCAACTTTGTCGACACCACCAAGTTAACCTCCGCTAGCCATTAGATGATAACTCCTCCAAATTGATGCCGCCTACTTTGGTGGGTTGAAAACTATATTTTATATATATATATATATATATATATATATATATATATATATATATATATATATATATATATATATATATATCAATGTAATTTGACATATCCACCATACTTAGTCCTTATGAATGAAATTTGACATTTGACCCCAGGGTGAGGAGATGGCCCACCAGAGAGGACACGTGGCACCCTCTGGTTGGGTTATACTCCAACCCTTAACAAAATTTCAAATTCCAACTTAGGAAGAATTGGAGGTCATTGGAAAATTTCTCTCTTCACTTATTCCATCTGGTGAATCTGAAGATGACACTTGTCGCAGTGCCACTGGCTGCAATTTGGAGAATATTCCCTGCAATGTTGACTATACCTGCCACATCATCACTGTACATGTTCTGCTCATTTTTTGTCTGTTTTGGAAAATGAATAGCAGATGATAACTCAGTCATATGAACTTGTATTTAATGAAACAAGTTTCACCGGAATCCTGGTGATGAACTCTATTCAGTCATTTAGGTTCGAAGTAATTTCGAGCACTTTCAATTTTTAGCTAAAACTTGAGCTTTAGATCATTCCTCCCCACTAGAAGCCTATTGGGCCCCAAAAGATATTATCAATTGTTCAAAAAGTGAGGGTACAACTCCCCCACTTTTCCAATCTCCAACCATTTTTCCTTTGAAGGATTTTGACCTTTGAGTCCAACTCTAAGGTATTCAACATTCCCTCTTCTTGAATTTATGATTCTTCTGTCAAGTATGAGATCTTGCTGAATTTCATCAAGTTATTTTGGCGTGAAATCATCTATTATAGCAACTGAACATGCTCTCCTTGATCATCAATCAAAGGAGGCTCAAACAATCTCAAATTCTAAAAATTAACGACAAAATAAATTGGCATATAAGGAGGCAAATCTAACTTGAATGCATGTGTACCAATCTTTTCTAGAATTTTAAATGGACCATAACGGATTGCTTTAAGCTTTTTACCTTCCCCTTGCAATATTTCTTTTCTTATGTACAACCAAACTTCATCACCAACTTGGAATTTGTGATCAGCCCGATGTTTGTCATTCCTTACCTTGTAGCTGCTTTGACTCTTTTCAAGTTTCTCTTGAACTGTGTGATGTACCAAATGAATTTGCTTAATGAACTTTCTTGCTTTATCTATGTCATTATGTCCATCTATAGAAACATATTTCTCAAAGATAAAATCCAATGGCGATCTTGTCAAGTAACCAAAACATGCCTCAAATGGCGATGTATCTGTGGAAGAATGTTTTTCCTAGTTGTATGCATGTTGTATGTAGTGTAACTGTTCGTCCCACAACTTGTGATGCTTGTTGCAATAGGCTCTTAGAAGATGAATAACAATTCTATTTACCACCTTTGTTTGAACATCCATTTGCAGATGAAATGTTGTACTCTTCTTCAACTTTGTATCCATCATGTCCCATAATTTTGCCCAAAAAATCAAGAATCTCGATCACTTACAATAGAAGTAGAAAGACCAAAATGAATCCATACATTTTGAAAGAAAAGATTAACGGTTTATTCAGCTGTAATAGTTTTCTTACATGCCATTAAAATATACATTTTTCTGAACCTATCTACCACAACATACAAATAATCATGACCTTTCCTTGACATAGGAAGACCTCCTACAAAATCCATTGAGATGCTCTCCCAAGGATGAGAAGGAACTTGAAGTGGTGTGTACAAACCAAGCTTCCTATTGCTAGGCTTACTTGTTGCACATAAATAACATCCTCTAATAAAAGGAGAAACACTTTCATTCATGGGTGGCCAATAATAATACCTTTGAAGATACACTATTGTCTTGCCTACATCGAAATGTTCTGGAATCAATGATGTCTGCGCCTCCCTTATGATATTGTTTCTTTCTCCCTGTGGTATACATAACTTTCCCAAGTGATACAAAAAAATGATATGCACATGATAATCTAACTCTTCACTTTTCTTTCCCTTACTCAATCTCTCATACACATCTTGAAAATCACTATCATTCACATATTGTTCAATGTAACTTTCATGCATAATAGAATTGTTCTTGAGAATAATAACTAAATTTACAATAGGCCTAGAGAGCATATCATCTACCTTATTGTAGATTCCTTTTTTGTACCTGATAACCTAGTGAAATTGTTTTAGAAAAAATATCCACTTGAAATATCTTAACTGCTGCAATTTTGACTATGATTGTAAGTACTGCAATGGCTGATGGTCGGTATGGATAATGGTCTCTTTTCCCATCAAGTAATGCTTCCATTTCTTTACACTTTGTACCAATGCATATAACTCTTGATCATAGGTAGGATATATATTCACAACTCCATTAAAAGTTTCAAAATGAAATGAGATAGGCTTACCATGTTGCATGAGCACTGCTCCCATAACATAATCACTTGCATCCATTTGGATATCAAATGGATGTCTAAGATCTGGAATTGCTAGTACCAGTGTTGAACTTATATTTTTCTTTAAAGTATCAAATGCTTTCTGCTACAAATCTCCACAATGGAATACTTTCTTTATGCTTTTCAATGCATGTAACGGTGCTGGAATGGAAGAAAAATTAGCAATAAATTTCCTCCAATACGGTGCTACCCCTAAAAAGCTTCTTACCTCGGTAACTGTATTGAGCTTGGGAAAATTCAAAATAAACTCAACTTTGGAAGGATCAATCTTCAATTCACCTCCTCCAATAATGTGTCCCAAATATACCTATGAATTCTTACCAAATTTTCACTTTAACATCTTAAGAAACAATTTCTCTTTTCTCAAAACATCAAGTACCTTGTTCACATGCATGGCATTTTCTTCTCTTCATTTGATGAGAATGAGTATTTCGTCTAAGTAAACAATGAAAAATTCATCTAGAAATGGTCTAAGTACATCATTCATTACTCTCATGAAATTAGTTGGGGAAATTGTTAAGTGAAATGGTATAACTAACCACTCATAAAATCCTTGTCTAGTCTTAAAAGCCATTTTCCAAATGTCTTCTTCAGCTATCCTAACTTGATGATAACCACTTCTCAAATCTAACCTAGTGAAATACTTTTCATGCTTTAACTGATCAAGCAAATCATCAATGTGTGGAAGTGGGTAGCAATTCTTTACCATGATTTTGTTCAGTGCACGGAAATCGATACACATGCGCCAAGTCTCGTCCTTCTTTGGAACCAAAACTATTGGAGAAACACATGGTGAAGTATATGGGAATATGATACCTTTATTCAACAACTCTTGGATTTACTTCTTGATTTCCAAACTTTCCATAATTGACATGCGATACATGCCAAAATTTGGAAGTGGAACATCCTGCTGTAGCTGAATCTCATGTTGAATTCCCCTCTTGGGTGGCAACCCCTTTGGTTCTTGAAACATCTCGCCATGCTAACTTACCACATCAAAAAAATAAGATTTTAATTTTCCATCACATCCTTCAAAATATTCATAGTTAACATCTTCACTTTTCTTGATCATGAGAAGCGCAAAAAATTTACTTGCATTTACTAGCCTCTTCCTTTGTCGTGCATTAACTAAAGAGATATTTAGTTTCTTGCAACAATCACTTAAAATATACTCCACTCCATATTTTATCAAATGATATTTGTTCTCATGATGGTAGAATACCGCTCCTGTCATACAAATATGGACTACCCAAGATAATCCCTAAAATTTCAAGTGGAATCACATCTAACTCAACTTCATCAACAAAGTTTGTAGTAATAGAAAATCTGAAAATACATTTCCTTGTCACCTGTAAATTGGAATTATTAACTATCCAACCCAAATGGTATGGCTTATGATGAGGTACAGTTCCAAGGTTCAATTTTTTAACTAAGTCTTCTGAAATCAAGTTTGCTTGTGACCCTGTATCAAATAAGGCATCAATATTTGTATGATTAGAAATTACTCTAACATGGAATAATTATATCCTTGTATCTTCATTTGAAGTGTTGTTGTGACTGTTTGAGGTACTAGAACTTGCAATAGCTTCCTTTCCTTTGTTAACCATGGAAACTATCTTGGTTTCATCTCCTGAATCAGATCCAAGATATTTTTGTGTGGTGGAAGTCATCTTTTGTTTCCCTTTGTTATTTGGTTTCTTTGGTCGTAGTTCGGGATGTAGTTTCCAATGGTGAGCTTCATCATTCCCCTCTTTGGAATAATGTCTGCATGTTATTTTCTCCCCTTCTTGCTTCACACTTGCATTATTCTTTCCCTTCCATTTTTATCCTTTCTCTTTTCCCTTACCCTTGAATGGATTTTTCTTACTACCCTCTTCAGAAATGATTTTACCCCTTGCTTCAAGATGCATGTCTTCCACACATACTTCATCTAATTTATTTGGGTTAAAAATGATAATAGTGTGTTTTAAGTAGGAATGTAGACCTCCTATATACTTCAAGAGTGTATCTTGTGAATTTAATTCTACTCCAAGTAATAAATCCCTTTTCCTAAACTCTTGTGTATTCTCTTGGACACTTTGGCCTTTGAGCTGTCTAAATATTTTCCAACTCATTATTGCTTTATGCATATAGGCTAATGGATATAATTTTATTTTAATGGAAGAAATTAATTCGACCCAAGAAATGGAAATCTTACCATGGATTCACATTTCCTCTTGTATCTTTTCCTCCCACCAAACTAGTGATTCTCCTTCTAGCCTTAATGAAGCCAATTGGATTTTGATATCGTCTTCTTGCAGACCTTGAATTCTACAGTAAACTTCCAATTGACGAATCCAATTATGTAGTCTTTCAACATTAACTTCTCCATTGTATGTAGGAAGTTCGAATTTGATGTCCAACTTGAGTAACAGAGTCTTACCTTTTGGGATCTTGGAATGAGTATGGGTATGAGTTTTTGTAGTGGATGTGGAAGATGAAGATGCTGCTGAGGATGATGATGATGGTGGTGGTGGAGAGGGAGGTGGTTTTCCACCACTTCCTTTTGAGCTCCTCTCTTCCTCCTTTTTACTCTTTGAAGATTTTTCTCTATGAGGGTGTTTTGAACCTTCTCCAGTTTCATTTTCCATAAAAGCTTCATACATAAGTTTCACCATCCTTTGCATTTCTTTGAACTCCTTATTGAGATCCTCTTCTTCAGAATGTTCATGAGTTCCTTCATGGCCTGACATTTTGGCTATATATTCAAGCTCAATCTCTGCAACTTGTGTCCCTTCAACCACTTCAGCCTCTTATGAAATTAATTCCTCTTGTGATTCAAGTGTTTCCTTGAGTGATCCTTTGGGTGAGGATGATGCTTTATTGCCTTCTTCCTTCTTGTCCTAACTTTTGGATTAGCTATCAGTAGCTTTCCTTCTCATCTTTGCAATCTCAATCTTGTAAGCATCAGTAAATTTGCATTATTAAAACCCTTCAAGTAAAACAAGAAAGAAACCTTGTGCTCTGATACCAACTTGATCTGAAAATAAATGCTAGTTATTGTTGTGCTAGTTTCATTTTAGATATAAAATTTTCTTTGCTTTTTTTTTGCTTATCCTTCATGAGTTTTTTTATGAGCCTGTGATTGGAAAACAATGTACTTAATGAAATTATGAGTTTGTCATAAGCTTAAAAAAAAGCATAATTTTAAATGATAGAACAAAAGAAATATTAAACACAACAAACACACATAACAGAGCTTAACACAGAGAATTTTGATAAAGGATTTCACCCCTCCTGGGCTACATCTCCTTAGTCCAGCTTCATAGTGCGACCTCTTTATTATCTTCAAGAGTGTTCAAATTGTTGTTACAAGCTTCAAAACCTCTTGGAACTTGTTACAATGAGTTTAAAACATAATAATCTCCCAAAAATGACTACTTTTTTGCTGAATTTTTACTATGGATGCTCTAGAAATGACCCCAACACCTGATGGCCCTAGCCTTCAAAAATATTCAAATGCACAAAAACACATGTCAATGACCTTTTCTGCATCTGAAACCTGCTCCATTAAGTTCCTAGCATGCCAATTAGCCAAAAATGACTTTTACTAAGCTCAATTTGGTCAAAAATTGAGTGAGTTATGACCAAAACCAATTTTGCCCCAATTTCTCCTCTAAAACTGGAGAACTGCTAGTTAACTTTCTAAATTTGGAATTCCCGCCAAAATTGGCACACCTCTAGAAAAACCACCAACTTAATCTTCGGCTTAATTAGCACTAAGCACATTTTATGTGTGGATAAGCACGGTTTAGTGGGTAAGCGCATATTAAGCGCTAATGTCGTTTTATTGTAACTAATCCATGTTTTAATTTAATTAAACATGATTATTAAAATCTGTCGGTCGTTTATCTTAGCCCTCGATCTTCGGGCCTTGGCCACATGGGGAGCGGGCTGGCCCCCTCCAACCCCCAACGGTCGGGCAGTTAGATAATAAATTTGTGCGGAGAGTAGATAAGGTAAGAACCAAAGAGCAGAGGAGACTGTAAAGGGTGCATTCGCAGGCGAGAGGTCAGGGGTTCGACCACCACTCTGCCACAATAAATTTTCTCCGCTATAATAGAAACTCTATCGATCAACTTTGTCGACACCACCAAGTTAACCTCTGCTATTTGTTAGATGGTAGCTCCTCCAAATTTGGTTGATGTCACCTAGTTTGGTGGGTTGAAAACTATATATATATATATATATATATATATATATATATATAATACCACCATATCAATGTAATTTGACATATCCACCATACTTAGTCCCTTATGAATGAAATTTGACATTCGACCCGAGGGTGAGGAGATGGCCCACCAGAGATGACATGTGACGCCCTGTAGTTGGGTTATACTCCAACCCTTAAAAATCATTCAAATTCCAACTTAGGAAGAATTGGAGGTCATAGGACAATTTCTCTCTTCACTTAACCCATTTGGTGAATTTGAAGACGACATTTGTCATAGTGCCACTGGCTGCAATTTGGAGAATATTCCCTGCAATGCTGACTGTACCTGCCACATCATCAATGTACCTATTCTACTCATTTTTTGCTTGTTTTGGAAAACAAACAACAGACGATAACTCAGTCATACGAACTCTGATTTTAATGAAACGAGTTGTGTCTGAATCTTGGCGATGAAATCTATCCGATCATTAAGGTTCAAAGAAATTTCAAGCACTTTCAATTTTTAGCTAAAACTTGAGCTTTAGATCACTGCAAAGCACTCGTTTCAACTTGGTACGAAAAGGCCAAAGGTATCAAATATCCTTCAATGCATATAGCAACAATTCTCTCTTTTTTGTTCTTATATCTTTGTTCTAACTAGAAGAGGTATGGGAGGATGTCCATTTTATAGTGAAGGGACAAGGAACATGGATCCAATTAAGGTGGGGAAATGGTTTATCTCCTTGGGCGGTTCATCTTCTGTAGGAACAAGAAGCCCAAAGGAAGAAGCTTGGCCCTATTCCCATGAAAAAAAAACTAGCTCTCCAACCACGAATCTTCTAGATCTCGAAGCTTCATTTCCATTTTTAAAAACCTTCCAAAAGTGTATTAGCATGGGTATGATCTCCATTCCAGTGTTGATCAGTGCTACTCCAAGCTTAAGATGAGGCATCAATGCAAGTGATACAAATAAGGGTCGCGCTGCTCCAATTAAACATTTTTTAAGGAGCTACTCTAGGAATTATTAACAGAGAGTTTTTTTGTATACTGTAAGGGATCTAATGGAAAATTTTCATGATGGAAATGAGACACAGGGTTCACTGTTAGGGTCCTCCAAGATTTAGGAACAGGGAGTACAGGGATAGTGACAAATTGTTGTGTAAAATATTCCCCCTAAAGCATGAAGGCCGAACGAGAGTGAGGAGTGAAATTCTTTACGAGTAGGTGGCCCGACCAAGATGTCGTTGTCGCAAAACCTGTGAAATCAAGCACATATATACATAACTGAAATCTCTAAGGTAAACACATGACACAAGGTATGGACTTAGCCATCTGTAAAAGAGATCATGAAACATGATCCATGGTATGGTCGTAGCCATCCAACAATAAAGAGGATCACAAATATGGACTCAGGTATGGTCGCAGCCATCTAGATAAAATAGTAATGTGTATAATCATGAATAATACATATTACCTCGCAACCTGGACTTTATCAGACAAAACCCAGGGTCTTGCACTCTATCACGACCATACCAAGTACAATTTCAGGCATGTGAATGAGTGAGTTAAAGTTGAAAATGCAATAAAATTGCCTGATTACCAGCCAATGATGTAAATCGTTAATAGGCGTGAGAGAGACCACCAATAATAATAATGGCCCTCAAGGTACTATCAGTACAATCCATGAGATGTGAATAAGGAATGAAGTCAAACACTCGTGAAATCATCTGATCAAAGGCCAATGGTGTGAACCTGTCATCGAATGAGAACAAATTGCCATTTGGGCATGCAGGCTCTAAGTTACTAAAAAGTGATCTCTAGATCAAATTCCCCGATAATGAGTTGAAGTTGACAGGAATCGATCCGCCGAAGCAGGGCCATAATGTGTCCCACTTCATCGACACAAGACAAAGGAAATAATATAATGATGAAATTGAACAGAGAACCGTGTGTTAGACTCCTATACCAATAGGTGTCATATATCATGATTGACTTGATAGGCTATGTAATATGTTCATACCTTTTCTTGTTGCAAAGGTTTTCCATATTGTCAAAAAAAATCAAAAAATTTAAAAAATGTAAAGAGGGTATACCCTAAAAGAAAAATCAAAGGGTGAAAAAAATAAAAATGGCCAAAAAAGTAAAAAAAAAATGAACCCCACCAAAAGAAAGGCCAAGGAAAGTGTGCAAGTCTAAATGCCACTAATTTGTGCTCTTATGTAATAAAAAAATTGTGTGCAACTTGTATCCCATGCCACAATTAATGAACAGTCAAACAATTTAACCTTGGATAGTTCATTTTTCATTTTTATGTTTTAGAGATAAAGAATAAAATCTGACCAAACAGTTTAATCTTGGCAGATAAGTAGATAGGTAGAGTAAATAAAGGAGCTCAATAGTTTAATATGAGCCCTTAGATGTAATAAGGATAGACTTAGATATATTTCCATATGTAAAAGAAAAGAAAGTGTGATAAGGGTTTGCCAGTCCAAGTGCACCCTAATAAAGAAGAAAAAATGGTAGGGTAAAGTAGGTAGGGTAGGTAGATGTTGTTGCAGAATTACATGTGATGAATAATGGCTCTAGATGTGTTAAATCTTTACTTTCATCACAAGTGCAAAGGCAGACACTACACTGGAAGAATTTCAAGCAAAGCAAAGTCAAATTATTAACTTCCCTTCTCATCTTTCCCTAAAAATTTCACTAATTTCCCTAAGTGCTAAGGTATTTGAAAATTAGAGGGGCTCAAAGCATTTCCTTGACTTTTGGAGGGATCGGACCCTCGGCCCAATAATTGGAAAAGCCTAAGTACTTAAAATCATTCATCATTACATTCACTCACTTCTAAAAAAAAATCTTTTCCTAAGTAAAATCCCATTTTACTTAGGAAAATTATGCAAGATTTCATAAAAACCCCATTCATAAAAGCATAAATTAAATACATTACTTTAATTATTTACACTTAGCGCTTCCGTTCATTTTTTCATATTAATTTCTAATTTTATTATTTAAATCCCCATACAAATAAACCCTTTCCCATATTATTTTAATTATATCCCAAATATTCTATATCCCGCCCCGTTGGTTGAAACATAACCATATAAATTTTAAATAATTGGTTGAAATTTCCAATTAATAAATAAACCCGACACTCCGCCATATAAAGGGATTAATTAACCCTCTAGGTTAATTAATAACCTAATCTACCAATCAAATCGCTCCCGATACGATTATTTTATAATAAATAACATCGGGCCCACAATATTAATTCCCCGTCATCTTCCTTTCCTGACAACCGTTCGATCAATCGATCTGAGATCTATAGTTGATATCAATATCGCTGCGCATCCTCGTCCGAACGATAACGTGCGATGGCCAAGCGGTTTTCTGAACAGTGCCGCGCCACGCGTCATGCATCGTATGGAATCGCTCGCCCTCCGCTGAAAACTGCTCTTCCCCAAAAGTTGTGCAATAGAAACCGTTTACCACTACCCCCCCGGTGACGAAACCACCGTACTTGCTGATGTCATCCATTAAAAAAATAAAAAAACCCGCTAACCTTTGACTTTGTGAATAAAACAAATGAACCCGCGTCATTTTCATTATCCCATGTAGTGACCAGTGTCCCATGCAACGAATTTCGAAATTAACTGTCAAAGTTTGCCAACTGCTACCTCGCTAAAGAGAATTGCAGTCAAGTCATCCAGAGTTCATCCGCCATAGCTAGCACCTGTTTAATCACTGTTCATTTCTCGGAAAACAGGTATTACCTAAATTCCCGCTGAACTCTGTAAGAATCCTAGTTTTTGTTTTAAATTCCACATGAAAAACTGAAACAGGGTTCAAAATTGGTCTTTAGTTCATTCCTCAAATCCCAAAATTACAGTTGTGTTCCCAAACCTGTGATTGTGCCCGTTTTTTCATAAAAACCCGAAATTTTCATTTCTAAATCCACAATAACCAGAAATGGAAATTCCTATGGCGTTGAATGTCGCACCTCTGAATGCCCCTCATAGAGATTTAGACTATCTTCCTCTAGCAGATAGGGATTTCCAAATTAAAGACCTTGTCCTCAGTGAAAATCCTCTTCGAATTTTTTGCCACTGCAGAGATAACTACCTAAACATCTTTGACATTTTTGCATTATGGGAATCCAATCTTCCCATGTATCTTCTCCCCTCAATCCACATTTTTCCTGAAATAATCCATTACTGCCATGCAAATTATGATCCCAATTAAAGAGCAGTCTTATCCCCGAGCCAAACTGTCCTTTTCCAAATAACTGCTCAGTCTATTAATGAAATGTTACAGTTTCAGCCTGGTCAAGCCTTGACTCCCCTTTCCATGGGAGAATTACTTGAGAAATCTGTCAATTTATACCAAGAAGAGTTGAATCGCCTTTGCCAAACCTTCATGTTACCAGAACATCAGCCCAAAGGCCCTCCCCCTTATGGTTATACCTTTTTCATTGATGTGGGCAGGATTATTTTGAATATGATATCCTCTATAATGGGTTTCAATACTAGTGAATATGTTGATCAATTAACCCTAGTATTTTTGTCTATTTTTACCCCTGGACAGCCCCCTACTGTCAAGTATGATTTTTCATCCTACATTGCTGATAAAATCCATGATCAGTTCATGAGATTAGAGAATGAAAGAGTGTTTAAGTATTCCTTTGTTATATACCATCTCATGCTTTACCATCAATCAGAGAGTTTCCCTTTCTATGTCAAAAAACTTGATGCCAAAGGAAATCCTAGGTCTGTAATATTTTGGTCTGCCATCACTCATAATTCCCCTGATTCTCCTTATTCTTATAATGAGTTTATTGACCTATTTGTACACCCTGCAACCACCTTGTTGACAGGAGTCTCCCCTCCTAGGGTCAATAGTGACATCAAGAAAATTCTCCAACTCTCAAAGCAATACAGGATAGGTGACTGGTACCTATACCAAAATCACACAGAAATCAGAATATATGGGTGTGAGTTATGCCCTTTCAAGTTGCCAAAATATGTCCCAATGAGGCTATTTGCCCTAGAATATTTCAAACAGATGATAAATTCTGATATAGTTCATTTTTGCAATGCAAAGAAGAAGGCTCAACTCAGAATTAAGAGCCAATTAGGTCCCTTTGTTTGTAACTCTAGGGATGTTGGAAAAGAAGCTGAAAGAATCTTAGAAGACTATCTCAAACTACAAAAGAGTTTCTACTGGGTGCCTTATGATCCAAACAGCTTTATTTGTAATAGAAGAATGAAAAAAAAATTATCACCATACATTCATCAAAGAATCTCAGAAATTGAAAAATATGCCAATATGGATGAATGGATGGAAGGGACATTGATAGAACAAGATAGTGAGCAGGTCAGTGTTGAAAATGTTATGAAAGACCTTGAAAAAATACTTGACCTAGTATCTTTTGGACAGGTGTAGATACCAGGTATTGGTCCTTCTTTTGCTGGGACTTCTCAACAAAATTTACAGGAAATCAGTGCATTAGCCACAATAGCATCGAAAGGGAGGGAGAAAGAGGCTAATATACAAGTTACAGAGAAATTCAAAATGACAGAGCAGCCTGAAACTTCTAAAGAACGGGGTCAAATACAGATTCCTCCTACTCAGATCAATAAGCCTGAAATTTCAATTTTATAAACTCCTCTCAATGTAGAAAAAGGTAAGAAGAGAGATGTTGAAGCTGCTACCCCTGTTGGTGGATCTTCAGAACAGCCTGATATTAAAAGACAAAAATTAAATCCTCTTCCAAAAGTAGAATCTATTCAAGAAATTCCTGATAGCCAGGGAAGAGAAGATAGTCAGCAAACATGCACAGTCAGTGGGACATCCACTAATTTACAAAGAAAGGAATTACAAAGGCAGCAAAGTGTAGAAGCATCTTCTTTCAAACCACCAGTGAAAGATGTCTCGGATATCAAAAGAACATTCATAAATATAAAGGCTAGAAATGATCCACTAAGACTTCAAATTTACAATCAATATTTGAATATGTCTCCTAAGAATCAAGAAATATTGATGTCAGCTTATGACATCCAACAGGGTAAGATGGTAATGAGTCACTTCAAACCCAAAGTGCAGCAGCCTCAAACAGCTGCAAATTATATCAGAACTAATTTTGAAGTCATAGCAAAGGATTTTCATCCTTTGGATCAAATTGAGTTACACAAACAAACAGGTGAATTGATTTATTCTACTCTGACTTATAAATCAATGATGACCCAGAAATTGAAAGATTCTTTGGAGAATACAAATGCACAATTGCAGCTTGAAAAGCCTCCTCTCAAGCTAAGGATAACAGAATAAAGACGTTGAAGGAAATAATCATTGGATTGGGTCACAATCCTAAAGATGTCAAGGGTATAGAAGCTTTGATCAAGAAAAAAGATGATGATATTGCAGCTTTGAGAAAGCAACTGAAGTTACCAGCCTTAAGACATCCACAGACTGCAGAAATCATGAAGAAAAATTCTGAAGAAGAATTGATGGATTTTCTCTTGAAATTGAATGAGAAACTTAATGAAACTGAAAAAGAGCTTGAAAAGGCATTGAAAGACAAGCAGCCTAATATTCCAGCATCTACAGCAGGAGTAATTACAGGTACAGCAACTACAGGTCAACCAACAGAATTATCACAGGGCAACACTTCAAATTTGAGCACTGAAGAATTAATAAAGTCAATGGAGGAATTGAAACTCCAGGTGACAGAGCTCCAAAGAAAAAAGGTACAATTAGCCACTTTAGAACAAAAATATGATCTCTCAAAAATGAGTGTTGCAGATAAAACAAGAGAGGTCAACAAATTAGAAAAATTGGTCAAAACATTGGAGATGGATCTCACATTAGAGAAGCCTTTGAAGGAAATACAAGAAATTCTTTGGGACAACATCATCCAGTCAATAAATGATGTTTGGTCCTCAATTCAAATAATGTATGAACATAATGATTTAGTTAATTTGGCTATGGAAGAAATTCTAAGAGCAAGAGAAGAATTAGGAAACATGCCTGAAGAAGCCAATAAACTTATACATTTTTTGAATACTAAGAATAAGCATCAACTTGAAGAACTTGGCATTCAAGACAGGACAGGAACAATCTTGGAGATAAAAAGAGTTTTTCCTAAAAGAACTCTAATACAGAATTTAGAACGAAGATGCTCTGATATGCAAGAAGAAATTAATGCCTTCAGAGAAAGATTGGATATTCTGTTGAATAAAGGATTGCCCAGTCCTTTAGTTTCAGTGGATAAACTAATGGACCTTGAAAGTTATGTTGAGAAATCGGACAAGTATGCGGACAATCAGGCCAGTTCCTCAACTAGTTCATCAACAGCAGCATTGCCTTCAGGCAAAAATCTTCATGACAGATTGGAAAATTTGTTTTATCTCGAACATGAGGTAAAGCATTTATTCCCAATTCAGCCTACTTTCTTCAGATATACTGAGGCTGATGAAACACTGAGAAAGCTTCAAAGGACCAGAATACCATAAGCTAAATGGTGGGATGAGATGTTGGAACTTTTGTAAAAAATATCCTTGGATGAATTTTTGATTATCTACTACAGTAAGTCAGGATAAAAGGATAAACAGAGGTCAAAGTGTATTAGTGAAGATAAAGAGTATCAATAAAACTGAACGGCCAGCACAGAGTTACTAGAGAAGATAGCAACAAGCGAAATCATAGGGCCTGCCTCCAGCACATTCTCAAAAGAAGGAAACAGCACAATATCAGTTATCATTTTTCTTATCTACGAGACCATCTGTCTCTAGTTTGTTGTAAAATATCCATGAGTCATCCTAGATTATATCTCATTTTGTTAGGAGATATTTTTTGTAATTTTTTGTATAAATACTCCCTCAATTGGAGTATTGAGTGGTGGATTCTTGGACATTGCTGTAACATTGATCATTTTGGAATAAAGTGTTGTTTGAGAAATTTCATATGGCTAGCTGAATGAAGAATTTTTGCAGGATTCTTGACTCAAAAAACGGATCAATAAGTCATCTATCTCTTATGTTTTAAAGTTTTATACTTGTTTATTACACCATCTGTGTTTCATATCTGAATAATTAATGAAAAGGAATAAATCAGAAAGTGCTTAAGTGCAATCTGTTTTTAATCGTTATTATTCTAAATGTTTTCTTCTGAACTAACTTAAACATTGAATTCTTAATTGCTCCTGTTTTCTGGTTTATGCATTTTGATTATTTAGTAACGAATTCTTAATTTCTCTTTATTAATAATCATTCAACTTCCCTCTTTTGAATGTGTTGAAGGATTCTTAATTGCCCTTCATCCATTTTGAGTTCATTCCATTCACTTTAGATCTATAATTGTTCCCTATTTGATTACCTTTCCCTGTGAAACCATCTTCTGTTAAGAAACTTAATCCAGTTCAGCCATCTTTTTTAATCCATTAGCCCAATGGCCTAAAACTACTCAATATTACCCTCTGCTATAGAATTTCATCGCCCAAATTTCAATCAAAATCCCTGTACTTTAATAACTAGCCTAATATCTTTCAAAACAAAGCTAAATTTTACAGAGAGAGCCCTCTCTGGGTACAGATTGGCTAGATTCTGTACCTGAAGGTTGGTTTGTGGTTACCTCAGAGCCCTTTCCTCTTCTCTACAACTTCAAGGAAAATCTGAGTGATAACATAGTGGCGACTCCACTGGCGAACTGAATAATTTTATTGTTACTATTGTTTATTTTATAAACTACAGATGGAGCTTGAAGTTAGCCAGGTAGCCTTTGAACTTCTTTTTCTCTACAATTGCATAATAAATAAATGCTGCTTCAGTTTATCTCTGGTCTAGTTTATGAACTGAACTTTGGTTTCAAAAATTTCATCAGTTCCTCTAGTTAAATAAATCTTTAAGAAAATTCAAATCCAAAATCTTAAATTTCTTAAAGAGATTTTTGAAGTTGTATTGTTCATTCCATTTAGACAAAAAACCAAAAAATATATATCACCTAGAAACCTGGCTTCAGAAAGGACTCGTTACACTAGGGCTAATCCTGATCCAAATCCACCGCCCGTGTTTGATAATCCGAATCTGATCCCCAGAATTCTTTGGAGACAAGATATTCAAGAAAGCTCTGGTAGTTCTCGACCTCTTTATAGATCAACATCTTGTCCTGTGAAGTGGATTTATCTTGAGGACGAACCTTTTGATGAGCAGTTTGAAACCTCTTTATTTGTAAATTTTTTTGAATCTGAGTTGTCCAATTTGTTTCTAGACCCAGTATTTCTTGAAGATTTACAACTTGAATTTATTACTTCACATCTTGATAAACATTTGTGAAATTCCCTACAATTTGAGCTTACCTCTGAAGGAACATCAAATATTTCTGTGATCACTTCAGCCTCTTCAATTTCATCAACATTTCCTCAAACTACCCCTTCTACTCCTGCACCCACTACTTCCAGACCAACCTCACCTGTTATTCCATCACTACCTCTTCCAATGGCAAACAGATATTCTCCCTTAAGGCTACTAGCCAATCCAGTGGCCATGCCCCAAGACTACCAAAGTAAAATCACTCCTTTTGATGGTTCTGGTACTTACACTGCACAACAGCATACTAAAAAGATGATCGATTATTTTGAAATTTATGAAATAGATGCTGATGATGTAAGAATGATAATATTTGTCCAAAGTCTTACTGGAGAAGTCAGAAGCTGGTTTAGAGCCCTTCCTGCAAACAGTATTACTGACTTACCATTTCTTTATAGAACATTTCTAAACAGATGGGAAAAGAAGAAAGATCCTCTTCAAATCTTATCAGAATTTGGAAAAATAAAGAGAGGACCAAATAAGACTATGCAAGATTACATCACCAGATTCAATGACACTTACAATGTTGTTCCCCAAAAGCTTAGACCTCCTACAGATTCAGTATTAATCAAATTCCCTGATGGATTTGATTCTGATATGGCGTATCAGCTTAGGAAAAGAGCTCCTCAAAATTTAGACGAAATGAAAAGTATAACTGTTAGTGTTGAAGCCAACCTCATAGAGAAACGAGCTAGAGCCAGAGCTGAAAGGAGAATGCCTTTAAATGAAGAACCCACAGTTTTTGAAAAGAAACTGGATGCTATTATTAAAGGAATGGAAAGGCTAGGAGATAGAGTAGAAAAAATTGAAAGAAAATCTCCTTGGGATGGTCAAATTAGAAATACTGTGAGAAATCCAAATTTCAAAAAGAATCAAAACCAAACTACTGGAAAAACTGGTCCTGACCAAAACATTAGGCCCCCATTCTAGGAAAATTATGTTGAAGGTTCAACTTCTGAAGAACCAATTGAAGATGATCAAATAAACAATTTGACTGAACGCAAGAACAAACCAGAAGTTTTCTTGACCCAAGATGATCAAGAAGCCCACATTCTTTAGCAATTTCAAACCCATTAGGAGAATCATTTGATTTTAAGGAAGGATATGATATAGCCATTTACGAAGTTCACAAGCAATATAATTTGAGGAGCAGAAGAATTGATGTCCCAGAAACAAGTAAACAGAAGGCTGCAAAACAACCCCTCAAAGGTAAAACCAATACTACCCCTGTACATATTCTTTCTAGATCAGATCCTAATCCTGCTAATCCAATAATTGAAGATGTATCCGATACTCAACTGAATAACAAAAAACTCTCCAATAATTTTCCTCCTACAAAAAATGTAGAAGAACCTCCAGAAGTTGATTTGGAAACAACTTCAGCCCACAACCCCACTCCTCAAAAAAAGAAAAATACTGAAAACACAGAAGAAAAAGACAATCCAACTGTTCGAAATACAAGGAATCAAACTGAAAAACCTTTTAATCTGGAGGCTGAAATAGGAAAAATAAAAATAGTTGTTCCATTTTCTGAATTAGCTAAACATGATGTCTACCGAAGCCAAATCAATAGATCACTTAATATTACTGGAAGTGATGACTCAGTAAATGTTTTTGATGACCAACCCAGATTACTTTTTGGCCCTGAAGTAAATGGAAAACCAGGAAGTGGAGGAACTCCTCCATTATATGTGAGTTTGAATATACATGACAAAATACTTCATAATGCCATGCTTGATTCTGGGGAATCTCACAATCTAATTCCCAACGCTGTAATGGAGAAATTAAACCTAGACATCACCAAACCATACAAAGACCTTTTTTATTTTGATTCAAGTCAGGTGAGATGTTTAGGATTAATTAAATATTTGTGTGTTACATTGGTTCAATACCCTTCAAAAACAATTTTGATGGATATAGTAGTAGCAGATATTCCTCCAAAATATGGTATGCTATTGTCCAGATCTTGGGGTGCAAAACTTGGAGGATCTCTTCAATTGGCCATGTCATACGCTACTATTTCAGCATTCGGCCAACCTAAGAGACTATACAAAGAAACTTTGATGAAATATGTAGTCAGTAGTCAGGAGAAACCTGAAAATTTCCCCATCTACTCAGTACACTCTGATATGGACTCATTTATTCTTTATAATGCTGAATTTGATCTTCCTACTGAGTTAGAAGTTCCAGCAACAGAACCAAAAGAAATTGCAAATAAAAAATCTAGAGTTCAAATCCAGGAAATCTCTGAGAGCAAAGAAACATCAGATACCCAAGAAAAACCAGAAGAAAGTAAAAAACCAGATCTCACTATTAAGAAAGTTCCTGAAACTCCTTATACAAATTATGAACATGAAATTCTTTGGCATTTAGAATTTGATGGTTCAGTCAACAAGTTAGGAGTAGGAGCTGGAATTTGGATACACAACCTTGAAAATGATCATGCTGAAGGCCATGCCTACAGATTAAACTTTAAGTGCACTAATAATATGGCAAAATATGAAGCTCTTTTGTTAGGGCTTAAACTTGTCAAAAGATTAGGGGAAATTAGAGTATCTTTTGTAGGAGATTCTGATTTAATCATTCAACAGATTAAAAGACACTTTTTGAAAAATGATCCCAGACTGAGAGAATATAGAGGAACAACTGTAGAGATTCTCAATACTTTTCTACAGACTCAGCTTGCTAAAATCCCAAGAAAACAAAATTTGCATGCTCATAGTCTTGCAATTTTTTCTAGCACTTGTAAATTACCATTTGAACCTAATCATCAGTTCACAACTGAGATTAGACACAGACCAGCTATACCTAACAATTTTAAGAATTGGCAAGTGTTTACAAATGACAATCAGATTAACAATTTTTTGACTTTAGAAAATGAATTTTCTAATAGTAACATAGATGAAGACACAACCATTGAATCTGATCAAATAAATGAACAAGAAACAGACATTTCAGAAGAAAGTGCAATTCAAATGCTTCATCCAACAAATTTCACTAAAAAATAAATGCAGGACCTGAAACAAATGGAGGTTGATGAGATTATAGAAGAAGAATATGAGATCATTAATTTAAAAGATAATCATTTTCCTAAAGGATTAACTCCTCTAGAAGATCTCTTTGACTCTAATGATATTCCAAAGAAACCCAAAATGGAACCATTGAAAGCTGATATTGAGGAATATAATTTAGGAACTGAAGATAATCCTAAAATGATAAAGTTATCCAAATCTCTGTTTGCTGATCAAAAACCAAAATATGTTGAACTTTTGAAAGAATTCCAGGATGTCTTTGCCTAGAGTTATGAATATTTGAAATCATATGATACCTCTATAATTCATCACACAATACCTCTGAAAGAAAATCAGAAACCATTTAAACAGAAACTCAGAAGAATCAATCCTGTATTGCTACCTTCAATTGAAAAAGAAATCAAATGAATGTATGAAGCAGGGATAATTTCTCCCATTAGGTTTTCACTAGAGTGGGTGTCTAATTTGGTACCTACTAGGAAGAAAACTGGAGAGATCAGATTATGTGTTGATAATTTGGTACCTACTAGGAAGAAAACTGGAGAGATCAGATTATGTGTTGATTTGAGAAATGTAAATAAGGTTTCTTTGAAGGATAATTACCCTTTGCCTAAAATGGATCACATCTTACAAAGGGTAGTAGGTGCTTCAAGGATTTCTCTTCTAGATGGGTTCTCAGGATACAATCAGATTCTGGTTCATCCTGATGACCAAGAAAAAACAGCTTTTACAACACCATGGGGTACATTCAAGTATGTTAAAATGCCATTTGGACTTAAAAATGCAGGAGAAACCTTCCAAAGAGCAATGGATATCGCATTTGCAAAAGAAATTCATGATTTTCTGGTTATATATCTGGATGATTTAACTGTTTTTTCTAAATCAGATCAACAACATTTGGACCATCTCAGACAAGTATTCATAAAATGTAGAAAGTATGGTATCTCTTTGAATCCAAAGAATTCCTTATTTGGTATTGAAGAAGGTAAACTCTTGGGCCATATCATTTCCAAATATGGTATTAGAATTGATCCTGCTAGAACAGAAGCTATATTGCAGATACCTCATCCCAGAAATATCAAAGAACTTCAAGCTTTCATAGGAAAAATCAATTTTTTGAGAAGATTCATATCTAGCTTAGCTGAACTAATCAGATTGCTTACTAACATGTTAAGAAAGGATTCAAGTATTAAATGGACAGTAGAAGCCAAACAATCATTTGAAGAAATTAAATTGGCTTTGACTAGAACACAAATTCTTACCAGTCCACAATTTGATAGAGATTTCATAATATTTTCGTTTGCATCAGAACATAATATAGCAGTTGTTTTATTACAAAAGGATGATCAAGGATGTGAAAAACCTATAGCCTTTTTTAGTAAAGCACTAAGGGATGCATCATTAAAATACAACATCATGGAAAAACAAGCTTTTGCACTTGTAAAAGCCATTAAAGATTTTAGAATCTATATATTGTATTCCCATGTGATAGCCTATGTACCAAATTCTGTTGTCAAAGACATCTTAACTCAAGATGGAATTGAGGGCAAAAGAGGTAAATGGATTGCTACCATATTAGAGTATGGTATTGAGATAAAACCTACAAAGCTTATAAAGGGACAGGGATTGGCTCAACTCATGAATGAAACAAATTGTCAAGCCCTGGATATTAATCAACTGGATGACGAACAGGATATGGCGACTCCACAAATCAGTCAGGCCTTCTTAGATTCACCTTGGTATGCTGATATAATTTATGTATTGTTAAACCTGCAAGCTCCTCCAGGGTTATCCAAAACAAAGAAAAGGTTTTTAAAGATGACATCGTTGAAGTTTTGTACTTTAGATAATGTTCTCTTTTGGAAAAATCATGATGTTATTCTATTGAATTGTTTGTTAAAATATGAAGCTAACAAGGCTCTCAATGAATTCCATGCAGGAGACTATGGTGGACACCTTTATTGGAAATCAACTACAGACAAGATTCTAAGAGCTGGATTTTATTGGCCAACCTTGTTCTCTGATGTAAAGAAATTTGTCACTGCTTGCCATAAATGTCAAATTTTTGAAGGCAAGAGAAAATTGTTACCTTTACCCCTGAAACCAATTTCCACTGAAAAACCCTTCCAACAATGGGGCCTGGATTTCATTAGAGAAATCCATCATCCTTCTTCTGGCCAACACAAATGGATCCTCACTGCCACAGACTACTTCCCCAAATGGATAGAGGCAATTCCTTCCAGACAAGCCAATGACACTGTGATCATAGGATTCCTAGAAACAAATATATTATCAAGATTTGGATGTCCTGAGAAAATCATAACTGATAATACTGCTGCCTTCAAATCTAAGAAAATGATAAGTTTCTGTAATAAATATCATATCACCTTAAGCCATTCCACAGCCTATTATCCTCAGGGTAATGGACTAGCTGAATCTTCCAACAAGAGTCTCATTAATATTATTAAGAAATTATTGGAGGAAAAGAAGAAAAATTGGCACAAGAAACTTACAAATGCACTATGGGCAGACAGGCTCACCACCAAAAAATCCATTGGGACTAGTCCTTATGAGTTAGTTTACGGTATTGAGGTTGTATTTCCTTCATCTTTAGGAGTTCCTATAATGAAATTACTTCAAGAAGCTCAGGTTGAACCTAATGATATTCAAAGGAGAATAAATCAGACTATTAATTTGCAACAAACCAGAGAGGAAGTATATCAGAGATCACAAGTATTGCAGAAGAAACTAAATAAGATATTTGAGAAAAGGAAAAAGGCAGAATATTTCCAACTTGGAAACAAAGTTTTAAGATGGGATTCCAGAAGAGAGGATAAGGGAAAACATGGGAAGTTTGACTTCCTGTGGAAAGGACCTTATATTATTCATGATTTACAAGGAAACAACACATATTTTCTGAAAAACTTGGATGGTATAGAAACTGAAGAAGGGCCAGTTAATGGTCGAATGTTGAAACATTACTTTGATCCTATTTATTAGGATATTCTGATTTTTTAACATGTACATACTATATCCTTTGTAATGTATCAGTTTTGAGTGGATAGTAACCTACTGGAGTTGAAGCCTGAGGAGAAGGCCCTAAGCTTCAAAAGTATTACTATCATACATACAATAAAGCAACAAGCAAAAGAATATTCCATGGTTCAGTCAAAATCATTCTGTGGGAAACTTACCTGCTGTTCTTGACTTTTCACCAGGAAAAATCCATTCCCAAGTGGAGCCAGTGTTAGACTCCTATACCAATAGGTATCATATATCATGATTGACTTGATAGGCTATGTAATATGTTCATACCTTTTCTTGTTGCAAAGGTTTTCCATATTGTCAAAAAAAATCAAAAAATTTAAAAAATGTAAAGAGGGTATACCCTAAAAGAAAAATCAAAGGGTGAAAAAAATAAAAATGGCCAAAAAAGTAAACAAAAATGAACCCCACCAAAAGAAATGCCAAGGAAAGTGTGCAAGTCTAAATGCCACTACTTTTTTCTCTTATGTAATAAACAAATTGTGTGCAACTTGTATCCCATGCCACAATTAATGACCAGTCAAACAATTTAACCTTGGCTAGTTCATTTTTCATTTTTATGTTTTAGAGATAAAGAATAAAATCTGACCAAACTGTTTAATCTTGGCAGATAAGTAGATAGGTAGAGTAAATAAAAGGAGCTCAATAGTTTAATATGAGCCTTTGGATGTAATAAGGATAGACTTAGATAGATTTCCATATGTAAAAGAAAAGAAAGTGTGATAAGGGTTTGCCAGTCCAAGTGCACCCTAATAAAGAAGAAAAAATGGTAGGGTAAAGTAGGTAGGGTAGGTAGATGTTGTTGCAGAATTACATGTGATGAATAATGGCTCTAGATGTGTTAAATCTTTACTTTCATCACAAGTGCAAAGGCAGACACTACACTGGAAGAATTTCAAGCAAAGCAAAGTCAAATTATTAACTTCCCTTCTCATCTTTCCCTAAAAATTTCATTAATTTCCCCTAAGTACTAAGGTATTTGAAAATTAGAGGGGCTCAAGGAATTTCCTTGACTTTTGGAGGGAACGGACCCTCGGCCCAATAATTGGAAAATCCTAAGTACTTAAAATCATTCATCATGACATTCACTCACTTCTAAAAAAAAATCTTTTCTTAAGTAAAATCCCATTTTACTTAGGAAAATTATGCAAGATTTCATAAAAACCCCATTCATAAAAGCATAAGTTAAATACATTACTTTAATGATTTACACTTAGTGTTTCCGTTCATTTTTTCATATTAATTTCTAATTTTATTATTTAAATCCCCATACAAATAAACCCTTTCTCGTATTATTTTAATTATATCCCAAATATTCTATATCCCGCCCCGTTGGTTGAAACATAACCATATAAATATTAAATAATTGGTTGAAATTTCCAATTAATAAATAAACCCGACACTCCACCGTATAAAGGGATTAATTAACACTCCAGGTTAATTAATAACCTAATCCACCAATCAAATCGCTCCCGATACGATTATTTTATAATAAATAACATCGGGCCCGTCATATTAATTCCCCGTCATCTTCCTTTCCCAACAACCGTTCGATCGATCGATTTGAGATATACGGTTCATAACAATATCGCTGTGAATCCTCGTCCGAACGATAACGCACGATGGCCAAGTGGTTTTCTGAATAGTGCCGCGCCACGTGTCATGCATCGTATGGAATCGCTCGCCCTCTGCTAAAAACCGCTCTTCCCCAAAAGCTGTGCAATAGAAACCATTTACCGCTTGCCCCCCTGTGACGAAACCACCGTACTTGCTGACGTCATCCATTAAAAAAATAAAAAACCCGCCAACCTTTGACTTTGTGAATAAAACAAATGAACCCGCGTCATTTTCATTATCCCATGCAGTGACCGGTGTCCCGTGCAACGAATTTCGAAATTAACTGTCAAAGTTTGCCAACCGCTACCTCGCTGAAGAGAATTGTAGTCAAGTCATCCAGATTTCATCCGCCATAGCTAGCACCTGTTTAATCACTGTTCATTTCCCGGAAAACAGGTATTTACCTAAATTCCCGTTGAACTCTGTAAGAATCCTGGTTTTTGTTTTAAATTCCACACGAAAAACTGAAACGAGGTTCAAAATTGGTCTTTAGTTCATTCCTCAAATCCCAAAATTACAGTTGTGTTCCCAAACCTGTGATTGTGCCCGTTTTTTCATAAAAACCCAAAATTTTCATTTCTGAATCCACAAGAACCAGAAATGGAAATTCCTGTGGCGTTGAATGTTGCACCTCTAAATGCCCCTCACAGAGATTTAGACTATCTGCCTCTAGCAGATAGGGATTTCCAAATTAAAGACCTTGTCCTCAGCGAAAATCCTCTTCGAATTTTTTGCCGCTGCAAAGATAACTACCTAAACAGCTCTGACATTTTTGGATTATGGGAATCCAATCTTCCCATGTATCTTCTCCCCTCAATCCACATTTTTCCTGAAATAATCCATTACTGCCATGCAAATTATGATCCCAATCAAAGAGCAGTATTATCCCCGAGCCAAACTATCCTTTTCCCAATAACTGCTCAGTCTATTAATGAAATTTTATAGTTTCAGCCTGGTCAAGCCTTGACTCCCCTTTCCATGGGAGAATTACTTGAGAAATATGTCAATTTATCCCAAGAAGAGTTGAATCGCCTTTGCCAAACCTTCATGTTACCATAACATCATCCCAAAGGCCCTCCCCCTTATGGTTATACCTTTTTCACTGATGTGGGCAGGCTTATTTTGAATATGATATCCTCTATAATGGGTTTCAATACTAGTGAATACGTTGATCAATTAACCCTAGTATTGTTGTCTATTTTGACCCCTGGACAACCCCCTGCTGTCAAGTATGATTTTGCATCCTACATTGCTGATAAAATCCATGATCAGTTCATGAGATTAGAGAATGAAAGAGTGTTCAAGTATTCCTCTGTTATATACCATCTCATGCTTTACCATCAATCAGAGAGTTTCCCTTTCTATGTCAAAAAACTTGATGCCAAAGGAAATCCTAGGTTTGTAATCTTTTGGTCTGCCATCACTCATAATTCCCCTGATTCTCCTTATTCTTATAATGAGTTTATTGACCTATTTGTACACCCTGCAACCACCTTGTTGACAGGAGTCTCCCCTCCTAGGGTCAATAGTGACATCAAGAAAATTCTCCAACTCTCAAAGCAATACAGGATAGGTGACTGGTACCTATACCAAAATCACACAGAAATCAGAATATATGGGTGTGAGTTATGCCCTTTCAAGTTGCCAAAATATGTCCCAATGAGGCTATTTGCCCTAGAATATTTCAGACAGATGATAAATTCTGATATAGTTCATTTTTGCAATGCAAAGAAGAAGGCTCAACTCAGAATTAAGAGCCAATTAGGTCCCTTTGTTTGTAACTCTAGGGATGCTGGAAAAGAAGCTAAAAGAATCTTAGAAGACTATCACAAACTACAAAAGAGTTTCTACTGGGTGCCTTATGATCCAAACAACTTTATTTGTAATAGAAGAATGAAAAACAAATTATCACCATACATTCATCAAAGAATCCCAAAAATTGAACAATATGCCAATATGGATGAATGGATGGAAGGGACATTGATAGAACAAGATAGTGATAAGGTCAGTGTTGAAAATGTTATGAAAGACCTTGAAAAAATACTTGACCTAGACTCTTTTGGACAGGTGCAGATACCATGTATTGGTCCTTCTTCTGCTGGGACTTCTCAACAAAATTTAGAGGAAATCAGTGCATTAGCCACAATAGCATCTAAAGGGAAGGAGAAAGAGGCTAATATACAAGTTACAGAGAAATTCAAAATGACAGAGCAGCCTGAAACTTCTAAAGAAAAGGGTCAAATACAGATTCCTCCTACTCAGATCAATGAGCCTGAAATTTCAATTTTACAAACTCCTCTCAATGTAGAAAAAGGTAAGAAGAGAGATGCTGAAGTTGCTACCCCTGTTGGTGGATCTTCAAAATAGCCTGATATTAAAAGACAAAAATTAAATCCTCTTCCAGAAGTAGAATCTGTTCAAGAAATTCCTGATAGCCAGGGAAGAGAAGATAGTCAGAAAACATCCACAGTCAGTGGGACATCCACTAATTTACAAAGAAAGGAACTAAAAAGGCAGCAAAGTGTAGAAGCATCTTCTTTCAAACCACCAGTGAAAGATGCCTGGGATATCAAAATAACATTCATAAATATAAAGGCTAGAAATGATCCACTAAGACTTCAAATTTACAATCAATGTTTGAAGATGGCTCCTAAGAATCAAGAAATATTGATGTCAGCTTATGACATCTAGCAGGGTAAGATGGTAATGAGTCACTTCAAACCCAAAGTGCAGCAGCCTCAAACAGCTGCAGATTATATCAGAACTAATTTTGAAGTCATAGCAAAGGATATTCATCCTTTGAATCAAATTGAGTTACACAAACAAACAGGTGAAATGATTTATTCTACTCTGATTGATAAATCAATGATGACCCAGAAATTGTAGGATTCTTTGGAGAATACTAATGCACAATTGCAGCTTGAAAAAGCCTCCTCTCGGGCTAAGGATAACAGAATAAAGACTTTGGAGGAAATAATCATTAGATTCAGCCACAATCCTAAAGATGTCAAGGGTATAGAAGCTTTGATCAAGAAAAAAGATGATGATATTGTAGCTTTGAGAAAGCAACTGAAGTTACCAACCTCAAGACATCCATAGACTGCAGAAATCATGAAGCAAAATTTTGAAGAAGAATTGATGGATTTGCTCTTGAAATTGAATGAGAAACTTAATGAAACTGAAAAATAGCTTTAAAAGGCATTGAAAGACAAGCAGCCTAATATTCCAGCATCTACAGTAGGAGTAATTACAGGTACATCTACAACAAGAGTAATTACAGGTACAGCAACTACAGGTCAACCAACAGAATTATCACAGGGCAACACTTCAAATTTGAGCACTGAAGAATTAATAAAGTCAATGGAGGAATTGAAAATCCAGGTGACAGAGCTCCAAAGAAAAAAGGTACAATTAGCCACTTTAGAACAAAAATATGATCTCTCAAAAATGAGTGTTGCAGATAAAACAAGAGAGGTCAACAAATTAGAAAAATTGGTCAAAACATTGGAGATGGATCTCACATTAGAGAAGCCTTTGAAGGAAATACAAGAAATTCTTTGGGACAACATCATCCAGTCAATAAATGATGTTTGGTCCTCAATTCAAATAATGTATGAACAGAATGATTTAGTTAATTTGGCTATGGAAGAAATTCTAAGAGCAAGAGAAGAATTAGGAAACATGCCTGAAGAAGCCAATAAACTTATACATTTTTTGAATACTAAGAATAAGCATCAACTTGAAGAACTTGGCATTCAAGACAGGACAGGAACAATCTTGGAGATAAAAAGAGTTTTTCCTAAAAGAACTCTAATACAGAATTTAGAACGAAGATGCTCTGATATGCAAGAAGAAATTAATGCCTTCAGAGAAAGATTGGATATTCTGTTGAATAAAGGATTGCCCAGTCCTTTAGTTTCAGTGGATAAACTAATGGACCTTGAAAGTTATGTTGAGAAATCGGACAAGTATGCGGACAATCATGCCAGTTCCTCAACTAGTTCATCAACAGCAGCATTGCCTTCAGGAAAAAATCTTCATGACAGATTGGAAAATTTGTTTTATCTTGAACATGAGGTAAAGCATTTATTCCCAATTCAGCCTACTTTCTTCAGATATACTGAGGCTGATGAAACACTGAGAAAGCTTCAAAGGACCAGAATACCATAAGCTAAATGGTGGGATGAGATGTTGGAACTTTTGTAAAAAATATCCTTGGATGAATTTTTGATTATCTACTACAGTAAGTCAGGATAAAAGGATAAACAGAGGTCAAAGTGTATTAGTGAAGATAAAGAGTATCAATAAAACTGAACGGCCAGCACAGAGTTACTAGAGAAGATAGCAACAAGTGAAATCATAGGGCCTGCCTCCAGCACATTCTCAAAAGAAGGAAACAGCACAACATCAGTTATCATTTTTCTTATCTACGAGACCATCTGTCTCTAGTTTGTTGTAAAATATCCATGAGTCATCCTAGATTATATCTCACTTTGTTAGGATATATTTTTTGTAATTTTTGTATAAATACTCCCTCAATTGGAGTATTGAGTGGTGGATTCTTAGAAATTGCTGTAACATTGATCATTTTGGAATAAAGTGTTGTTGGAGAAATTTCATATGGCTAGTTGTATGAGGAATTGATGCAAAAGACTTTTTACAGGATTCTTGACTCAAAAAACGGATCAATAAGTCATCTATCTCTTATGTTTTAAAGTGTTATACTTGTTTATTACACCATCTGTGTTTCATATTTGAATAATTAACGAAAAGGAATAAATCAGAAAGTGCTTAAGTGCAATCTATTTTTAATCGTTATTATTCTAAATGTTTTCTTCTGAACTAGCTTAAACAGTGAATTGTTAATTGCTCTTGTTTTCTGGTTTATGCATTTTAATTATTTAGTAAGGAATTCTTAATTTCTCTTTATTAATAATCATTCAAATTCCCTCTTTCAAATGTGTTGAAGGATTCTTAATTTCCCTTCATCCATTTTGAGTTCATTCCATTCACTTTAGATCTATAATTGTTCCCTATTTGATCACCTTGCCTTGTGAAACCATCTTCTATTAAGAAAATTAATCCAGTTCAGCCATATTTTTTACTCCATTAGCCCAATGGCCTAAAACTACTCAATATTACCCTCTGCTATAGAATTTCATCACCCAAATTTCAATCAAAATCCCCGTACTTTAATAACTGGCCTAATATCCTTCAAAACAAAGCTAAATTTTACAAAGAGAGCCCTCTCTGGGTACAGATTAGCTAGATTCTATACCTAAAGGTTGGTTTGTGGTTACCTCGGACCCCTTTCCTCTTCCCTACAACTTCAAGGAAAATCTGAGTGATAACACCATGCAATGAATAAGACGCAGAAGGAACTTGTCTTGAACATATCGGTGACATGACTCTGGAGCTTGGCAGTATTTGACTCAAATGGAATCAAACA
Source organism: Pinus albicaulis (assembly GCA_034641835.2). Taxonomy (NCBI): domain Eukaryota; kingdom Viridiplantae; phylum Streptophyta; class Pinopsida; order Pinales; family Pinaceae; genus Pinus; species Pinus albicaulis. The sequence continues at coordinate 1,841,681,509 of CM076575.1, read as the reverse complement.
TCATGCTAATGAAATTGGCAATTTAATGAGAGGAAAACATATTTCCCAAACCCATGGAAGCAAAGTGACAAATGTAGCATTTCCCCAACCCGACATGAAACAAAGGATATGTCATGTTCAAGAGCGACATATTGTCGATGCAACTGATAAATAATTTCATTTTTCCTGCCATGTATGGTGAGTACCCCAATTATTTTTTAATACAAGATTTAAGGGGATAGCATATGATTTTCATATAAGTTCTTCCTTCATACAAATCCATCCTAGTTCATTTTACGATCCCTAGGAAGGAGGAACTCAATTTTGTCATGGTGACGGGTCCAATGTCGTTAAATTTTAACGAATCTGAAAAAGGTGGAACTCGACGCCTTTTCATGTTTAGAGAGTTTGAAAAGAGGTGAAAAGAAAACTCTAGATGGCCCTTTTCGTAAATATTCCCTTGAACCCAAAAAGGTAGAAAACAAAGTTTGAGAGAACCTCTTAGCCACGATTGACTAAGGTATTTCTTTTTCGTAAATAATTTATCTGAGCCTGAAAAATGGGTAAACGTATAATAGGTAAATGAAGTTTTGTTTACTTTAACAAGTTCAAAACGACAAGTACTCGACAATATTTTCATGTTTAGAGAGTCTCAAAAGAGCTGAAAGATGACTCCAGGGGTGAATTTTTCATTTATTTTTTACCGAGTCTGAAAAAGTAATAAACTGGAACTCGTGTTCATATATTCCATGAAAAATTTAATCCTATTTTTGCACAATAATAAACCCATTATTTGTTTTGAAGGTAAAAATCATTAAAATATATTAAAATATGACAAAAAACCCTAAAGGTGACTTGAACACTTATAAAAATGAGAAAAGTAAAAACATTTTTACTTTTTACCTTCACAAGTCTTGGAAGAGGTTTTTACCCTTATTTACCTCAATTCTTTAGGCACAGATTATAGGCGATCCAGGAAGCTGATCAATGAGCTGCTAACACCAGGTAATAGTTGCGCTCATCGTCTGCATTTTCGTCCCTGTTTTAATATTTCTTACAGAGCATGGTGATTTTTTGGAGATGATTTTTTAACTCGTTGTCGCGGTGGATTGGCTCAGAGATACCATATTGGGATTGCACCACTCCATCATTTTTAACACTGGCTACACATCAATCGGTGCAACTATTTTTAAAACAGTTGCGTCAATTGTAGAGTGCAAAAAGACACAAAAATTTCTCCAAAGAATTCCATTCAAAAATCATTTTTATGCATATATTTTTTCCCAAAAGCTTTTTGAATGTTATGCCAGGAAGGAAATACCAAAAAACCATGGTGATCAAATGGATGGAGAGGGAACACGATGAAGTAGACAGAGAGGCTATGGAAAATTGGGATTGCCTTGCCGCTTTGAGGAACTGTGAGCTCCTTAAATTCTTTTTTACTCCTGGTATGAGATCATAGCTGGAATTATTGTAGCACTTGGTAAGAATTTGGGATACAAGACAGGAGAGATTCATCATTGGCGACCAAGAGCTAAAATTGAGGTGGCTAATATTTATTTCATCACTAGCCTATCACGTAGAGGAAAATGGGTGTGTCTCGTTGGAAGCCGAATCATGGGCGAAAGTATGGATATGCTCATCGGGAGGATGTGTCCAGAGGCGGTAAAATATTCCAGTGGAAATATAGATATAAGTAGCATGAAAAAATTGTTGCTCAAAGTAATCCTATACACCATCACATGTGTCGTTGGGGCACGAGCACTGTATGAGGCTACGAATTCTCAGATTCAAACTACCGTGGATTGTATGTCACCTACCATTTTTAACTAGGTGGAAGTTGTGCTGGAAGTTATCACTCCACTAATTCTTAAGAGTCATGAGATTATTTATTTTAGTTTAAATAATATTAGAGGTAACCACAATCCTACTTTTAAGCTTTAGGATCTAGCCTTCCTAATGCTCAGAGAGGGCTCTCTCCATATGATTTATATTTGTTGATTGTATTTGATTTTAGGCTAGTTATGTATGGTACATTGGTTTTGGATTTTGATTTGATTTGGTGGTGAAATCACTTACTAATATGGATAGATGTAGGTCTATATTCCATTGGGATAATGGATTCAATGTGTCAAGCAGTCAGATCAGGATCAAGATCTAAAGGGAAATGTTTACAAGGCAAGATAGCTGAGTTACTTCACATCTTCAAGGCTGATGGTGAAAATGGTTTCAATCAGGATAAGAGAGCCATTAAGGGTTCTCAAATTTGGATAATGAGTGAAAAGGTAGGGATCAATCGAAACTACGGAGCAATTAAGGGTTCCTTAGACTAGATATCAGTAGAAAACATGTAAATGATAAATAGTTCAAGACAGAGTGCTTTTAACATATTCTGAAATAACAATTCCTGATTTATCATTTAGATTTAGAACACATTCAAGTATTGATGAAAAACATAAGAAATTGACAAGGAAACAAGTGAAAATACTTCATTGTAGTGGCCCAACACATGAATCCTATAATATGATGCTTTATTGCTTTAATCCAGTCCGCTGACTTGAAATTGGTACAAGAACCTTTAGGTTTAGAATAGTAAAACTATAGAAATGTTCAACAATTCATCCACCCTAAATACTTCTAAATGAGAATTATTTATACAAAATATCCTAAAAACAACTTAGGAATTATTCATGGAAAAGAAATATCTTCATGCAAGAAGATAGTGACAACTTTCCAACTAATGCTAGTTGTCCCTTTTTTATTGAAACTACTTGTTTGTTGTCTTGATTTTGTTACTGCTTTCTCTCTTTTTTGTTCAACAAAGGCTACAGCTGGACAGTGAGGTGTCTTTCATGCTGGCATCTTTATCTCTGCATTGTAATTTTAAACTTTAATCTTCAACTGATACTCTTTATCCTGATACTATTTAATTGATACTCTTTCACTACAAAACTGTAAATGCTATTTTAACCTTTACTACTATGTTTTTACTGCAATATGATTTCATAGTAAATCAATGAATTTTTCCCAAATTTCAGCCTCTGGCAATTTGATCTTCATCATCCTCTTGAAATTCTCATAAGCTTCAGTGTATTTTGAGAATGTAGGCTTATTGATAAATATGTGTTTTACCTCATGTTGTAGGTAAAACAAATTCTCAAAGCTTTTGTAAAGTACCTTCCCTAATGGGATTCCCTGCAAGGCTAAATTTTTCACTTTCTCCTTGGAAAACTCTCTTATCTTTTTATCATAATCATCATGCTTCATTAATCTGTCATTAATAACTAGAGGATTGGGAAGGCCTTTTTGCCTTAGAACATCAAACTTGATCATAAATCTTGTGATAGCAACCTCCATGTTCTGGCATTTCTCTTCTAACTGTATCATCAAATTATTCTTAGAAATTACCTTCATAACTTCTAGGATGGTTTATGTCCTGTCATTAATTCCAATTTCTTCCACCTCTTACCTGTTCTTGGAATTTAGAAATTTGATGATTACAAGAGCTTCTTCAGGTTTCTTACCAACCTCTTCTTTGATTTTTTGGATTGTTGCTCTTGTTGATTTCACTAAGTCTTTCTGCTCATATATGACCTATATGGATGGCCAAATATCATTGACAGATTCAATGATATTGGACCATAGCTATTGCTTGACATGTACCATTGGTTCCTTTAGTGTTAGTTCTTTTTCTAACTTTTTCAACTACTCATTTAATCTATTGGCTCTTTGTTCTTCATTTTTATGCATTATCTTGGCAAGTTTATTTTCATCTTTAATACTTTTAAGTTGTTCTTTAATTCTTTTTATCTCATTAGTCTGAATAGACATGTCTTACATAACTTTATCAATTTTCTTGCTTCATCTGAATGTTGTGCTAATGTTGTTGAAGATTTTGTGGCTGAAGTGGTTGATGAAGTGACAGGTAATGTTGTAGCCATGGGGAATGTAGGTGCCAGTGATTCAACTAGTGTAGAAGGTACATCAGTAACTACAGGAATCATTGTGACTGGAATTTCTTCTTATTTATCCTTTTTATCTTGGAACAACTTGTCCATTTCATTCTCCATTTCTTTTATCTGAGCAGTCAACTGTAAAATGAGATTCATCATCTCATATTTTTTATTTGTATCATATAAGACTTCCTTGGCTTGAGGGTTTTCTGTAGGGGGAAACTTTAATTGTTTCTTTAATGCAACAATCTCTGCATTTTTCTTCTTGATCAATTCCTCTGCAACTTTTACATTTTTAGGATCATATCCTACTTCAATTACTAGCTTTTCCAAGGATTTAATTCTAATGTCTTTTACCTGTGAAGAAGCCTTTTCCAATTTAAGTTGATCTCTGATATTTTCACGAGTGTTTTGCAGCTTTTGTACACTCATGGCCTTGGTGGTCATTGTATAATAGATCATCTCCCTTGCCTGCTTATGAAACTCAATTTCGTCCAGAGGATAAATATCCTGGGCCAAGACTTCAAAATCTGTCTTTTTGTAATCATAGGATGACTTTGGAGTTTGAACTTTAGGTTGAAGAAATGACTTTTGCATCTTTTTATTCTTATAGTCAAAGGCTGAAAGTAGCCTATTTTGAATTCCAGGAGTTTGTTTCAGATATTGGGAATATATTTTAGTCTTAATTTCTTCATTTCTGGCTTTGATTTCTTTGTATCTTTCCTTGATATCCATATCCTTTTCTGTTGGTTTTTTAGATGAAGAAACTTCCATACTATGTTGCTTCTGAATGAGTTGAGTCTTTGAAGTAGTAGGTTGTTGTTCTTCTTCAATTATTGTAGGAGGTACATTGTCTTTGGCTACAATTTATGTATCAAACACCTCTATTGTTTCTACTTCTTTATTAGCAGGATTTAACTTTGGCTTTTACTGTATCTCAATTTAAACTTTGGTCTCTATTGTAGTCTCTGTAGTATATGATACTTCCTCTCTGTTTCTCTTTATATTCCTATATTCTTGTGCTGGGTTTTGCAAATTTTGACTAGTATCACTTTGCTTCTTTGCCTCTAACAAGGTATTCTCCAACCATTCAGATTGATTGGAGCATTTCTCTATCACTGGTTTCTTTTCATGTACATATGGATTAAATTTTCATTTAACTCTCATTTTACTAATAAATCCAAGGGGATCATCATACCATAGGAAACTGGGACTGAACTTGAACTCCTGCAATTGTTTTTCAGCCTCTAGACCTGCATATCTATTGTTACATATAAAAGGGCCAACCCAGTTCTTCAACTTGAACTATGTCTTTTTTTGCTTCCAAGAAATTAATTACATTTGAATTTATAATTTTCCATATGTATTGAAGGGAAAATAACCTCATAGGGAGGTATTTAGGCAGTTTATATGGAACCAAACTTGATCAATATAGTCTTATTTTAGTGTGATTTTGGTACAAGTACCAATCACCTTTCTTATTATGCTCTAAAATCTGCAAGACCTTTTTAATTTCTTCACTAATTATAGGCTGCCTGCTGCTATTCAACAAATTAACCATGGGATGAATGAAGGAATCAGTAAAATCCGTGTAAGTGAACTCATTGGAGTCTTTCCTTATCGAGGAAGTTCAAAAAATGATTGATTTAGGATTTCCTTCCACATCAAGCTTCTGAAGGTTTATATTAAATTTCTCAGAATAAAAGTATAAGAACATGTGGAATAGGAATGAGGAATACTTGAAAACACCTTCAGAAGGCATTTTTACCTTCTCATGAATACTGTCAGTAAGGTATTGGGAAAAATTAAAAATGGTAGCATGAGGCTAACTAGGTGTCAAAGTAGATAGAAAACCTAACACTGCAACATGAGCATGTTCATCTGTAAAGTAGCCAAGAATGAAAGACAACATGGAGATGATATGTCTTGCCCTTTCAGAGAGTTTTGCAGAAGGGTACGGAGGATTTATCTTAGGAATTTCTACAGAAGAAGGCATTAAGGTTTGAAATATCTAGAACCTCTTGGGGCATTCCAGATTCAGGTATAGCTGAGTGAGGGCCTCAATGGATAAAGGGATCTCATCAGGCCTAGGTTGTATCTGCAGCATCTGATTAATTGACTCAGCAGTAATGGTAAATAGGATTTATTTTTCAGGGTTTATTATTTCTCTTTGATCACGGAAGTAGCATGATTGACAGAGTCTAATCACTTATGGGCACTGAAAGGTTTGAGGGACAACATATTTTGGTAAATTAGACTCCTAGGTGAAAACTTCATCAGCCTGATCTATGGATTTTTCTTGGCTCCAGCAAGGGAGCTCAAGAAGGTTGAATTCTGTAACTATATCAGTAGTATTGAAGTCTATATCAGATAATGGAATGTGCTCTATATCTAAAACATGGGGTTGTAGAGAATTGATAGGTACAATGTTTTTGGAAGCCATTACTTTGCTCGATTTATCAATTTTATTACTTTTTTGGCTTTAGAAACTCTAATTTAGGCCTATAGAAGCACCTCTAGTAATTTATAACAGTTTGCAGAAAGATTTGGATAAAACAAGGGCTTATATTTTGTTTGCAAAGGTATAAAATTACTAAACTAACTTAAATGGTAACCTCTGTAAAAAGGCAATCTCAAGACCTTAGAGTTTCTGCAACAGACATCTAAGGCTTATAGTGCAATTTTTATGACAAAAGTAGTCTCAAGACCTTGGAATTTGGTAAAAAGAAACCTATAGTCTGTAGAAAATGAATTAAAAGGAACATAAGTATTTTTCAGGTAAACAGAGGCTTTAAACTTCTTCAGTTTACTCAATCTGTGATTTTCAATAGTCCAATGTTTCAAAATCTATGCAAGTAGGTCCAGGGTTTATAGAAAAGAGCTTTTATGAAGGAAAAGGGCTTTCTCTTTGCTTGACAAAAGGTTCTAAATGATTCAATTAAGCGGTATTACTCTTTTAGGTCAAGGAATAGGTCTATTCTTTTGAAGAGTATCTAGAAAATGAATATTTTCTATGCAGGAGGGTTTTCTAGGGTTGCAGAAAGCTTTCTAAAGATCTTCTGGTCATTAATAGCACTTGGATGACTTCTGCAATGTTTGTAGCGGTAGATGGTTGGATTGTGTTTCAATTTGGCTTAAATATGGAGCTGACATCTATCTTTCCAGTCCAAATAAAACTGTCTGCATGAAATGGTAACAGAGAGGATGAAAAGATGCATTTGAGCAGTTTATATGAATTTTTTAAACAAACAATGAATGCATTAAAGGGAGTTCATTTCAAACGGGCGGGTGGTTTGGGCATCGGGGAAAAAACCACCAAGCAGTTTTCACAGGCTTCAAAGGTAGTTAACGGTAATATTTCTGACGATGCGATCCAATGAAGTTATGCCACGTAGTGGAGAGGGAGAGCCCGAAAAATGCACTTTTTGCAAGGCCTGGGGTGTATTATCTTTCGGGAAATGAAATGCGTGATAGAGTTTAACAGCCGCCAGATTTGGTGAGTGAAGATCGAAAGGCTGAGATGATGCAATGGAGTCGTGGCTTTTTAGAAAAGCATGGGGCCCAGAGTTTAAACGATGCGGGAGGTTATATGTATTTAAACTATGTTTTAATATATATAATCAGGGTTTTGATATACTATTGGTTATATATTTAAATTGTCAGGGTTTTAAATAATATAACCAATGTGGTTGAAGCAAGTGGGACCAATATATATAGACGAGGTTTTTTTAATATATTAACCTATGGGATGTGGGGTTATATAACATGTGGGGATTTAAAACATAGGTTAAAATAAAAGAATGGGTTGGGATATATATATAAAGGATTTAAGATAATATGGGAGTGGAAGGTTTTATAACGAGAATTAATACATTAGGTTAATGTGTTAAAAATGTAATGTGACTATGGGATGTGAAATACACTAAGCATAGTGTAAAACATGATATCAGGGATATATTTCGTTATAGTGGGTCCCAATATAACATTTAGCATTTATACTTAGGATAAAAGTATTTTTAGGTTTTTGGGGGATTTTTGAATTAAAGGGGAATTAGTTAAGGTGCTTTCACTTTTATTAAGAAAAATGTGTTTTTAACTTAGGAAAAGGGGCTTTTTGCAACAGGGAAAAGAGTGAAATAAGGGGAAATAATCAAAATGGATGGGATGGAGTATTTTTACAAGGGGATTATTTTTTAAGGAAGTTAGTAAATGAAATGAACAATATTCTACTTATCTATGATTATAAAAACTGCTTATACCTACCCATATGCTACCCTAAATTTTTTCTTCATTTTACATGGGTGCATTTGAGCCTGCAAACCCTTATTCATTTTCTTTTAAAACAACAAACTAACTAATTTTATCCTTATTTCTTCCAAGGGCTCAGATTAAATTGTTGAGCTCCTTATTATTTTCTACCTAACTACTGGTATGCCAAGGTTGGACTGTTTGGCTAGATATTTATTCTCTATCTAACAACATGAAAGGTTTAAGATTAATCTGTTTAACCTTCATGGATCATGACATTTTAACAAGTTGCACACAATTTTATTTTTGAAGTAAAAGTAAATAGTAGTGGCATTTGGATTTGCATCACTTTCATGTTTTATTTTTATTTCTTTTTTGTTTGGGGTCCATTTTTTATATTCTTTTTTTATATTTTTTCTTTCAAGTCCTTTGATTTTTATTTTAGGACTTTTACCCTCTTTTCATTTTTTTATTTTTCTAATATGGGAAAACAATTTGCAGAAAGAAAAGTATGTACATATTACATGACTAATCAAAGTCAATTAAAAATTATGAATCCTATTATTATAGGACCCTAACAGTGGCTCCACATGGGGATGGAATTTCCTAGTGAAATGTCAAGAAATTTGAGACTAGTAGCCTTTGAATTTGACTGTTTCTGACCTTGAAATTGTTTTCTGAGCTCTTCATTATTCATACTTATGATATTTTGTCTTTCAAAGCTTAGGACCTTCTCTCCAGGCTTCAACTTTGCTAGAAAAAACATCCAATCCAATATAAAATCTGAAATGTTATGTCCAATGAGTAAATTAAACAAACTGAACTACTGTTATTCTGGGGAATAGTAATGCTTCAACATTCTACCATTGATAGGTCCACCTGGCAGATCTGATCCATCCAAATCCTTCAAAAAGAATGCATTGTTTGTTGTGTAACTAGCTCCAAAAATAGAAGAAAAGAGATATCAACGCCTTAGAAATAATCCACTTCAAGGGGGCAACCTCCAATACATTACTTGAATGAACAATTCTTGGATGATACAATTTACAAAACCTCCTTTCTATATATAGGAGTCCATGGGGCCATAATGTAATCCTAGTGGGCCACAATGTAATCCTAGCCGACCTAACAATAATTTAAGGGCACAATAATAACAAAATGGGGGTTACAAGGGTACAATAATAACAATAAGGGGGTTACACTAATAACAATAAGGGACTATACTAGTAATATAGGGACCTAACATGCCCCTCTCCTTCAAAAAAGTGTTGTCCTCAATGCTTGAGTAGCTCTAGGTGCTTATGTATAAAATTCTCATCCTCCCATGTAGAATCTTCAGTGGGTAAGTTCTTCCACTTGATGAGATACTCTGAAATTGATTGATTCCGTAGCTGTCGAGTTCTTGTTTCCATGACTGCTTCAGGTTTCAATATGATTTTTCCTTTCTCATCAAGTTCTGGCAATATTGTTTGAACCGGAAGATTTTCACCTATAACCTTCTTTAAGCATGAAACATGGAAAACTGGATGTACTCGCGAAGAAGCAGGAAGCTCCAATTTGTATGCCATAGTACCAATATTTTGCAACACCTTGTAAGGACCATAGTACTTTGGTGATAATTTATTATCCTTCTTAGCTTGCTTCAGGGACATTTGTTTGTATGGTTGTAGCCGTAAAAATACCCAATCTCCTACATCAAAACTTCTCTCGCTGCGATGTTGATCTGCCTGTTGTTTCATTCGATTTTGTGCCAAATTCAGGTTATCCTTGAAGAGTTGGAGAACTTCTTGTTGATGCTCGATGTGATCTTCCACTGCTTGAACCTTTGAATTTTCTCTTAAAGATGATGTGATGGATGGTGGATGATATCCATAAAGTGCCATAAATGGGGTCATTTTTGCTGCAGTATGGAAGGAAGTGTTATACCACCATTCAGCGAGAAGTAACCACTTGACCCATTGTGTTTGTTTATCAGATACGAAACAACAAATATATCCTTCCAAACATTTATTTACAATCTCAATTTGACCATCAGATTGAGGATGATAAGATGAGCTATGAGCTAATTGAGTACCCAAACAAGAAAATAACTCCGTCCAAAAATTTCCAGTAAAAATGGGATCTCTGTCGCTCACAATAACCCTTGGGCTTCCATGTAGCTTTTGAATTCTTTCCATAAATGTAGTAGCAACTGTACTTGCTCTAAATGGATGAGATAATGCACAAAAGTGTGCATACTTGGTAAGTCTATCAACTACCACCATGATGACACTCTTTCCTTCAGACTTAGGTAAACCTGTGATAAAATCCATTGAAATCTCCTCCCAACGTTGACTTGGAATGGATAAAGGTTGTAGAAGTCCCAGGGTCTTAATTGTCTCAACTTTATTCTGCTGGCAAACCAAACATTCTGTCACAAAATTTTGAATATCAGATTTAAGGCCATCCCCAAAAAATTCTTTCTTCACCTCATGGTAAGTTTTTAAAAATCCAGAGTGTCCTCCTAAAGGAGAAGTGTGCAATTCCAGAAGAATCTTTTGTTTTAGTTGGGAATTTTTACAAAGATATAAGCGATCTTTGTACCATAAGGAATCATTTTTCCAACTAAATGTATCAGATGTACTAGGATCTTGCTGCAACTTTTGAATGAGTGTCCACACATCTTTGTCCTTCTTCCATTCATCTCTTGCTTCGGTTATCCAATCCGGTTGGATAATAGAAATGGCACAAAGCAATGCTTCCACCTCTTCATTCTTTCTTGAGAGTGCATCTGCAACAACATTAAGCTTTCCTTTTTTGTAGATTATTTCAAAGTCACAACCCAACATCTTTGTGACCCATTTTTGCTTCTCTTCTGACGATAGTCTTTGTTCCAAAAAGTGTTTAAGACTATCATGATCAGTTTTTACCTTGAAGTGTCTTCCCATTAGGTAAGTTCACCATTTCTTTAGTGCATGCAGTATTGCTATCATTTCCTTCTCATAAATAGGTTTTTGTAAATACTTTCCTTTGATTGGACGACTTTCAAAAGCAATGGGTCTTCCTTCCTGCATTAAAACTGCACCAATTCCATTTCCTGAGGCATCACATTCCACAATAAACGTTTTTGTGAAGTCTGGCGTAGCTAAGACCGGTGCTAGGCACATTGCCTCTTTAAGATGTTCAAAGGCCTTAGTTGCTTCAGGAGTCCATGAAAATGCATCTTTCTTCAATAATGTTGTTAGAGGTGCTGCTATTCTCCCATAATTCTTAACAAACTTGCGATAATACCCTGTTAACCCGAGAAATCCTCGCAACTTCTTTATGGTTGTGGGGAATTTCCATTCCTTAATGGCTTTAATTTTGTTAGGGTCTACTTTAACACCCTCGTGAGATACAATATGACCCAGATATTCCACCTCTTGTACTCCAAAGAAACATTTTGATGTTTTTGCATATAATTTTTTCTCCTGTAATAGTTTTAGAACCCTGTCAACATGTTCAACATGATCCTTCCAAGACCTGCTATAGATTAGTATATCATCAAAAAATACTAGCACAAATTTTCTAAGGAAGGGTTTGAAAATGGAATTCATCAACCCTTGAAATGTAGAAGGTGCATCGGTAAGGCCAAAAGGCATGACCAAAAATTCATAATGACCCTCATGAGTTCGAAATGTTGTTTTTGGAATATCTTCAGTCTTCATTCTAATTTGATGATATCCCGAATGAAGATCCAACTTGGTAAAATAAATTGCTCCATGTAATTCATCCAATAATTCATCAATCACAGGAATGGGAAATTTATCTTTAATGGTGAGCTTATTGAGCTCCCTATAATCTGGACACATGTGCCATGATCCATCCTTCTTGTGTACCAATACTATAGGAGCAGAGAAAGAACTTCGACTAGGTTGAATTATACCCGCCTCTAACATTTCTGCAATCATACGTTCAATTTCGCTCTTTTGGAAGTAAGGATATCTATAAGGCCTGATGTTTGGAGGAACACTTCGTGGAATCAAATGAATAGCATGATCATGATCACGAATAGGTGGGAGTCCTTTGGGAGTTTCAAACACCTTGGAATGATTGTCCAAGACTTGTTGGAGATCTGCAGAAATAGATGATTTTGATGTTGGAATTTCTAGTGAGCATAATTGTGCAATTACGCCTCGCTGTTCTTTCTTTAGAAGCTTTGTCATGACATTAGAGCTTATTATCCTTCCTGGCTTCCCCGCAATACCCCGTAATTCAACTTCCTTTCCTTCTGAAAAAAATTTCAAGAAAAGTTCTTGAAAATTAAAAGCTACCGTCCCCAAAGATTGCAACCATTGTACTCCTAGTACAACATCAGCACCTCCCATAGGAATGGAAAGCATTGGACTATTCACTACATATTCCCCCATGGTTAGCTTGATATTATGGCATTTTCTAGAGAAATTTATAGTTCCTCCATTTGCAACCATCACTTGACATTCTGGTGTTGGGTATAGGAAACAATTTAATTTCTTGGCTACCTTACAATGAATAAAATTATGGGTGCTACCTGAATCAATCAACACTATTACCTTTTTCTTCTTGATTTGTCCTTTTATCTTGAGAGTTTGAGGAGTGGTAATTCCTGCCAGTGCATTACACGATATGGTCGCATTCATTTCTTCCTCTTCTAGGGCTGGTTCCTGGTGTATATCCTCTTCTTGTTCATTTTCTTCTTCCTCTTCACAATCTATGTAAAATAATTTCTTCTCAGCACACTTATGACCTTTAGTGTATTTGCTATCACAACTGTAGCAAAGTCCTTTTGCTCTTTTTTCTTCCAATTTTTTTGGTGTCAACCTTGTAGGTTGTGGAAATCTAGGTGTAGAAACACTTCCTTCTTTATAGAAGTGAGTGGTAGGCTTCCTTGTCGCCATAATTTTACATTCAATTTTTCTTGCCAACCTGAATGCCTTCTCCAATGAATCATGTTCCAAAACGCGAACTTCATGTTGGATGTTATCCTTTAAAGTACCTATGAAGAGATCAATCCTGTGTTCCTCTGGAATATCAGTTACCCTTATATTCAATTTTTGAAGTCCTCAATGTGCTCCCCCACTAAACCCTTTTGTTTGAGATTTATCAATTGGCTAAAGAAGGTGTTGCTCTTTGTATCCTCATAATGTGCTATCATTTCCTCCATGAAAATTGACCAAGTGACAATTTTTTTACGGGAGCAAAGCCATCGATACCATACAAATGTATTTTGTTCTAAATGTAAAGTTGCAATGCGTACCTTTGTGTGTTTTGCACGTTATGGAGATCAAAATATTGCTCCATCTGTAGTATCCATGTTACAGGATCCTTTCCATCAAACTTCCTCATATCCATTTTTGGAATATGGTGGTTCTTTCCGCCAACATTAGAGTTTATGAAATCACGATTAACATTTATTTTGTTCTCATCATGAGGTTCTTCTACTATCTTTTCACCATTAGGAAACATTTCTTGTATCAACTTTGTCAAACCTTCTATGTCTGCTTTTAGATCATTCTTCATGTTTTCCATGTTGTCTTTCATGTAATCCATCTTAGCTTCCATGCTAGCTTCCATGCCATCCATCTTAGCTTCCACGCCTTTCTTCAAAACTTCCACTTCATTTTTTGTTGCTCATTGCGAGAGCGAAATTTGGTGCACTTGCTCTTGTAATTTTGATAGATCATGTTGCAATTCTTCATCTTCATGAGTCATAGTAGAGCCTTCTGAAGGCTTAATGGGTGTTGAATTATTTTTATGGGGCATATTTTATAACCCAATACTAATATCTATTCTACAATATGCCCTTGGAATCAATTCAAATTGATTCTTCAAACAAGACTTATGCAATTCGGAAAAAAAAATACACACCTTTTTCTTGCTTTTGAGGAGCTCGATATTGAAATTGGATTATCTCTGTTATTGCAGCACTTAAATATTTGAATTTTAGTTCCAACATAGCCCTCTGAATTCTCTTTCTAATGCCACAGGTCTGACCTAATTTGGATTCTCCAAGACAAAGTTGTGTCCAATCTCCCACAATGACCTAATTATGGACTGGTTCAGTAGGGTGAACTTGTACGACTTGACACGTGTCATTGTTTCATCCTTAAGCTTTGAAATTGATAGCCAAGAAACTAAATTCTGTGTACTTTCAACCACTTTTTACGGCACTCCAATCTGATGCTCAAGGAGAGAGTTATGAATATTTTCCCACGATCACCTCTTTGAGATGAAATTCGGGAGCCTGAAAAAGCACTACCTTCCACAGATCATATCTCCGAAAATATTGCAAACCAAGCTCTAAAAATTTTTGACGCGTTTCCTCAGGATTTCTGCTTTGCACCCTAAAAATTTCAGATTCTGAACCTTCATAGAAACAACGTTATAGCACAAATTCCACGATGACCTGTTTAGGATCTTGAAAAAAGACCTGACTTCCACAGATGATATCTCTGAAAATATTTCGAACCAAGCTCTGAACTTTTTAGACAAGCTTCCTCAGGATTTCTGCTTCGCACCCTAAAAATTTCAGCTTCTGAAACTTCGTAGAAAAAAAGTTATAGCGAAAATTCCACGATGACCTGTTTGGAGCAGCGAAACCCTAGAATCCAAACCTCTGATACCAAATGTTGAGTAACCAGCTCCAAAAATAGAAGAAAAGAGATATTAACGCCTTAGAAATAAGCCACTTCGAGGGGGCAACCTCCAATACATTACATGAATGAACAATTCTTGGATGATACAATTTACAAAAACCTCCTTTCTATATATAGGAGTCCATGGGGCCATAATGTAATCCTAGTGGGCCACAATGTAATCCTAGCCGACCTAACAATAATAATTTAAGGGCACAATAATAACAAAATGGGGGTTACAAGGGTACAATAATAACAATAAGGGGTTACACTAACAACAATAAGGGACTATACTAGTAATATAGGGACCTAACATTGTTACCTTTGTAATCATAAATGACATAAGGGCCTTTCGATAAGAAATCAAATTTCCCATGTTTACCTTTCTCTTCTCTCCTGGAATCCCACTTAAGAACTTTGTCACCTATATAAAAATCATCTTCCTTAGTCTTCTTGTCAAATATATTTTTAATCTTTTCTTGAACAACTTGAGACTTGAGATATACATCTTCCCTGGTTTTCTGCAACTGTATGGTTTGGTTTATCCTTCTTTGGATATTATTGGTTTCAAACTGCAGTTCTTGTATTATTTTCATCACTGGAATTCCTAGAGAAGATGGAAAAACAACATCCATCCCATGAACTAGCTGATAAGGGGATGTACCAATGGACTTCTTTGTAGTAATTCTATCTGCCCATAAGACATTTATTAACCTTTTGTTCCAGGTTTTCTTATTGTCTTCTAATAGTTTCTTGATGCTATTCACAAGAATTTTATTGGATGATTTGGCAAGACCATTACCTTGAGGGTAATAAGCAATGGAATGACCAAGGGTAATGTGGTATTTATTACAAAAGTCAATCATCTTTTTGGACTTGAATGAAGTTGCATTATCAGTAATGATATTTTTGGGGCATCCAAATCTTGACAATATGTTGTTTTCCAAAAATGAGATTATGACAGTATCAGTGGCTTTCCTGGAAGGTATGGCTTCTATCCACTTAGTGAAATAGTCTGTGGCTGTCAAAATCCACTTGTGTTGGGCTGAGGATGGAGGGTGAATTTCACAAATGAATTCAAGACCCCATTGTTGAAAAGGCATTTATGTGGAAATGGGTTTAAGGGGTAAAGGTAGTAGCTTTTTCTTCCCTTCAAATATTTGACATTTGTGACAGGAGGTCACATACTTCTTCACATCTGCAAACAGTGTAGGCCAGTAAAAACCAGCTCTCAAGATTTTATTTGCAGTTGTCTTCCAATAAAGGTGTCCTCCACAGTCACCTGCATGAAAATATTTCAAAACTTTATCAACTTCTTCCTTAAGTAAACAATTCAATAAAATTCCACCATGATATTTCCAAAACAGTGCATTGTCTATGATACAAAACTTCATTGCCTTTAACTTCAAAAATCTAGCTTTAGTTCTTGATAATACAAGAGGAGATTGTCAATTTAGTAATACAAATATAATATCTGCATACCATGGTGAGTTTGAAAAGGCTTCACTGATCTCTGGAGTCACCATCTCTTCCTGATCATCTAATTGGGCAATAAAATTTATATCTAAAGCATGACAATTTGATTCAGCCATGAGTTTGGATAAACCTTGACCTTTAATGAGTTTGGTGGGCTTAATTTCTATGTCATATTCCCAAATGGTGGCAATCCATTTGCCTCTTTTACCATCAGGCCCATTCTAAGTCAGAATGTCCTTCACAACTGAATTTAGAACATAAGCAATGATATGTGATTACAGGATGTACACTCTAAAGTCTTTGATGGCCTTCACTAAATCTAGTGCTTTCTTTTCCATTATGTTATACTTTAAAGTGGCATCTCTAAGTGATTTGCTGAAAAAATCAATGGGATGCTCATAGCCCTAATCATTTCTCTGCAATAATACTACAACAATAGTATGTTCTAAAGCAAAGGAAAAAATAATGAAATCCTTTTTGAAATCAGGACTTATTAGGACTGGTGTTTTTTTCAAGGCTTTTTTGATTGATTTAAATGATTGTTTAGCCTCCACAGTCCATTTTAGTACTGAGTCTTTTTTCAACATGTTATTGAGTTCTCTAATTATTTATGTTAAGCTTGAAATGAATCTTCTGAGAAAATTGATTTTACCTAAGAAATCAAGCTTGCAATTATTTAATGTTCCTAGGATGAGTAAGGTTCAGAATGGCCTCTATTCTAGCTGGGTCTATCCTACTTCCCTCTTTAGATATGATATGTCCTAACAATTTAACTTCTTCAAGTCCAAATATAGTCTTTTTAGGATTTAAAGAAATGCCAAATTTCCTGCATTTGATAAACACTTGTCTTAGGTGATCTAGATGTTCATTATTAGTTTATGAAAATACAGTAATATCATCTAGATAGATCACAATAAAATCATGAATTTATTTAGCAAAATATATATTCATAGCTCTTTGAAAAGTGGATCCTGCATTCATTAGTCCAAAAGAAATTTCACATACATGAAAGTACCCCAAGGAGTAGTAAAAGCAGTTTTGGGTTGGTCTTCTGGTTGAACTAAAATATGGTTATATCCAGAGAATCCATCCAGCAATGAAATCCTGGAAGAACCAACCACCTTCTGTAAAATGTGATCCATCTCGAGGAGAGGGTAGTTATCTTTTAAGGACACTTTATTTAAATTTTGGAAATCAACACATAGTCTGATCTCCCCTTTCTTCTTCCTAGTGGGAACTAGGTTTTAAACCCAATCAGAATATATGATTGGTGCAATTATCTGGGCTTCGTACATTCTCTTAACCTCTTTTTCAATTAAAGGCATTAAAACTGGATTGATTCTTCTAAGATTCTGTTTGAAAGGTTTTTGATCTGCTTTTATAGGTATTTTGTGTTGTATTATGCTAGTGTCATAAGATTTTAAGTCTTCGTAACTCCATGGAAATACATCCTGAAATTCCTTAAACAAAGCTATATATTTCAATTTTTCTTCTTGAGTTAAGGCTTTTGAAAGTTTTATCATATTAGGTTTCAATTATATTCCTATATTTCACTCTTCAATATCATATCTTAATGGTTCCATCTTTGGTTTTCTTGCAACATCATTTGAATAAAAAATATCTTCTAAAGGGGCTAATCCCTTAGGTAAAAAGTTGTTTTTAAGGTTTAAAATGTTAGAATCATCATCAGCTAATTCTTCAATCTTTACCTTCTCTAAATTATATATTTCTACTTGAGTAAATTTAGTGGTTTAGTAAAATCTAAGTTATTTACATCTACATTTTTTATATCAATATCACTATCTATGGTTTGATCTAATGTACAATTTGTGTCTATGTTACAATTCTGAAATTCTCCTTCAGCATTCATGAAATGATAAATCTGTTAATCTCGTGAAAATATCTGCCAATATTTTATATTATCTGGTATTGTAGGCTTGTATTTAACTTCTGCTGTATATTTATGATTTGTAGGTGCTAGCAAAAGTTGCTAAAATGTGTGCCTGTGTGTTTTGTTTTCTAGAAATTGCAGCAAAGTCACATTCAAGAAGTTCACTAATCCGATCTAAAAAATTTCTCTATACTGGCTTAATCTTGGATTATATACAAAATATTCTCCTCTAATCTGTTTCACAATTAACTCAAAGTCACCCATGATTGACACTCTTTTGGCTCCTAAATTTCTGACAATTTGTAGTCCTAAAATCAAAGCTTCATATTCAGCCATGTTGTTTGTACATTTGAAATTTAATCTAAAGGCATGTCCTTCTTCATGATTGTTTTCCATGTTGTATATCCAAACTCTTGCTCTTGCTCCTAATTTGTTAACTGATTCATCAAAATCTAGGTGCCACATTAATTCATGAAAAATGTTGTCACTGTATGGTGCTTTCTTTTTCTGTTTTATTTTAGTGTTGTTCTCTATACCAGTTTCAGAATTACATAAAATTAAGGAGTCCATATTAGTAGGTGTATAATAAATAGGATAGTTTCGAGGTCTTTCTACACTGCTAACCATGTACTTCATTAATGTCACTCTGTAAAGTTTCTTGGATTAGCCAAAAACTGATATTGTTGCATAATACATGTCTAGTTGTAGATATCCCTGCAGTTTAGCTCCCCATGAGCGAGATAACAACATTCCATACTTAGGAGGGATTTCAACTACTACAATATCCATGACTATGCTTTTTCTAGGGTATTGAACTAAAGTAACACATAAATATTTTATGAAGCCTAAACATTTCACTTTACTAGAATCAAATGAGAATATATATTTATAAGGTCTAGTGATGTTTAGATTCAAGGTTCCCATTATTGCTTTTGGCATCAAATTGTGTGAAGCCCCTGGATCTAGCATTGCATTATGTAAAATCTGATCATGAACAGTTAAGCTAATGTAGAAAGGAGGAACCCCTCCCTCTTGGTGTTTTCCATTAACTTCAGGACCAAAGATTAGTTTTGGTTGATCATCACTCAAATTAACAGAGTCCTCTCCATCATTCATGTTTAAAGTTTTAGTGATATGTGATTTGTATAGGTCATGTTTTACCAACTCTGTCAAAGGAATTGGTATCTTCAGTTTGGCAATTTTAGCTTGGATGTTGAATGGTGCTTGTGATTTTCCTAACTGAATTATTTCTTCTTTTGTAACTGTAGTTTGGGTGGGTTTATCTTATTTTTCTACAATTGGTTTTTCATTTTATGTTTGTATTTCCACTGTTTTACTGCTTTTAATTTTATTTTCAGGGACAGTTTGAGATGCAGTGGAAGTTTTGGCAATTTTTGTGGTTTCAGCAGCTGTTTTGGTAGTGAATGTTTTAGAATCAGTTGATTTTGGATCAGTAGTAGATGTTTTTGGATCTAAAATTGTTGTTTTAACAGAATTTGTTGTCTTATCAGTAGCAATTTTTTGAGGATCTGATGATGTTTAAACAATAGTATATGTTATGTCAACAATTTTAGGACTAGGCGAAATTTTGGGACTTGAACTTTTCTGATTAGAACTAGAGTTTTGTTGGGTTTCCATAGGGAGGATTTGCAGAACTTTAGTAGTAGAAGGCTCTATTGTATTCTTTGTTTGAGTTTGGGAAGATTTATTAATAGAAGGCTCTACATGTTTCTTTCTCCTAAGGTTATATTTCTTATGAACTTCATTATTGCAAACTCATAACCTTGCTTGTAACCAAAAGGCTCACCAGAACCTAATTATAGTTGTTGTAATTAATATTGTGTAAGAAAAATGGTGTTATCATCATTAATGCCCATTGGATTGATCTGAGTGTCCTCATAATTTTCATTTTGGTGAGAACTTTTAGGATAGTTCTCTTGGAAGGGTGGTCTTGTTGTTTGGTCAGGTGTTGATTCTCTATATTTTCCAGTGTTGGTGTTTTTCCCAAAATTGGGATTTCTAATTTGAGGTCCTTGTTGTTGGTTATCCCACTGTGGCTTAATTTCCATATTTTCTAGCCTATCCATCATTCTTTCTAATTTTTTTGCTTAGTTATCTTTTTTCAAATCTGAATTTTATGTTTCCTCTTTTACTGGAACTCTCCTTTCATTTCTTAATCTAGCTTTCTTTGCTAACAAGTTTTCCTCTACACTTACAACATTACTTTGCATCTGCTCTAAAGTTTTTTCATTTCTCTCTCTCAGTTGGTAAGCCATATCTATATCAAATCCATCAGGGAATTTGATAAGGGTAGAGTCTGGAGGAGGTTTAAGATTAGCAGTGATTTCATTGTAAATATTTTTATATCTTGTACAATAGTCTTGAACTATTTCATTTAGTGCTCTTTTTTATATTTTCAAATTTAGACAAAATTTGTAATGGATTCTTCTTCTTCTCCTATCTATTAAGAAACATCCTATGAAAAACAACTAAATCAACTATACTACCAACAGGTAAACCTTTAAACCACTTCTTGACATCACCAGCTAAAGTTTGAGTAAAAAGTCTCATTTGAACATCAACATCATCTAATTCATGCAATTCAAAGTAGTATGTCATTTTATTAACATGTTGTTGTGTAGTGTAATGAGTTGTTCCATCAAATTGAGGGATTTTTCTTTGATAATCTTGGGGCATGGCATTTATAGGGGCTTGTAGGACCAATGGGGCATATTTGGCAGCCATGGCTTGGATTCTAGCTTGGCTAGAAGGTAAGTTGGAAGTACTTGGTGAAGAACTTGAGGTACTTGTACATGTGGTTAAAGCACTTGTAGATGAGATTGGGATATTAGAATATGTACTTGCAAATGTGGCTGAGATACTAGAAGATTAAGTTGGGATGCTAGAATATGCACTTGGAAATGAGAATGATGTATTGGAAAATGCAACAGAAATGCTAGGGGATGAACTTGAACTATTTGAGGATGGAAATAAAAATTCTAGGTTGAAATGGTTGCTTAGGAAAGAATGAATCTGTGGAATGAAGTTTCATGGAAACAATGGATGAAGTGGTAGTAAATAAGGATGAACCTACAGATTATAAAAGACTGGTATCTAAATGACTAGTAGAAGGCTTAGGGGTATATGCTGATAAAGCAGTCAATTCAATTGAATTTTGTAAATAAGCTTCATCAATTTATTTAATCAAAGTTGCATTTATAGCATCAAGTTTATCATATACTTCAAAAATATTTTGATCAGAATCAACTGAAACAGTTTCCTTCTTAGTTTCAATGAATGAAATGAAATCAGGATCTATTACAGTATTATGTACGTCACTTTCTGATTTATTTCTAAACAAAGTGTGTTCAAAAGCTAGATCAAATTCAATGTCTTGTAAACTTGATAGTTTATTTGGAAGATAATTTGATTTGATCAATGAATTTTTATTACCTAAACTCTCTACTTTTTTGCTTTTATTTCCAATTCTATCAGGAATATCTTCTATGATAGCAGGTTGTGGATCTAGATTGAACCTGGTATAGTAGACTCTTTTGGAATCCAGAATTACAGTTTTTATGAAAATATACTCACAACTATTTAAAACAATCTCAAGGTGAAAAGATAATTGAAAATATTTCCTTTAAGATCTATTTAAAAACTGAGGATTGGTTAGTCACCAACAGAGTCGCCAGTATGTTATCACTCCAATAATTCTTAAGAGTTGTGAGATTTTTTATTTTAGTTTAAAGAATATTAGAGGTAACCACAAACCTACTTTTAAGCCTTAGGATCTAGCCTTCCTAATGCTTAGAGAGGGCTTTCTCCATATGATTTATCTTTGTTGATTGTATTTGATTTTAGGCTAGTTGTGTAGGGTACATTGGTTTTGGATTTTGCTTTGATTTGGTAGTGAAACCACTTACTAAGATGGATATATGTAGTTCTATATTCCATTGGGATAATGGAGTCAATGTTTCAAGAAGTCAGATCAGGATCAAGCTCTAAAGGGAAATGTTTACAGGGCAAGATAGCTAAGTTACTTCAGATCTTCAAGGCTGATGGTGAAAATGGTTTCAATCAGGATAAGAGAGCAAATAAGGGTTCTCAAATCCAGATAATGAGTGAAAAGGTAGGGATCAATCGAAACTAGGGAGCAATTAAGAGTTCCTTAGTCTAGATATCAGTAGAAAAAATGTAAATGATAAATATTTCAAGACAAAGTGCTTTTAACATATTCTTAAATAACATTTCATGATTTATCATTTAGATTTAGAACACATTCAAGTATTGATGAAAAACATAAGAAATTGATAAGGAAACAAGTGAAAATACTTCATTGTAGTGGCTCAACGCATGAATCCTGTAATATGATGCTTTATTGATTTAATCGAGTCTGCTGACTTGAAATTGGTACAATAACCCTTAGGTTCATAATAGTACAACTATAGAAATGTTTAGCAATTCATCCACCCTCAATACTTCTAAATGAGAAGTATTTATACAAAAAATATTTACAAAATAACCTAAAACAAACTTAGGAATTATTCATGGAAAATAAATATCTTCATGCAATAAGATAGTGAGAGCTTTATAACTAATGCTAGCTATCCATTTTTTATTGAAATTACTTGTTTGTTGTCTTGATTTTGTTACTGCTTTCTCTCTTTTCTATTCAACGAAGGCTCCAACTGGATAGTGAGGTGTCTTTCACTCTGGCAGCTTTATCTCTGCATTATAATTTTAAACTTTAATCTTGAACTGATACTCTTTATCTTGATAATTTTTGACTGGTACTCTTTCACTACAATATTGTAAATGTTGTTTTAACCTTTACTGCTCTATTTTTACTGCAATCTAATTTCACAGTAAATCAGTCAATTTTTCCCAAATTTCAGCCTCTGGAAATTTGATCTTCATCATCCTCCTAAAATTCTCATCAGCTTCAGTGTATTTTGAGAATATAGGTTTGTTGATAGATATGTGTTTTACCTCATGTTGTAGGTAAAACAAATTTTCAAAGCTTTTGTAAAGTATCTTCCTTGATGGGATTCCCTGCAAGGCTGATTTTTTCACTTGCTCCTTGGAAAACTCTCTTATCTTTTTATCATAATCATCCTACTTCATTAATCTGTCATTAATAACTAGAGGACTGGGAAGGCATTTTTTCCTTAGAACATCAAACTTGATCATAAATCTTGTGATAGAAACCTCCATGTTCTGGCATTTCTCTTCTAATGGTATCATCAAATTCTTCTTAGAAATCACCTTCCTAACTTTTAGGATGGTTTTTGTCCTGTCATTAATTCCAATTTATTCCAGCTCTTGCTTGTTCTTGGAATTTAGAAATTTGATTATTTCAAGAGCTTCTTCAGGTTTCTTACCAAGATTTTCTTTAATTTTTTGGATTACTTCTCTTGCTGATTTTACTAAGTCTTTCTGCTCATATATGACCTGTATGGATGGCCAAATATCATTGATATATTAAATGATATTGAACCATAGTTGATGCTTGACATGTGCCATTGGTTCCTTCAATGTTAGTTCTTTTTATAACTTTTTTAACTGCTCATTTAATCTGTTGTCTCTTTGTTCTTCATTTTTATGCATAATCTTGGCAAGTTTCTTTTCATCTTCAAGACTTTTAAGCTATTCTTTAATTCTGTTTATCTCATTAGTGTGAATATACATGTCCAACATAGCTTTTATCCATTTTATTGCTTCATCTGAATGTTGTGCTGTTGTCGTTGAAGATTTTGTGGCTGAAGTGGTTAATGAAGTGACAGGTAATGTTGTAGCCATGGGGACTATAGGTGCCAGTGATTCAACTAGTGTATAAGGTACAACAGTAGTTACTACAGGAATAATTGTGACTGGAATTTATTCTTCTTTATCCTTTTTCTCTTGGACCAACTTGTCCATTTCATTCTCCATTTCCTTTATCTGGGCAGTCAACTATAAAATGAGATTCATCCTCTCATATTTTTTATTTGTATCATGTAAGACTTCCTTGGCTTGATGGTGTTCTATAGGGGGAAGCTTTAATTGTTTCTTTAATGTAGCAATGTCTGAATTTTTCTTCTTGATCAATTCCTCTGTAACTTTTACAAATTTAGGATCATATCCTACTTCAATTACTAGATCTTCCAAGGATTTAATTCTAGTGTCGTTTGCCTGTGAAGAAGCCTTTTCCAATTTAAGTTGATCTCTAATATTTTCAAGAGTGTTTTGCACCTTTTGTACACTCATGGCCTTGGTGGTCATTGTAGAATAGATCATCTCCCCTGCCTTCTTATGAAACTAAATTTGGTCCAGAGGATGAATATCTTCGGCCAAGACTTCAAAATATGTCTTTTTGTAATCAGAGGATGACTTTTCAGTTTGAACTGTAGGTTGAAGAAATGTCATCTGCATCTTTTTATTCTTATATTCAAAGGATAAAAGTAGCATATTCTGGATGACAGGAGTTTGTTTCAGATATTGGGAATATATTTCAGTCTTAATTTCTTAATTTCTGGCTTTGACTTCTTTGTATCTTTCCTTGATATTCGTATCCTTTTCTGCTGGTTTTTTAGAAGAAGAAACTTCCATACTATGCTGCTTCTGAATGAGTTGAGTCTTTGAAGTAGTAGGATGTTGTTCTTCTTCAATTATTGTTGGAGGTGCATTGTCTTTTGTTGCAATTTCTGTATCAAACACCTCTGTTGTTTCTACTTCTTTATTAGCAGGATTTAACTTTGGATTTTTACTGTATCTCAATCTAAACTTGGTATTTGTTGTAGTCTCTGCAGTATAGGATCCTTCCTCTCAGTTTCTCTTTATATTCCTATCTTCTTGGGTTGGAGTTTGAAAATTTTGACTAGTATTGCTTTGCTTCTCTGCCTCTAGCAAGGTATTCTCCAACCATTCAGATTGAATGGATAATTTCTCTATCACTGGTTTCTTTTCATGTACATATGGAGTCAATTTGAATTTAAATCTAATTTTACTAATAACACCAAGGGGATCATAATAATATAGGAAACTGGGACTGAAATTGAACTCTTGCAATTGTTTTTCAGCCTCTGGACCTGCATCTCTTTTGTTACAGATAAAAGGGTCAACCTAGTTCTTCAACTTGAACTATGTCTTTTTCTTTTCTACCAAGAAATTAATTGCATCTGAATTTATAATCTACCTTATGTATTCAAGGGAAAATAACCTCATAGGGAGGCATTTAGGCAGTTTATATGGAACCAGACTTGATCCATGTACTCTTATTTCAGTGTGATTTTGGTACAAGTACCAATCACCTGTCCTATTATGCTCTGACATCTGCAAGACCTTTTTAATTTCTTCACTAATTCTGGGTTGCCTGTTGCTGTTCAACAAATTAACCATGGGATGAATGAAGGAATCAGTAAAATATGTGTAAGTGAACTCGTTGGAGTCTTTCCTTATCAAGGAAGTCCAAAAAATGATTGATTGAGGATTTCCTTCCACATCAAGCTTCTGAAGGTTTATATTAAATTTCTCAGACTAAAAGTATAAGAACATGTGGAATAGGAATGAGGAATACTTGAAAACACCTTCAGAAGGCATTTTTACCAACTGCTCATGAATACTGTCAGCAAGGTATTGGGAAAAATTAAAAATGGTAGCCAGAGGCTGACCAAGTGTGAAATTATATAGAAAACCTAACACTGTAACATCAACATGCTCATCTGTAAAGTAGCCAAGAATGAAAGACAACATGGAGATGATATGTCTTGTCCTTTCATAGAATTTTGTAGAAGGGTATGGAGGATTTATCTTGGGAATTTCTAAAGAAGAAGGCCTGAAGGTTTGAAATATCTGGAACCTCTTGGGGAAGTCCAGATTCAGGTATAGCTGAGTGAGGGCCTCAATGGATAAAGGGATCTCATTTGGCCTAGGTTGTATCTGCAGCATCTGATTAATTGACTCGGCAGTAATGGTAAATAGGATTTCTTTTTCAGTGTTTATTATTGCTCTTTGATTAGGGAAGTAGTAGTATTGATAGAGTCTAATCACTTCTAGGCACTGAAAGGTCTGAGGGACAACATATTTTGGTAAATTAGACTCCCAGGTGAAACCTTCATCAACCTGATCTATGGATTTTTCTTGGCTCCAGAAGTGGAGCTCAAGAAGGTTGAATTTTGTAACTGTATCAGTAATCTTGAAGTCTGTATCAGCTAAAGGAATGTGCTATATATCTACAACAGGGGGTTATAGAGAATTGATAGGTACAATGTTTTTGAAGCCATTTATTTTCTTGATTTATAAATTTTATTACTTTTTTGGCTTTAGAAACACTAATTCAGGCCTGTAGGATCACCTATGATAATATATAACAATTTGCAGAAGGATTTGGATAAAACAGGGGCTTATCTTTTGTCTGCAAAGGTATAAACTTGATAAATCAACTCAAACTGTAATCTCTATAAAAAAAGGCAATCTCAAGACCTTAGAGTTTCTGCAATAGATATCTAGGGCTTATAGTGCAATTTTTATGACAAAATTAGTCTCAAGACCTTGGAATTTGGTTAAAAGACACGTATAATCTATAAAAAATGAATTAAAAGGCACACAAGTATTTTTCAGGTATATATAGGCTTTAAAATTCTTCAATTTACTCAATCTGTGATTTTTAATAGTCTAATGTTTCAGAATCTGTGCAAGTAGGTCCAAGGTTTACAGAAAAGATCTTTTATGAAGGAAAAGGGCTTTTACTTTGCTTGACAAAAGGTTCTAAATGATTCAATTAAGAGGTATTACTCTTTTGGAACAAGGAATAGGTCTGTTCTTTTGAAGAATACCTGGAAAATGAATATTTTCTATGCAGGAGGGTTTTTTGGGGTTGCAGAAAGCTTTCTGAAGCTCTACTGGTCTTTAATAGCACTTGGATGACTTTTGCAATGTTTGTAGCGGCAGATTGTTGGATTCTATTTCAATTTGGCTTAAATATGGAGTCGGCAGCTATCTTTTTGGTCCAAATAGAATTTTCTGCGTGAAAATGGTAACATAAAGGATGAAAAGGTGCATTTGAGCAGTTTATATGCATTTTTTAAACAAACAATGAATGCATTAAAGGGCGGTCATTTCAAACGAGCGGGTGGTTTGGGTGTTTGGGAAAAAAATACCAAGCAGTTTTCATAGGCTTCAAAGGTAGTTAATGGTAATGTTTGTGACGATGCGATCCAATGAAGATATGCCACGTAGCAGAGAGGGAGAGCCCGAAAACTGTGCTTTTCTCAAGGTCTAGGGTGTATTATCTTTCAAGCAATGAAGTGCGCAATAGAGTTTAACGGCCATCGGATTTTGGTAAGTGAAGATCGGAAGGCTGAGATGATGGGATGGAGTCATGGATTTTCAGAAAGGCATGGGGCCCAAAGTTTAAACGATGCAGGAGGTTATGTGTATTTAAACTATGTTTTAATATATATAATTGGGGTTTTGATATACTATTGGTTATATATTTAAATGGTTGGGGTTTTTGTATACTATTGATTATATATTTAAATGGTCGGGGTTTTAAATAATATAACCAATGTAGTTGAAGCAAGTGGGACCAATATATATAGATAATGTTTTTTTAATATATTAACCTATGGGATGTGGGGTTATATAACATGTGGGGATTTAAAACATAGGTTAAAATAAAAGTATGGGTTGGGATATATATAAAGGATTTAATATAATACAGGAGTGAAAGGTTTTATAATGGGAATTAATACATTAGGTTAATGTGTTAAAAATGTAATGTAACTGCGGGATGTGAAATACACTAAGCATAGTGTAAAACATGATATCAGGGATAGATTTCTTTATAGTGGGTCCCGATATAACATTTAGCATTTATACTTAGGATAAAAGTATTTTTTTGGGTTTTTTGGGTATTTTTGAATAAAAGGGGAATTAGTTAAGGTGCTTTCACTTTTCTTAAGTAAAATGTGTTTTTAACTTAGGAAAAGGGGATTTTTGCAAGGGGGAAAAGAGTGAAATAAGGGGAAAGAATTAAAATGGAGAGGATGGAGTATTTTTACAAGGGGAAAATTTTTTAAGGAAGTCAGTAAATGAAATGACGAATTTTCTACTTATCCATGATTTTAAAAACTGCTTGTACCTACCCATTTGCTACCCTAACATTTTTTCTTCCTTTTACATGGGTGCATTTGAGCTTGCAAACCCTTATTCATTTTCTTTTAAAACAATAAACTAACTAATTTTATCCTTATTTATTCCAAGGGCTCAGACTAAACTATTGAGCTTATTATTATTTTCTACCTAACTGCTGATCTGCCAAGATTAGACTGTTTGGCTAGATCTTTATTCTCTATCTAACAACATGAAATTTAAAGCATGAAAGGTTTAAGATTAAGTTGTTTAACCTTCATGGATTGTGACATTTTAACAAGTTGCACACAATTTTTATTTTTGCAGTAAAAGTAAATAGTAGTGGCATTTGGATTTGCATCACTTTCATGTTTTATTTTAATTTCTTTTTTGTTTGGGGTCTATTTTTTATATTCTTTTTTGATATTTTTTCTTTCAAGTCCTTTGATTTTTCTTTTAAGATTTTTACCCTCTTTTCATATGTTTATTTTTCTAATATGGGAAAACAATTTGCAGAAAACAAAGTATGTACATATTACAAGACTAATCAAAATCAATTCAAAATTATGAATCCTATTATTATAGGACCCTAACACTGGAAAATATGAAAAAAAAACTCTCAAAGTGAAAAAATAGTCAACTGAATAAGTTTGGATATGGTTCGATATTAACAACAATCTTCTTGGAACGGGTACCATTGTTCCAATTCCAGTGCACGGAAGTACTTGCGTCGGCACCGCGGGATACACATCTGATCAGATGGACCGAGTTGATGCCTCATTCAGTAGGTGGGAAGCACATGGCATACAAGCCTACCTTTTTTGTGTGGATGAGGTGACAACTCATTGTCATAAAGGATTGGCCATACTCCAGGACTGATTTCTGAGGTGATCCAGATATACCACTTCCATAGGGCGAGCATTGGGATGACAGAGGTAAAACATGTTTTTGTTAACTTTTGCATGTTTATACTTTTTTTGATATATATATTTTGATGTTTAAACTTATGTGTCACAGATGTTGGACTGTAGAGACCAGCTAGGATGTCCCCTATCGCCAGAAGAGTGGTGAGGGAGTTCGAGGCTACTCTGTACAAGGAGGGAGCAGATGTTGAAGAAGAGATTGCCCAGAATCTGGATACTTTGATTACCAGTATTCTGGAATATGCTTGTGTTCAATACATTCCATGTTGTTTCCAGAGGCATACTGTATGGGTGTCCAATCGCATTCATCGACTACTAAATCAAGTCATTGGAGAAGTGGCTTGCTATTACGACCACCATGCTGATTATTCTAGTTTTGATTTTTTGAGTAGTAGTCTTTTTGGGACCTGCGAGTCTCATTATGTACTAGAACATATATTTTTTGGGGTTATGATGTACTTGAAAAAAATTTCAAACAAAATCGACACACACATATATATGCTATATTTTCCTATTTTTATACATGATGTAATGATGATCATAGTTTCACAAATTTCATAAATTTCAATCTAAAACATAATTAGCCAATGCATATGTTAATTTATTCATATTACTTCGAATGTGATTATATGTAATATAATAAAAATTCCTTTTTAAAATACGAAAACGTAGATACATTCTCAAAATTTGAGGGTATCTAACAGAATATTTCCCATTCAGTTGTAGAACAACAAGTTGTGAATCCAGGTTTACAACCAATTCTCTAATGTGAAAATTAATTGCTTCTGAAAGAAGCTCAATGACAACATTGTATTCAGCGATATTTTTGGTTTTATGACCTAAACAGATACCTTGCAAATATACTAACTCGCCATTAGGGTCGTAGATAACCTGTTGATCATTAATTAACATTAGTCATTCTTCCGAGTTAACTTTGGGATAGACAGGTATTGAATGAAATGGTTGATGGTAAAATGTTTGAAAGAAGTCGATTAATGAGAAACGATGATGAGGAAAGTATCATGCTTGAAGAAAAACATGTATACACGAAAGGTCAAGATATAAAGTAAAAAGGGGAATGGTAATTCGAAAAGCGCAAAGATACGGTACAAAGGATGCAAAGCGAAATAATTTAGAAAGCTGCCCGCGCCTCAAATGTGCACGTGAAGGAATTCTCCATAGGGGAATTTCCGCGGGTGTTGGGAAGCAAAAGGGAGGACAGACCCATACCCCCGCAGAATTATATTGAGGCATCACAGGGTGGGCCCAAGGTGAAGAGCGACGTGGCAGAACGGAATGCGGGTCTTAAAGACTGGTACGATGTGTATTTAACCCGTCCTACGAACAAGATGTTCCAAGAATCGTATGGTTTATTGCAACAGAAAGGTAAGGTAA
The DNA here is from genome assembly GCA_034641835.2 of Pinus albicaulis. Classification (NCBI taxonomy): domain Eukaryota; kingdom Viridiplantae; phylum Streptophyta; class Pinopsida; order Pinales; family Pinaceae; genus Pinus; species Pinus albicaulis. The sequence goes on along the minus strand of CM076575.1, from coordinate 1,841,650,899 downwards.
GTTTCTAGGTGAGCTGGTACTGAGGCCTGTACCAGTATTAAACCTGGCACGCAGTGTTCACCTGCTCCCAACTGACACCCAACCCCTACGTGCTGCATGCTCCACTGTCAGTGTCCTTACGACACTTTACCCCTTTTATTTTACCTATCTGCCTTTTACCTCAGAACGCTCAGTCGAAAGCTAACAGTCTTCTCGTATTTTACTCCAGTAAAAGTCGCAGGTTTCTAGCTACGACATATACTAAGTGGGAACCACTGCCAAGGTCTACCTATTCACTATCGACACCCCCACATCGTTTTCCTGAGAATATTTCCTTGTTGCACAGGTATTCCGTCCCTCATTTGCTCTCTGATTTCCTTTCGTCTTTTAAAAGTTTTATATGTCAGTCATGGGAAGGGGCACACCCAAGAAATCCAAACCAGAAACCCCTCAAGTCCAAGAAACCAGAAACCCTCCCGGGTTCGATCCTTTCATCGACCTGCAAACCGAAATCCGTGATCTTCAATACCCTTTTCACATCAGCAGCATTAAACCCAAGCTTTTTAGACGACATATTGGGAATAGAGACCGATACCGGGTGGTTGTGTCTGGTCTATACCACCAAATTACCCCCCTAGTCTATTCTGTGGTTGATTTCATTTGCTGGCTCAAAGATTCTTTTGACGAGCGTCGAGGCACGTTTACTTCTCCTCAGGGGAATAAGATTTTTTCTCTTTCCCTTGACATTATCAGGCAAGCCCTCCGCTTTCCCACCAGCGCCACATATATCAATTTTAGTGAAGTGGCTTTAACCTCCCAGTTCACCAAACAGCCATGGGAGCACCAAAACAACTTCATTTCCTCCATCACCAGCAACCAAGCTACGTCTCTTCCTACTGTGGAACCTTTCCCGCTAAGTCTGTTCACAGAGGAAGTACAGCCTATCCTTGCCCTCATCACTGGTATTTTAGGTGTAGGCACTTTGGGGGAAATCACCAAGGTATGTGTTTATTTCTTGTGGTTAATGTCTCAAAAGGGGGTGGTGTTAGATATCCCTGGCTTCCTTGTTGCTACTATTCGGACCCAGTTCCAAGAGCTTTCAGAAACCAGTCACTTCCGTTTTTGTTCGATGGTCTTCTATCTTTTCCTACATAAGCACGCTGATAAGTTTGAGGGTTTGGGTTTAGATAGGGTATATGAGGAAAACTCCCAACCCCGACCAGTTTTTGACTGGAATTATTATGTACGCCAATTGCCTAAGGGAGAGGGTTATTCCAGTTTTGTAAATGATTTCATGTCCATTTCCTATACCATTATCCATGATTCGCCCTCACCTAGAGTTTTTCCTGAAATGAAGAGCTGGCTACAAGCCGGAAAATCCCAGAGCACTGGGGATTGGTATATGTTTGAAAATTACACTGAAATTCGTGTCTACGGAGCCGAGGTTTCCCCTTACCAGCTGCCTGTGTTTCCTGTACGACGGGTTTATGCGCTGGAGTACATTCGGTAGACCCTCAAGGCTGACCAAGTCCATTTTGTCCCGGTAAAGAAGGGTTTCATCCTGAAACTCCCCATCACAATCGGCCCTTTTGTTGTGAATTCAAGACACGCCCTTCCCATTGTCGAGAAAATGTTGCAAGGCTTGGACCTAAGGCTGGGAAAGGGTTGGGCCTATGATCCTCGGGAAATTATCTCAAACAGAAGAAAGAGGAACAAGTCCACACCTTATATACATGAATCAAGGCCATTCATGGAGTGGAGGGCTAACCTTGAAACTTGGCCTTTGGTTTCACAGATGGAGACAGATTCATCTGCCACAAGGGAAGAAGAGGACTTCAAAAAAGGCCGAGGTGGAGAAGAAGCAGGTACCTCAGGAGCAGGTTCTCCCATTCGCAAAAAACAGAAAACAGCCTCCAGTGAGGCAGAAGTCATAGGGGAAGAGCAACTGCTAGAACCGTTCACACCATATGGTCAACTGGACAAGAGTAAAGCCGGGATAAAAGTGTTGAGAGACAGTACCACCTCTTTTGACTTCTCAGAAGTCTCATAGGCCATCAGAGATCTTACCACACCAAGGGCAGTTGCAAGGAACCGGGCAAATAGAACGATCAAGGATAAGTACAAAACCGAGCTGGAAGGGTATATAGAGAAATATCACACCAGGGTTTCCGCCACCATGAATGTGGACATAGAACACCTGGTGTTGTCTATGGCTGAGGCCATCCTGGATCCTGATACAGGTGTCACTAGTTACCGAGTGCTCGAACATGCAATTGACATGGCCAAGGTGCCAGCAACTGATATGTGTAAATTGTTTCAAGTCGTGGGTGATATGCTGAAGGACGAGGTAATGCAGGTTACCATTGCATTGAGAAAGTTAGAGAAAAAGCAGGAACAGGTGAGAGCAACCCTCAAGAATGAACAGGCAAACTCTCGCGCCCGGACAAATCAAATACGCAGCCTCCAGGAGTTAATCAAAGGAAAGGATATGGGAGAAACAAACTTGCAGGGCGCTTTGATAGAACAATTGCAGAAGGAGGTCGCGTCATTGAAAGGTAAGGTCAGCATACCGGCCTCCCACCATGTTCAGATGGCCGAGTTGGCACAAGCAGAGAAGGATAAAGCGGAACTGGCTGACACACTGGCAAAGGAGAGGGAGGACAAAGAAAAAATGGCTGAAACAATCACCACCCTTCAGAATAGGTTGACGGAGCTGCAAAACACCTGGGACACGCACAGCTGTGCGCCTGCTACAACCCCTCCAGAGATGAGTCCGCTGTCAGAGAAACTGAACCCGGCGAAAGCTACAAATGATATATTGGAAAATCAGGCATCCACCGCAAGGCAGAGGATCACTGATTTGGAACATCTCCTGGCTGAGAATGGTAGGAAAATAGAGACACTGCAGAAAGAGATCGAGCAAGAAAAGAAGACAAGAGTTGACCAGCAGAAAACCATCATTGACCTCAAAAGCTGCATGAAGGGAAATATCACCCTCCGTGAAGCAAGAAGTATAATCTGGTCGAACATAATCTCAGCGGTGATCGAATAGCGGGGTTTCCTAAAAACGATGGGAGAAAACAAGTCTACTATACCCTATCTCAACAGGAAATTACAGGAGGCAGACCTCAATTTGTCCGACATAGCCCAACACACCATAAACTACATTTCATTCTTGAAGGAGTTGGGATCCGATGAGGTGGAGAAGCATGGCATACCAAGTCGATTCATGGAAGCCTTTGAATGTGAGAAAATCATTGACAAGGAGGAGGCCCGAGTTACAGCTTCAAGAGCCTTGCAACAGGTAGTAGAAAACGTGGGTCGATTCGATACAGTGTGGGATGATATTACAACAGCCAAACTGCCGTCTTGTTGGGACCCAACCACTCCTTCCGTGCTACAACCGTTGACAGAGTATAAGACACACCTATAGGAAGAAAAAGACCGGACGGACGTCCTGTTAGATAAAACCGCTAGGTTAAAGGCCGAAACAATTGTTTCATCCCTCCGCCAAGAGTTCGCCCTCCTTCATATTATTAAGCACAATCTCCCCACCGAGGCAAGCTTCAAAAACCTTACAGAGGCCTATTTTAAGGTGGAAAAATTCGCAGCGATGCCCGAACCATCAGCAGATAGCCAACAAAGATGCACTCAGTTCGCCAGTCAGATCACCAACTCGTCCGCAAATGTTCCACCACCAGTGTCTGCAACTGCCTCAACCCCTTCACATCTGTGAAACACTATCAACTCATGATTCGGCCTCAGTGGCCTTTTTACTTCTTACTTAGTTAGTTAATTTTCAAGTTTCAAGTGGGATTCATGTTCCACTTTAGCATTTTACTTTTTACCAGGCTGTTGTTTAATGTTTTGTTTTAAAAACGGCCGAGTGCCTGACCGTCCATGATGAGAGGCCTATATTCCTCATCATAAATTTTGTTATTTTTATTAGGACCTTTAACAAATTTTGGTCATGCGAGGAAGATATTTTTCCCAAAAATATCTTCTCGCTCAGTTATGAAGAGGTCTATATAAGAAAGATCCAAAGAGAAAAAGGGGTTCCAAATTTTCTAAAGAATTGACTGTAGAAGAATTCCTTGTATGCATTTCTGTGAAAGCTTTAATACAAATGTGAAGAGCCCGTGGGGTTTCAATGAAAATGAGTTTGATCTTTAATGAGGATTCTGGTCTTGGTGCTTCATAGTGTGCAATTTTCTCCTATGTGTTGTAGCTTAGCCGCCCATTTCATTTATATCCATTTATCTGGTATCACATTCTGGAATGCAAGTAGCCCACTGTTTCTGATATAAATTTATCTTTGTTGATACATATGTCATAAGCTTTTTGGCACTTTAAATATGGCTCAGGTGTGATATATTGTTTCATTTTCAATTCATCTGTATTTCTGCTATACTGGCTACTATGAGATGTTATTTAAAAATGTTGTCTTCTTGTGTGGATTCTTAATTTCATAAGCCCACTACATGTTGGTATATATTTCTGGATGTTCTCTCAGAAATAGTCAATATTCTCTCCATTCTACGTATGCAAATAGATACTTTATGATTATCAATTTCTGTGAAGTATTTAGAATCCAGCCCTCCTTGCAGTAAAGCTGCCTTTGAATTGTCTGATACAATTCGTGTTAAAGTTTCATCCCTTGCCTCTACAATATTGCTCTCTCTCTGTATCAAACTTCTGAAAGTTTTGGTCCCACTCCAGTTAATTTTCCTGTTACAAGAAATAGCATGAGAGCTTTGTCTTACAAATTATCCCTGTCATATCATTTTTCTCCTTGCTATATAAGATGTCCTAGGCACTGGTCTTTCACAACTCAAGGCTGTCTATAGGATTGAAAACATCTTTTTGGTGCCGTTTCCAGGGAACGAAGTTGAGAACAAATTGAAATCCCTGGGCCTCAAAAAACCCTATTCACTCTTCAATTAGGTGAGCATGGAGAGTTGAGAGTTGTATATCCCTCACCTTGGCGACTCCACATTCATTTTTCAGATAAATCTAATTGCAGTCCTGGCTCCTCGGAAGCCACACCTTAGGTCAGATACGTCTCAGCAAAAGACACCCTTTGTGTCTGACCCAGAAAGAATCTTACATAGAATAAATTGGAGGGAGAGACAATTTACCCATACTGAGATCCCACAATTCTCTTTAGAAGACTTCCCTTCCTCCTCTTCTCAAGTAGCCCAAGTACAAGGTTCTGACTCCGCTGTGGGAGAAACCAGTTACTACTCAGACATTTTTCCTCCTGGAAACATCCAAGTTAAAGATGAAGCCGAGTCAATTGACACCACTCGTTACATTCTCCACCCCACTCTAGAGGCTGAAGAAGTAAAATAAGTCACTGAAGTATCTACTGTTAATACTCCGCCTTTGTCTCCATCATCCCAAGTTGTTGTTCACTATATTCCCATCATCATCCACACCTCACTTCCACCTCCTCCTTTGCTTACACATCAAACAATTCTATTACCTCCACCCCCTCCCCCAATGGCAAATGTTCTGGGCTTCTTGTTAAATAAATATGCCCCCCTAGCTTTACGGCAAGTGCTGAACGACCTGCCATAGGATTATTTAAAGATCCTGCCTCGTTTCAATAGAGAGAATGAGATCAAAGCTCAAAAACACCTCGAGGTATTCTACTCCTTTGCAGAAAATTTCAACGTGGAACATCTAGACGTAGTCCTAAGACTATTTGTGCAATCCCTTGATGGTGAAGCCAGAAAATGGTTCAAGATGTTGGGAGACCGTTCTATAAATACGTGGGAAGCTATGGAAGACACTTTCCTCAGAAAATGGGGAGAGAAGAAAGACCATGGACACTGTCTGACTAAGTTTAATACACTCAAGAAAAGACACAATGAAGGAGTGGCCGAATTTATTAAGAGATTTAACAAGTTGTACCTGAGTCTTCCCACAGAAATGAAACCGCACCAGACCGCTACCAAGGTTGTGTTTATCATGGCCTTTGACTCAGAATTCGGTTTCTCTCTGAGAGAAAGAAAGCCAGCCACTCTGGATGATGCTCAGATAGATGCACTGGAGCTTGAGGCAAACTTTGCCTCCACTGGTAAATCCAAGGGAAGATCTGAGCAAGATACGAGAAGAAGGGGAAAGGAAGAGGTATCCACCTCGAGCGAAGGTAGAGATTCAGCTAATGACAGAATTGAGGAGATGAAAAAGATGACTAAGAATCTCTCGAGCAAACTGGTAAAACTTGAAATGGAGGCAAAGAATTCATCCTCCAAGAATTTCCAAAATGCTCCAAACAGAGGCTTTAACCCTCAATACAGAAAGCCACCCTTGCAGATAATGCAAAGGGGACAGAAGGAGCAGCAAGATCAAGTACCACACCCTCTATACTTGGAAGGGAAAGTAGAGGGCTCTACTGAAGACACTGCTTATGAGCAAGAGGAGGCATACCTTTCTTTCTCAAACAGTGATGATGTTGAATGTCCTGTATATGGAAGTGGCGAAGTGGAGGTGCAGGCACCCACAAAAGGGAAAGCTAATGAAGTTACCGAAGATCCTGAGATTGATGATTACTGCAAGCAGTTCGTTGATTTCATGCAAGCTCAATTCAATAGAAGATATGACCTCAGGTCTTCCAGAAAGAGAACTCACACTCAGGATCAGGAGGAGGACACACCACAAGAAGAGGCACCTGCACAGAAGGAGGAAACTTCTCAAAAGACCCCGGATAAAGGTAAGAGGCCCCTTAACCAATCTTTACAGTCAGCTAATCAAATTCCTTCATCTTCACAAGTGTCTACACCTCCTAGTGTCAAGCCAATCTTAAAATAAGTCAAACCTTCCCCTCAGAATAAAGACTCCAAAGATAAAGAACCGAAAGAGGTGTCAGTAGATAAGTCCTCCTCTGTCTTCAACTTGCAAAAGGAGCTTGAGAAGGTGAAAATCCCAGTTCCCTTGATCGAGTTTTTAAAACAACCTCCATATCAGTCCCAGGTCACATCCTTTATGCTCCCTCCAGAAGCAATAAACATTCCAGACAGCCTGAACCTTCAGGAAGAAAGGCCTATGGTTGTTTTTGGCCCACACGTCGAAGAATTAGATGTTGCAACTCCCCCTTTTTATGTGTCTTTAGTAATACATGACCTGCTGCTGCATAACTGCATGTTAGATTTAGGAGCCTCTCATAATCTTTTACCCCTCTCGGTCATGGAGCAACTACGACTACAGATCACCCGCCCATAAAAAGACCTTTATTCGTTCGACTCCAAAAGAGTTAATTGCATGGGCATGATAAAAGACTTGGTGGTTAACCTGGCTCAGATCCCAGCAAAAAGTGTAGTGATGGATATAGTGGTGGCTGACATTCCAGCTCGCTTTGGCATGCTACTGTCAAGATATTGGGGGACCAAAATTGGTGGATCGATCAAGCTGGATCTGACCTATGCCACTATCCCTGTATTCAGTGGTCAAGAGAGGAGGTTGTACCGTGAAACCAGATTTGTCAAGACAGTTACCAAGGCAGATGATTCAGTTAATTCTCTGGTTCATAGCAGAGAGGGGGATTTCTCATGTTTAATGCTAGAGGAAGATCAGGAGTACGCACATGAACCATCATTTTTCCAGATCAAGACAGAACAGTCCATAGAAAGTCCTGAATCAGAAATATGGACACTTTATTTTGATGGGACTAACTCTAGGGAAGGTAATGGGGCTGGAGTGCTATTGATTTCTCCTGCAGGTCGATGGGTCCCTTTATCTTTCAAGCTAGAGTATGAAGCCACAAATAATGTGGACGAGTATGAAGCACTTCTACTAGGGCTGCAGACAGCCAGGAGTATGAACATAAACAGTCTAAAAGTTCTGGGAGATTCAGAACTAGTAGTCAGACAGGTGAGAAATCAGTGCCAAGCTAAACATCCTAGGCTAAGGGCTTATAGGAATGAAGTTTGGGATCTGGCGGAGAATTTCTTCTTGGCATTTAATATCCAGTTCATGCCCTGAGAGCAGAATAGAATGGCGGACTCCCTTGCAGTGGCTACCAGTACTTTTCATCCACCTCAAAATCCTCTCTTAAGATATGAAATTGAGGTACGTTATCGGCCATCAATCCCAGACAATATCAAACACTGGCAAGTATTTGAAGATGAGGAGAAAGTGAAGAGATTTTTGGAAACAGTTCGAGAATTTTTCAACATGGAGATTGATAGTGGTGAAGAGGAAGAGACTGAAGATGCTTCTAGAGATAAGTGGGAAGAAAAGGTAGCTGGCCACAAATTTCTGCAGTTGAAAAGGAATGTCATTCCCCGAGGACTAGTGCCCTTAGAAAGGCTTTTTAACAAGAATGATGTTCCACTACAGCCGAACAAAGTGGTGGAGAAGGATCAGGTAGAAGATCTGAATCTTGGCACTGAGGCTGACCCCAAGATCGTGAAGTTGTCCAAGAAGGTTCCAGAAGAATATAAACAGCTTTACCAAAAGTTATTTCAGTCCTATAAAGATGTGTTTGCATGGTCCTATCAAGACCTAAAAACTTTTGATATCAGCATTATGCAGCACAAAATTCCACTGAAGGGAGATGCCAAACCACATAAGCAGAAGCTTAGGCAGATAAATCCACTGTTGCTACCCTCTATTGAGAAAGAAATCAAGAAACTGCTGAAGGCCAAAATAATTGTACCACTAAGATATTCTGAGTGGGTAGCAAATTTAGTCCCTGTACAGAAGAAGAATGGAGAAATAAGGTTATGTATTTATTTTAGGAATCTGAACAGAGCATCCTTAAAGGATAATTATCCACTGCCAAAGATGGACCACATCTTACAGAAAGTGGTAGGAGCATCCCGAATGTCGATGATGGATGGATTCTCTGGGTACAAACAGGTGGCCATACTACCAAAAGACCAAAAGAAGATAGCCTTTACCACTCCATGGGGGACATTTATGTATGCCTGGATGCCCTTTGGGTTGATTAATGCAGGGGCCACCTTTTAGAGGGCCATGGACATTGCTTTTATCGGAGAGCAAGATAAGTTTGTAGTGGTGTATTTAAACGACATTACGGTATTCTCAAAAGATGATGCAGAGCACATAGAGCACCTGCGCAGAACCTTCGAGAAGTGTAGAAAGTATGGCCTCTCCCTAAATCCGCAGAAATCTCTGTTTGCACTGGAAGAGGGCAAGATCTTAGGACACATTGTAACCAAAGATGGAGTAAATATAGATCCTAAGAGAGTAGAAGTCATAAACGGCATTTCCCTCCCAAGAAATAAAAAGGAAGTTCAGGTATTCCTAGGTCGAATAAATTTCCTAAGAAGATTCATCCCTAACTATGCTGAGATAGTTAGGCATATTACTGATATGCTAAAGAAGAACAATGAGGTTAAGTGGTCACAAGAATCAAGAGAAGCTTTTGCTAGAATTAAAAATGCATTCGCTGAAGCTCCTGTGTTAGCCGGGCCAGACTATGCCAAACCTTTTATGATATTTTCCTTTGCATCACCTCACACAGTAGCAGGAGTGTTGTTGCAGAAAAATGAAGAGGGGTACAAGCAACCTATTGCCTTTTTCAGTTAGCTGCTTCGTGATGTTGAGCTTAAATATAACATACTGGAGAAGCAGGCATATGCTCTGGTAAAATCCCTCAAAGCCTTTCATATGTATTTCCTTCAGTCCCACATCACTGCATTTGTGCCCACAGCAGCTGTCAAAGATATCCTTGTCCAGGGAGATAGTGAAGGAAAAAGAGGGAAATGGACAGCCAAAATACAGGAGTATGAGTTGGACATCCGCCCTACTAAGTTAATCAAGGGACAGGGATTAGCCAAAATCTTGTCAAAGTCAAATTGCCAGGCTCTGGGAATAAATCTATCTATGGTGACAAACGAGGCATCTGAAGGTAAAGAAGAACCACAGGGGGTAGAGATAGCTTCCCAAAGACACATATGAAGTACCTTACCAGCCAGTGGTACAAGGAGATAGTGGAATATCTGCTAACATTAAGTTGCCCACCTAGCCGTGAAAAAGCTAAATACAGAGCACTCAGGTTGAAGTCACAGAAGTACGTGGTTGCAAATGGCCGGCTATATTGGAGGGATCCCTCAGGCATCCTGCTCCTATGCCTGACAGAGGAAGAGGTAGAAGGTATAATGGTTGAGTTTCACGAAGGGATCTGTGGGGGCCATTACAGTTGGAGGGCTACTGCTCACAATATCTTGAAGGCTGGTTTCTTCTAGCCTAAACTATTTGGAGATGTGTTTACCCAAGTTAGAGCCTGTGAGAAGTGCCAAAAGTTTTCTGAGAGACAGAAGCTAGCACCTCTCCCCATGATACCTGTCCATGTAAATGAGCCATTCCAGCAGTGGGGAATCGACTTCATCGGAGAAATACACCCCCCATCCAGCAATCAGCATAAGTGGGTATTAACCGCCATGGATTATTTCACAAAGTGGGTGGAAGCTATACTTGCCAGGAATGCAACAGACACCGTGGTGATGAAATTATTAGAAGAAAATATCATATCCAGATTTGGTTGCCCTGCCAAGATTGTAACTGATAATGCCCAAGCCTTTAAATCTGCTAAGTTCGTTAGCTTCTGTCAGCAGTATAACATTGCGCTAGGCCACTCTACGAACTAATACCCACAGGGAAACGGCCTACCAGAGTCATCAAATAAAACGCTGGTGAGGGCACTAAAGAAGGCCATTAATGAAAATCAAAAGAATTGGGATTCCCAATTAAAATTTTCTCTATGGGCTAACAGGATCACCAGTAAGAGAGAAACTGGGAAGTCCCCATACAAATTAGTCTACGGGAGGGCAGTAGTTTTCCTTGTGCAGCTAGCATTACCAGTGGCTCGTTTCATGCAAGAAAGTCAGGAGGAACCGGATGGCGTAACCAGGAGAATCCACCAGCTGGTGGAGCTAGAAGAAACGCGGAACCAGGTGAATCAGAGACTAGTTGAATACCAGGAGGAAATGAAGGATCTCTTCGACCAACATGCCAAGGATAGAAAATTATAGATTGGAGATCTAGTGCTCAGATGGGACATTAGAAGGGCTGATAAAGGTAAGCATGGAAATTTTGATCCCCTCTGGTTCGGCCCCTTTAAAATTGCAGAACAAGGAGGCAAAAATACCTTCAAACTGGAAAATTTATAGGGAGATCTGCTCGACGCCCCTGTAAACGGTCAGTTTCTCAAGCCTTATTTCCAGTTCTGATTCAGGCCAAGAGGGCCTGATGTATCATATTGTATATTAGTGTTTGTTTTCATCTTTGCTTGAATAATGTGTGTGGTCATGAATCATGAAGAGGGATGGTGTTCACAGAAGATAAACAGGTGGTATGCAAAGTTCTTGACACGATCGAGGACGAGCGTGCCATCCCCAGGTGGAGCCAATGTTGATCATTAATTAACATTAGTCATTCTTCCGAGTTAACTTTGGGATAGACAGGTATTGAATGATATGGCTGATGGTAAAACATTTGAAAGAAGTCGATTAATGAGAAACGATGATGAGGCAAGTATCATGCTTGAAGAGAAACACGTGTACGCGAAAGGTCAAGATATAAAGTAAAAAGGGGGATGGTAATTCGAAAAGTGCAAAGATACGGTACAAAGGATGCAAAGCGAAATAATTTAGAAAGTTGCTTGCACCTCAAATGTGCACGTGAGGGAATTCTCCATATGGGAATTTCTGCGGGGGTTGGGAGGCGGAAGGGAGGACAGACCCATACCCCCACGGAATTATCTTGAGGCATCATGGGGTGGGCCCAAGGTGAAGAGTGACGTGGCAGATTTAAGCAATTGGGATTTTGGTGACGTGGCAGAATGGAATGCGGGTCTTAAAGACTGGTATGCTGTGTATTTAACCCGTCCTACGAACGAGATGTTCCAAGAATCATATGGTTTATTGCAGCAGAAAGGTAAGGTAAGTTTCTAGGCGACCTGGTACTGAGGCCCATACCAGTATTAAACCCGGCACGCGGTGTTCACCTGCTCCTAGCTGACACCCAACCCCTATGCGCCGCGTGTTCCACTGTCAGTGTCCTTACGACACTTTTCCCCTTTTATTTTACCTATCCACCTTTTACCTCAGAACACTCAGTCGAAAGATAACAGTTTTCCCATATTTTACTCCAATAAAAGTCGCAGGTTTCCAGCTACGGTATATACTAACTGGAAACCAGTGCGAAGGTCTACCCAGTCGCTATCGACACCCCCGCGTCGTTTTCCTGAGAATATTTCCCTGTTGCACAGGTATTCCGTCCCTAATTTTCTCTCTGCTTTCCTTTCGTCTTTTAAAATTTTTATATGTCAGTCATGGGAAGGGGCACGCCCAAGAAAGCTGAACCAGAAACCCCTCAGGTCTGAGAAACCAGAAACCCTCCCGGGTTCGATCCTTTCATCGACTTGCAAGCCGAAATCCATGATCCTCAATACCATTTTCACATCAGCAGCATTAAACCCGAGCTTTTTAGACAACATATTGGGAATAGAGACCGATATCGGGTGCTTGTGTCTGGTCTATACCACCAAATTACCCCCCTAGTATATTCTGTGGTTGATTTCATTTTCTGGCTCAGAGAGGCTTTCGACGAGCGTCGAGGCACGTTTCCTTCTCCTCAAGGGATAATATTTTTTCTCTTTCCCCCAACATTATCAGGCAAGCCCTCCGCTTTCCCACCAGTGCCACATATATCAGTTTCAGTGAAGTGGCTTTAACCTCCCAGTTCACCAAACAGCCATGGGAGCACCAAAACGACTTCATTTCCTCCATCACCAGCAACCAAGCTACGTCTCTTCCTGCTGCGGAACCTTTCCCGCTGAGTCTGTTCACAGAGGAAGTACAGCCTATCCTTGCCCTCATCCCTGGTCTTTTAGGTGTAGGCGCTTTGGGGAAAATCACCAGGGTATGTTTTATTTCTTGTGGTTAATGTCTCAAAAGGGGGTAGTGTTAGATATCCCTGGCTTCCTTGCTGCTACTATTCGGACCCAGTTCCAAGAGCTTTCAGAAACCAGTCACTTCCGTTTTTGTTCGATGGTATTCTATCTTTTCCTACATAAGCACGCTGATAAGTTTGAGGGTTTGGGTTTAGATAGGGTATATGAGGAAAACTCCCAACCCCGATCAGTTTTTGACTGGAATTGTTCTGTATGCCAATTTCCTAAGGGAGAGGGTTATTCCAGTTTTGTAAATTATTTCATGTCCATTGCCTATACCATTATCCACGATTTTCCCTCACCTAGAGTTTTTCCTGAAATGAAGAGCTGGCTACAAGCCGGAAAATCCCAGAGCACTGGGGATTGGTATCTGTTTGACAATTACACTGAAATTCGGGTCTACGGAGCTGAGGTTTCCCCTTACCAACTGCCTGTGTTTCTTGTTCGACGAGTTTATGCGCTGGAGTACATTCGACAGACCCTCAAAGCTGACCAACTCCATTTTGTCCCGGAAAAGAAGGGTTTCATCGTGAAACTCCCCATCACAATCAGCCCTTTTGTTGTGAATTTGAGACACGCCCTTCCCATTGTCGAGAAAATGTTGCAAGGCCTGGACCTAAGGCTGGGAAAGGGTTGGGCCTATGATCCTCAGGAAATTATCTCAAACAGAAGAAAGAGGAACAAGTCCACACCTTATATACATGAATCAAGGCCATTCATGGAGTGGAGGGCTAACCTTGAAACTTGGCCTTTGGTTTCGCGGATGGAGATAGATTCATCTGCCACAGGGGAAGAAGAGGACGTCAATAAAGGCCGAGGCGGAGAAGAAGTAGGTACCTCAGGAGCAGGTTCTCCCGTTCGCAAAAAGTAGAAAACAGCCTCTAGTGAGGCAGAAGTCATAGGGGAAGAGCAACTGCTAGAACCGTTCACACCATATGGTCAATTGGACAAGAGTAAAGCTGGGATAAAAGTGCTGAGAGACAGTACCACCTCTTTCGACTTCTCGGAAGTCTCACAGGCCATCAGAGATCTTACCACACCAAGGGTAATTGCAAGGAACCAAGAAAATAGAACGATCAGGGATAAGTACAAAGTCGAGCTGGAAGGGTATATAGAGAAATATCACACCAGCGTTTCCGCCACCATGAATGTGGACACAGAACACCTGGTGTTGTCTATGGCTGAGGCCATCCTGGATCCCGATACAGGTGTCACTAGTTACCGGGTACTCGAACATGCAATTAACATGGCCAAGGTGTCGGCAACCGATATGTGTAACTTGTTTCAAGTCGTGGGTGATATGCTGAAGGACGAGGTAATGCGGGTTACCATTGCATTGATAAAGTTAGAGAAAAATCATGAACAGGTGAGGGAAACCCTCAAGAATGAACAGGAAAACTCTCGCGCCTGGAAAAATCAAATACGCAGCCTCCAGGAGTTAATCAAAGGAAAGGATACGGGAGAAACAAACCCGCAGGGTACTTTGATAGAACAATTGCAGAAGGAGGTCGCGTCATTGAAAGGTAAGGTCAGCATACCGGCCTCCCACCATGTTCAAACGGCCGAGTTGGTGCAAGCAGAGAAGGATAAAGAAGAACTGGCTGACACACTGGAAAAGGAGAGGGAGGATAAAGAAAAAATGGCTGAAACAATCACCACCCTTCAGAATAGGTTGACGAAGCACTTGGGACACGCACAGTTGTGCGCCTGCTACAACCCCTCCAGAGACGAGTCCGCTGTCAGAGCAACTGAACGCAGCGAAAGCTGCAAATGATATATTGTAAAAGCAGGCATCCATCACAAGGCAAAGGATCACTGATTTGGAACATCTCCTGGCTGAGAATGGCAGGAAAATAGAGACACTGCAGAAAGAGATCGAGCAAGAAAAGAAGACAAGAGTCGACCAGCAGAAAACCATCATTGACCTCAAAAGCCGCATGAAGGGAAATATCACCCTCCGTGAAGCAAGAAGTATAATCTGGTCGGACATAATCTCAGCGGTGATCGAACAGTGGGTTTTCCTAAAAACGATGGGAGAAAAAAAGTCTGTTATACCCTATCTCAACAGGAAATTACAGGAGGCAGACCTCAATTTGTCCGACAGAGCCCAGCACGCCAGAAACTACATTTCATTCTTGAAGGAGTTGGGATCCGATGAGGTGGAGAAGCATGGCATACCAAGTCGATTCATGGAAGCCTTTGAATGTGAGAAAATCATTTACAAGGAGGAGGCCCGAGTTACAGCTTCAAGAGCCTTTCAACAGGTAGTAGCAAACATGGGTCGATTCGATACAGTGTGGGACGAGATTACAACAGCCGAACTGTCGTCTTGTTGGGACCCAACCACTCCTTCCGTGCTACGACCGTTGACAAAGTATAAGACACGCCTACAGGAAGAAAAAGACTGGACAACATTTGTAAATAACATCTCATAACAGCCAGTCTGGTAATTTTCTCCTATGTGCTATACTGGCTGTTATGAGATGTTATTTACAAATGTTGTCTTCTTTTGTGGATTCTTAATTTCATAAGCCCACTACATGTTGGTATATATTTCTAGATGTTGTCTCAGCAATATTCAGTATTCTCTCCATTCTACGTATGCAAATAGATACTTTATAATTATCAATTTCTGTGAAGTATTTAGAATCCAGCCCTCCTTGCAGTAAAGCTGCCTTTGAATTGTCTGATAAAATTCGTGTTAAAGTTTCATCCCTTGCCTCTACAATATTGCTGTCTCTCTGTATCAAACTTCTGAAAGTTTTGGTCCCACTCCAGTTAATTTTCCTGTTACGAGAAATAGAATGAGAGCTTTGTCTTACTAATTATCCTTGTCATATCATTTTGCTCCTTGCTATATAAGATGTCCTAGGCACTGGTCTTTCACAACTCAAGGTTGTCTCTAGGATTGACAACATAACCCATGCCGCAGAAGATAAGTTTCGAGTACTACGGCAGGCACCATCAGCAAAATTGACATAAGGAGTTAAAGACATTTGCAAATCAAGTAAAACAAGATAAGGAGGAAAACCACTTGCAAACGCACACCAAAACAATACTGTAAAAAAATGAAAATCACACTAATGTACAAAATTAATTACACGAGAAAAATCACGCATAACACTTCATAATATAAAGCCCATTTCAGGGCTTATCCAAAGGTTTACCTTCAAAATCAATTAGCTCATAGGCCCCTTTTTGCAAAAAACATTTTACGATGTATGGCCCATGCCACATTGGTTCGAATTTTCCTGACCCCAGCTTATCATTTGCGTGGTCATAGAGAAGAACTGAGTCTCCTTCAGAGAAGGCACTTGGAGAAACATTCTGATCAAAATGGTCTTTGACATGTTTCTTCTGAGCTTCAATAACTAAAGTGGAGAAGCGATGAGTTTCATCAAGCCTTTCCAAATATAGGAGACATTCCTCTTATGGTGAGGTATTCAGAAGTAATTCAACAACTAATTTGAGTGAAGGAATTTCACATTCAATTGGTAATGTTTCTTCAAGGCCATATACTAGTTGAAAAGGAGTGAATCTAGTAGCATTTTTAGCCAAGGTTCGGTAAGCCCAAAGAGCTTAGAAAAGAATGAGATGCCAGTTTGACTTATGTGTCCCAATAGTGCGTTGCAGCATAGTAACTAAGACTTTGTTGACTAATTCAACTTGGCCATTCGCTTGAGGGTAATATGGAGTTGAGATGTTGTGACGTAGGCCCAACTAAGAGGTAAACTCAGCCATCATGTAATGGAAAAAATGAGAGCCATGGTCAATGACGATGACTTGAGGGAATCCAAACTGAGTAATAACATGATTGAAGAGAAATTGACCCACATTTTTACCGTCGGCAGCATATGTAGGCATCGCCTCAGCCCATTTGGTAAAATAGTCGAAAAATACGATAATATAAGAATGCCCCTCATCTGAGTGAGGGTTACATGTCATGAAATCAATGCCCCATTTAATGAAAGGCCCAACAGTAACAACTAGGTGTAGGGGTGTGGGTGGGGCGTGCATCTTCTGTTGGTAAATCTGGCAAGCGTGACATTTACGGATGGCAAGAATTCAATCCTTGAAAACAGAAGGCCATAAATAACCAACGCGAAGGATTTTCTGAGTTGTTGCGTATCTAGACATATGACTGCCACATGCCCTAGAGTGGTAGTCATTGAGTGCTCTCTCAGCCTATTCTAAAGTCAAACTACATTCACATACTCTTGTCTATCTACCTAACGTAGCTGTGAAAGAATTTCTCATGCAGACATACCTAGAAGGTAGGAGAGGAATATGGATAGAATCTTTACTGGAATATGACCTTGAGATCAAGCCCCCCAAGCTGATCAAAGGTTAGGGCTTAGCCAAGCTCATGGCTAAGTCAAATCTTCATGCTCTTGACATCAACTTGATTTCAGCCTTGTTCGAAAATGAAGAAATCTCATTCAGGTATTCGATATCTTTTTTTCATCTCCATGATATTCTAATATTGTTTATATTTTGCAACACCTAAACCCTCCTATAGGAATGACTAAGAGTCAAGGAAAATCTTTGAAACTCAAAGCTTAAAAGTATTTCATACTGGACAATGCACTTTACTGGAAGGATCCTGGAGGTGTGTTGCTGAATTTTTTGGTCGAAGAAGAATCTAAGCAAGTGATGAATGACTTCCACAAAGGATATTGTTTGGGCCACCTATATTGGAAGAACACGACCAATAAAAGATTGAGAGATGGATATTATTGGTCGACACTTTTTTCATATGTCTACAAAGCAGTAATGAGCTACTATGAATGTCAAGTTTTTCAAGGTAAGAGAAAGATTCTCCTATTACCTCTTAAACCTATTTCAGTACATGCACCATTTCAGCATTGGGGCCTAGATTTCATAGGCGAGATTCACCCAGCATCATCCACACAACACAAGTGGATATTGACAACCACATATTACTTTACAAAGTGGATCGAAATGATCCTGACCATGCAAGCAACAAATTCTGTCATCATTCAGTTTTTAGAAACTAATATTTTGTCCCGTTTTGGTTGTCTTACTAAAATTATCATAGATAACGTGGTAGCATTCAAATATAAGAATATGACTGAGTTCTGTGAAAGATATAAAATTAATTTTGGACACTCTACAACCTACTACCCACAAGTTAATGGATTTGCAAAGTCCTCTAATAAATATTTGATTAGTATCATTAAGAAAATGTTAGAGGCAAATAAAAAGAATTGGCATAAGAAGTTGATCAATGCATTATGGGCAGATTGGGTGAGTAATAAGAAGTCTACTGGTATGTCTCCTTTTCAAGTTGTGTATGGTGTTGATATTGTGTTTCCTTCATCATTAGCAGTCCTGGTAATGAAATTTCTGCAAGAAGAGGGGACTAAGGAAAATGACATACAACACCATATTAATCAAATGATACATCTTCAGCTTACAAGAGATGAAGTATTTCAAAATACTTCAAAAAATCATGATAGGATAACTAAGATCTATGATCGGAAAAATAAGGAAGAAAACTTCAAGATAGGAGATGTGGTCATCCGCTGGGATGCCAGAAATTAAGACAAGGGTAAGTATGGAAAATTTGAGAATTTATGGAAAGGGCCATATCAGATTTCAGCTTGCTGGGGACAGAATTCTTATTTTCTTGAGGAGATGAATGGAAAAGAGTGTTTAGGAGGACAAGTTAATGGTAGGATCCTGAAACACTATCTTTTTTGAAACAAATTTCTCAATTTGTTTTCCATTTCATTGTAAATATCAGTTACATGTTCTGCAAGTGTGAAGTAGAGAATCATAGGAGTTTGGAGCCCGAAGTGAAGGCCATGGAGCTTCATTGGTTTTCTTCCATTTTCAAAAGTTCAGTTTTCAGTCAAGTAAGTCAATATTGGGTCAATTTTTAGTTTTGAGTTTGTCTTGAATTAGTCTATTTTTCTAAGTTATTAGTTTTCAGTCATGTTATCAGTTTGAGTTTTTGAACGTATTGGCCCAATGGATAAGGCACCGATCTGTAAAATCCAAAGTTTTGTGGTTCTTAACAACTCTTCAGAGCTATCATCCCCAATAAGGCCAATGTTAATTTTATTATTTTCATACTGCCATCAGTGATCAAAAATAATCTTTTCATATCACTTTAGGAGTCCCACTTAGAATATTTTTATCATTCCATTAGGTCATGAAAAAAACTTACTCACTAATGGTAGTTCTAGTTAAAAAAAAACATCACTTCTCCTCAAAAATTCATACTTGCTAAACCACCTTCATGTCTTGCTGATCATACTTCAGCCATGAAAGTCCATTTCATCATGTCATTATGTCAGTTAGGTCACCATGAATTCTGTTCATTCGAGGTCTTCATTAGGTCTCTAGGTTTCATTTTTACAAGGTCCAAATAATCACCATTTCATTGCATAAGGTCAAAAAAAGTATTAGATTGATCCAAATAATATCCCTTTACCATCTAAAGAGGATTTTCAAGCATGTAAATATGGTTTCCAAAGTTTTAATTTTGATTTCAAGTGTGAGTTTCATTCCAAAATGTAATTTTCTTCCAAAAAATAGAGATGTAATTTTATATTATTTATGTAATTTTATGTCAAATTATATGTAATAAGTGCTCAGTTTCCCAAAGCTGCCAAATAATTTCCATATGCCAAACACATCAAACTTCAGCATATGAAGAGTTCCTACTCTAGCATGATCAATCTGCAAAGCAAACAAGACAGATTTAAAGGGTATTTTGCAAGGTTTTGAAAGTGAAATTGAACATTGCAAAAGTGGGTTTTAAAATCATCAAAAACAAATCCCATGAAGCATTTAAACCCAAAGGAAATTAATTCAAACTTCATTTGTTCTTTCCATCATCAAGCACCCTTAGCAAAAGCATTAAAATCCAATAAAGAAGGCAAAATTTGCAAAACAGAGGCAGCGATGCGCCCCTGTGTTGTGCATTGCGTCCCTATGTTGTGCGTTGTGCCCCTGTGTTGTGCGTTGCGCCCCTGTGTTATACGTTGCACCCCTGTGTTATGCATTGTGCCCCTGTGTTTTGCATTGTACACCTGTGTTGCATGTTGTGCCCCTGTGTTGTGCGTTGTGCCTATGTGTTGTGCACTACGCCCCTATGTTGTGCGTTGCGCCCTTGTGTTGTGTGTTGCGCCCTTGCTAGAAAACGATCAGGGAGCTCCAAAACACATGCCATCACCTTCAATATTCAACAAAAGTGCTCTATAGCCTCCAGCAATCAAGTAAGCCACAATTTCGCCATCCTTCTTCTTACCAAGTCGATTTTGTGGTGTTTGAAGTTGTTTAAAAGATTTGGTGTCTATTTTTGAGCTTTAAACCATAATATCATCCCATAAATCCAAATCACACTTCCTAACACTCCCTAAGATTTCATTTTCCTTCCCACATCATAATTGACCCTATCCTCACCCCCTATATCATAATCCCCTTTCCCTAAGCCCTTTTCCTTTAAAACCCTAAGACCTAGGCTACTCATTTTCCTAGGCTCCCAAAATCCCTAACCTGTAATAAAATTCCCTATCCTAAATGCCTTATCATTACTACTCCCTATCACCTCCCTCATCTCATAAACCCTTTCCCCCATCTCCCTAAATTTCCCCATCCCATTCCCACTTCCCAAAACTCATTTTTCACTATCATTCCATCTCCCTAGGGTTTTCACACTAAGACACCTATGGAATAAGAACATAACAAAAGCTATAGTGAGAGAGAAGACATAAAGGAGAGGAGGCCAAGAAAAGTAGGGAAAATCATTAGACTTGAGCCAAAAAATACCAGAGAACTCCCAGAATCTCCCATGACTGTGACATGTTTTAAGCATGTAGGATGTTTTAAATTATTTGAGAAAATACAAAGGGTCCAACATCATCCTATGTAGAGAAGACTATTCATATCCAATCTCCATGACAACCAGGTAACCCTTGTTGGTGTCACTTTCACTGTTTCTACTGCCATCATATTAGCTACCACTGGAATCCCAAATATTGGGGAAGAATGGTTAAAGAAAAAAATACTTGGAGGAGCATTACTTTGAGCCATACATCAAACCTAGGTACAAGAATGAAAGAAAGGGGAATTTTCCTTTCTCTTACCTCTTGGAGAGATATGTCCCCATGATGAAAATCATCATGAGATACTTTTCTTGTGAAGATAGGTTCTCTAGAATTTACACTTATCATATCCAGCTACTCATGCACTTCACAAGGATCAAGATGCTAAACATACCTTATTATCTCTTCTGGAGCATTGACAAGATGGCATATATTGTCCAAAAAAGAGAATATGAGCACCAAATAAACAATATTTTTCACCATTCCCTATAATATCCCCAAATAGAAATGAGCTAGTTGGAATATTAATTTTTATTTTTGCTTCCTTGTTTGATGAATAAGAGGTTATGGAGACCCATAAATCTCCTTAATATGAATAAAATCACTCCTAATGTGAAAGGAGGACATTTTATCAGCTTAATTAAGCACCCTTATGTGTGAAAAGGGGCTAGATCATGAAGAATGGGTCAACTTTGACCAAATTAACAACGTTGTCATGGAGTAGTGGCATTCATTGAGGGAAAACGCAGTTTTAATTGGAGACTCTTTGCATGGAAGTAGTGTCTTAAACGAGTGGGGCCAAGGGTGAGGAAGCTCACAACATATATAAGGAAGAGGATGGTAGCCATATTCATATGTTTATGTATATGATATTTTTATTATATGGTCTATTTAGACATATAGCTTTCTTCAGCTGTTTAGCTAAGATTGCAGTGTTGTTTAGCACAGGGAGTTCCCAAGCGGTAATCCCACCTCTATCCTTGAGAAGACTCAAAGGAAGAGTATTTTCAATATACTTCCACATTCAGGCATTAGGCCAAGCTCCATCTTTCATCTACATCGCAGATCCTGTTGAGGGTTGTGTTGAGTTGCAGGTTGCAGCAGTGGAGAAGATATTTGGGTGTTTTCTCATCTGTTTTTTAGTGGAGGAAGGTTTCCTTCCATTGGGAGGCTGGTGAGGAAGTCCCTTGAGCCTTATTGTAGCATTTGGCATCAGGCCACTTATTTATTTTACTCTACAATGCAGTTTCTGTCTTTGACTGCATTATTTTCAGGGACGAGTTGCAGGGTTGTTTCAGTACACCAATTAGAGAGGAGGCTTTCTAGTTAAGGGATCAACCTTTTATCTAGAGGATCTATTGGAGGAGGCTACATTTTTTTTCATATAATATCAGCCACATATTTCTAGCTGTAGTTTTTGCAGTGAATCTTCAGCCCTAGGGCTTTGATTCAAATCTTATGTAGAGGTGTATTTCTGAAAACCCTCTTGGGTTCTTTGTTGGAGGTTGTATAGAGCCTTGATCTTCATTTTATGTTAAATTTGAGGCATATATAAGCCATGTATCTTTTTGTATTCATTTTTTGTAGTTGCTCTCTTTAAAACAACGTTGTAGCAGCTACTCCAACATTTTGATATAGTAGCAGCACCTCTTTCTTGAGGGTTTTATCCATTGGATGTTTATTGTATCTTGTCATATGCTTTGTGGCCCATTATTTTATTCATGATCGATATTGTTACAATGAATAAATAAGCTCCATATTGGTCTCCACCATTTATGTGATGTCTTACACTGCTATTCAAACATTTTTCACTATATTCCTTCTTTTCCCATTTGGGAATATTACAGTGGTATCAGAGCATAATATTTTCTCAGCCTATGCATCTTAAGCCAATATGTCATCAGAAGAAGGAGATCCTCGCACAGATAGAGAGAAGAGGTGTCTCAGAAGAAACTGAAATTTTTATTATACAGATGATAAAGAAGACAAGGGTAAAACCCCTTTATCAGGAGAATATGAGGAGAAGGAGTACCCAAAGCTTATTCTTTGAACTATGCAAGGCATTGCTAGAGAAATAAAGGAGATGAGGATGGATAGGTACAAGGAATCCCCTAAAGGGTTTCTACATGGTGAAGGCTCTGGCATTTCTCATCACTGGAGTGATCAACCAATGAAGCAACAATAAGTTTCCCAATGCTCTACAATGCCTACATTCTTAGCAGTGGGAAATGAAGGGTGTCAAGAATAAGAAACTCTTGAAGAATATTTCATGGACTATGAGTCTCAATCTCAGAGATTCAAGGATCACTTGATTTTTCAAGAATTCTGTCAGATCAAGGACAATAGGAGACCTCGCTATCACAATACAGGTGGAGGATTCATTTAGGATCATGATCTACACCTAACTATGGGCGGATTTTTCTTACCCAAATTTGATGGGGTCATCTAAATGCACTGCCAAATCATGGGTAGAGAAGCTATACATCTACTTCCAGCTCAACAAAGTACCAAAGATGGAGGCCATCAAGATAGCAGCACTGCACCTTGAGGGTGAGGCACATGATTGGTGGTTTCATGGGTTGTCTACATTGGGTCATGCCAATGCGACTGCATATTGAGAGTTCACAAAGAGGTTGGTGGAGAGGTTTGATCGGAGAGACCCGGAGGCACCTTTCATGGGGCTAGCAAAGCTCAAATAATCATGTAATCTAGAAAATTATATTTCTAAATTTCTAAAACTTTCTATTATGGTTCCTGATTTATCTATAGCAAGAATGGTCTATAGGTTTATTGATGGGTTAGAAGAACCTCTTCATGGGTTGCTTAAATCTACCAAGCCCAATACCCTTCAAGATTCCATTGAAAGGGTAGAGATCTACAAGATGCCTTTCCAAAATCAAAGGCAAAATTTCAAAAAAAACCCACTTTTCCATCAAAGGGAAAAGAAGAGAAGGCTCCTTTTTCAAAAGAGATCCAAAACAAAGTACCTTTTAGTGATGATGTCTGAAGAGACTTGAGGAGAAGGAAGATTTTCTTCACATGCCAAGAATCATGGGCACCCAGACATAGATGTGCAGTAGGAAAGGCACACTATATAGAGGTCTTCTCAGATTATGAGGAGGAAGAAGAAGAGGAACTAGAAAGAGGTCACAACACTGACATAGCAGGAGATGAACCACCACCACCAGGAGGAGGGGATGGGGAATTTTCTCCAATTGGAGGGGCTCTTGCATCATTGAGAGGAGTACCCAAGTAATTGACCTTGAGGGTTCAAGGTTCCATCTTAGATTAGAGGGTTTCAGTTTTTATTGACAGTGGGGCTACCCACAATTTTATTGATGCCCAACTAGTGCAGAGGAGGGAAATACCCACTAATGATTTTGAGGGATTTTCTTTTTTGGTCCCAGGAGCTATAACTACGCATTGCATGCATTATGTTCCATCTTTATCTATCACCATGGGGAAATATACGTTGACTGATCACTTCTTTGTGGTTGACATACCTGACACCAATGTGATATTGAGTGTGCAGTGGTTGATTACTTTGGGGAAGGTCACCACAGATTGGGAGACTTTGCAGATGGAATGGGTGGATAGAAAGAGTGGAAAAAATCATGATTAAAGGCATGCAAACATATCCATCACGCACAAATTCCACACAAAAAACATAGATGTATTTGCGCAGTGGAAGTAAGGACCTAATAGTCCCATATATTATGCACATGAATTTGGCACACGAGACATTATTGTTTTGTGGCAAACCACCTAGGAGGCCACTTGATCAGAATTTGGTGAGAATTGTCTCACAACATGGAGCACCACTCATAGATCCTGAAGGAGTGGTACCATTAGGAGGTCATGGTACAGCTCTAGGAGTCTTGGGTAGGCTCAAGGAGGAGGGAGACATTCTCCCAACATCATCATTACCCACTCTCATCTCAGATCTTGCGCTGAGAAAGGAGCAACAGAGGGAGAATAAAAACCTTCCATTATGTGACTTTGGCATGGCAGATGTTAAAGAGGAGGACATCCATATGACAGATGCTTTATATGATAGATCATCAGTGTTGTCCCTTTGGAGAATAGATCCATATTGGAAATCCCAGCTGTTGGTGGATTATTCCAAGGATATTTTTACTTATATGATACTTGATGACCAGCTACATGAGGAGGGATATTCAATCCAAGATGAGGTCATCTCCTATCATGGTAGAATATTCTTATCTAGAGCCTCCAAGCTCAAGGAGAAGTTACTACATGCAGCACATGAATATTTTCTCTTCAGCCATACTTATTCTATGAGAGCATACCACACCATCATGGAGGGGTACACTTGGGAAGGCTTTGAAGAGGAGATATATCAACATTTGAGAAGACGCATGGATCATGTGGAGATGGAGGAGGTACATAACTCTTTGAAGGAATTATCACAACCACTCTTTCCTCTTTGGGAATGAGAGGGGATCTATCTATGATTCACTCCATTTGCATGAGCATGGTTTATGGTAAGGATCATGTTTATGTGCATAATGATGTACTTGATGATTATTTGCATTCCTTTACCATATATGTGTAGGACATTGCTCTAAGAAGGAGATTTCTTCCATATAAACTTTGGGCTATAAACATTGTTGAGCATGGTGATCCAAATTTATGCAGGAATGCAACAAAATAAAAAAATAACCATCAACATAGAAATACAACAGAAATAAGGCTTCATTTCATTAATATCAAATCACAGAAATATGCTTACAAACATGATGGAAATAAAATAGCTAGGGTGCTAGTAGCGAATCTCTGATAACAGATGTGGCGACTACAGACCTCTGAATTGTGTTACAATGAGGCTCGAGGGCCTATTTATTATGTAGAAATAATGGAGAACTCTAAACGTCCAAAAACCTAACCCTAGGAGATGAAGTGCCAAAAATATGGGCCCTGTTTGGGTAAATTGGTGTTTCAACTTCCCAGGGACGTAACTTCGTCAAAATATCTCCATTTGGGGCTTCAAAATGGCTCCGGAATTTCAGGACCTGAAAAATTGCTAAAAATAGTAAGTTGTGAAAAAAAACTGAAAGAGACAATGGTGGGGCCCCAAGTGGAATAGACGGGTGGCCACCAATATCCACCTGGATAATTCCTCCCCCCTTAGGAAGAAATGGTCCCCATTGCGTTGAGTTCCTCCATGAGATGAGGAAACTTCTGTTGAACTTGGTCCCTGGTGAACCACTTGCCTTGGTGCAGGAGTTGGCCAGCTTTGACAACCCGATACAGTTGGATCTTCTGTCAGCGAGTGTTCTTGATTTGCATGTCCATGATACAGTCTGTGGTCACCTGTTCCATGCAGTCAGGGTTTAAATATTTTGGTGTGAGTTCTTCTGCAATGTCAGAGGTGTCCAAGAGAGGTGGGAAGTAGGGACGAAGGCGGTCTACATTGAATACTAGGTGCAGACTAAGGAATGGTGGAATACTAAGCTCGAAGGCATTGTTCCCTACAGCCTTGGTGATGGTGTACGACCCATATCGAAGGGGGTGAATCTTGCGATGGGGTCCAGTGAGGCACTCCTTCTGCAAATGTAGCCACACTTTTTCGCCCACCTAGAAATTGTGTGGCACCCAATGTTGATCATGTTGTTGCTTGTACTTAACATTGGCTTTGTCTAATATGTCATGAACCTATTGGCGGATGTGCTGAATGCGCTCGATGAAGTTTTTTACTTTGTCAGTTTCAAACTGGACATGAGCCGAATCGGCTTGAGTAGCTACAAATGGCATGGCAACATCAATGGGACATAGTGGTTGGAATCGCAAGCCCACCTGAAAGGGGCTATGGCTGGTTGAGCTATGGAGAGCCCGGTTATAACTGTGTTGTACATAGGGAAGGCTCTCATCCCATGTGTGTGGATGCTTTGAATTGTACATGCGCAGAATGTGTACAATCATCTTGTTGACGACCTCTGTCCGGCCATCAGTTTGGGGATGGAAAGCTATGGACTTGGTGAGCTTGGTGTCCAACATTGACCACAGGCTAGACCAAAATGTGCTAAGGAACCTGCTGTCACAATCTAAGATGATAGACTATGGGATCCCAAAGTGCACCCATACTCGTTCAAGGAAGAGTTTAGCAGTGGCTTCTGTTGTGATATTCTTCTTGCAGGCTGCCATAATGGCCATCTTTGAGAATCTGTCGACGACCACGAACATACAGTCATTTCCATGCTTAGTAGAAGGAAGGCCTGACATGTAATCCATTGAGATGGATTGCCAAGGTCGACTAGGGGTAGGTAGCGAAGTATAGAGCCCTTACTTCTTGATGGTTGGTTTGGAAATGGTGCAATTAGTGCAGGATATGATTTACTTCCCGACATCCTGTCGAAGGTTCGGCCAATAGAAATACTTTTGCAATACTGCCACTATTTTCTCGACCCCAAAATTCCCAGTGACTCGACTATAGTGCACTTCCCATATCATCTTGGCATGCTCACTTGAAGGAACACAAAGGTGTCCTAGGTGACATAATAGTGCATCTTGGAGGTGAAAATTTGGAACTTGCATACCCCACAAGAGTGCCTTGTATGTGTAGCTGAATTCTAGATCGCTCTTGTAGAGAAGTGGCCAATCAGAAGTCTCATGCCCACAAGAGTTGTGAACAGTGGTTATGGCCACGATCGGTGGTCAACTGAGGCAGTCTGCAACCTTATTGGAGCTACCCTTCTTGTACTTGATGTTCAAATGAAATTGTTGCAGATATGTGGACCACTTCTGATGGCGATCATTCTACAACTTCCCTTGTGTCTGTATGAACTGCAGGGGTAGGTGGTCTGTATGGATGATTGTCTCCTTCCCCAAAATGTAATGCTTCCATTATTGACAAGCCTGCACAATGGAATACATTTCTTTGTCATAAGTGGGATACTTTCAAACTGTGTCAGACAATTTCTCACTGTGATATGTCATTAGATGCCCCTGTTGAGTAAGAACCACCCCAATAACATAGTCAGAGGCATCTGTCTCAATCTCAAATGGTTGTTGCAAGTCTGGTAATGTGAGCACTAGGGCAGAACAGAGGCAATGTTTCAATTCTATGAATGCCTTATGTTGAGATTCTGACCAACAGAATTTTGCTTTCACTCCTCCCTTGGTGACTTGACTCAAGGGCCAAGTGATATGAGAGAATCCCAACACGAACTTGCAGTAGAAATTAGCAAGACCTTGAAAACTACGAAGCTCTGTTAGGGTGGTTTGGGCATCCCAAATGACTTGGATCTTGGCTGGATCCACATGCACCCCCCTTTCATCAATAATTTATCCCAGATATTGAACCTGGGTCATGCCAAAAGTG
This sequence comes from Pinus albicaulis, assembly GCA_034641835.2. Taxonomy (NCBI): domain Eukaryota; kingdom Viridiplantae; phylum Streptophyta; class Pinopsida; order Pinales; family Pinaceae; genus Pinus; species Pinus albicaulis. The sequence continues at coordinate 1,841,622,797 of CM076575.1, read as the reverse complement.
CACTTCTCCAAATTGGCACACAACTTGTGTTGCCGCAGTGTTTTGAGGACTTCTCGGATGTGGTGGAGGTTCTCTTCCCAAGTCTAGCTGAAGATCAGAATGTCATCCAAGTATACCACAACAAATGAGTTGGTGAATGGACACAAGATGTCATCCATCAACCTCATAAAGGTTGCGGGAGAATTTTTCAATCCAAAAGGCATGACGAGCCATTCGAAAAGGCCCTCCTTGGCTTTGAAGGTAGTCTTCCACATATCAGCGGGTTCAATTGGTACCTGGTGATACCTAGACTTCAAGTCGATCTTGCTGAAATATTTTTCCCCTTTGATTTGTTCCAGAAGGTCATCAATCTATCGGATAGGGTACCTATTCCAGACAGTGATCTTGTTCAGCGCACGATAATCAATACAGAGTCTCCAAGTCCCATCCTTCTTCTGTACCAACACGAGCGGGCTCCCACAGGGCGATGAACTTGGCCAGATGTGACCTTTCTATAGCAGCTCCTGAATCTGCCTCTTGATTTCATCATTCTCCAGAACAGAGCACCTATAGATCAGTCCATTGGGTAGCAGCGCACCTGGGGTCAGGTCAATGGGGTGCTTGACCTGACAGTGTAGAGGCACCCCTGTGGGTGAGGTGAAGATGTCCCCGTACTCCTCCACAACCTTGTCCATTTTTTGTTGTCGTGCAAAGGAGCCATGTCTGGAGGTCATGGCCCTAGTCTTCTTCTTTCCCTAGGGGCAGATCATTAGGAAAACAAATTTCCTGGTTTGGAAAATGATCTTACTGAATTTTTTTGCAATAACTAAAGAGATAGTGGGAGGTGGTGGTACCTCTAGTATCCTGTACAATTTATTTCCCAAAGTAACAATAACAGTGCGAGGCCGGGACTCATACACAGAATGTCACTTCCACAAGTATGGTTGGCCTAATAATACATCAAAAACATCAATAGGAGCCATGTCACACAATACCTCATCCGTGAAGGGCTTGATGTTATAGGGAAGGCGAAACTGCTGGATGGCGCAGAGATCTCATCCTTAGTGAAGCCACCCAAAGGTGTATGGTTGTGGGTGTGCTGTGGTCAGCAAGCCTAACTGCTTCACGACATCTGCTAAAATGGGGTTCTTTTGGCTCCCATTGTTGACAATGAACCGTAGCGAGGAACCCTTTACCCACATCTAGGAGTGGAAGAGACACTCTGCCTCCTCTGGATATTCTGGTTCCTCCTTCTGGATCTTCATAGTGGCCACAGTGGTGTTGGGCTCTGCATCAATAATCTACTTCCCTTTGTCATTCACCTTGTCAGGTTCTAATTCAGAGTCATAGCATGCATCTGATTCAGAAGCCCTCATCTCGGCCACCAGCGATTGCTTGGCCCGACACTCACTTGTGTTGTGAGTGGAACTCTTATGGAACTCACACCACTTTCCTGTGTCCTTCTTTGGCTTCATAGTGTTTTTCTTTGCTTGTGTCTTTGGCAGGTTGTCTTGGGCTGCCATGCATTGGCTTTGTCCTTTGTTCTGCAATTTGGGGGCACCTTTCCCTTTCTTTTGATCGTAGATCCAAAGTCTCTCTTCTTTTGTTTGAATTTCTGCTCAATCTTGGCAGCATACGAGTATGTCGTACCAAGCGAGGAGATGTTGAGGAACTCCATTTCCTCCTGAATGTATCTATGTAGACAACCGCGATACTTTAGCACCAAATGTTTCTCTAAATATTTGATACCCAACTTTGTGCGCAGGGTATGGAACAGATTCGTTAGCTCATGCACATCTTGATCCCTTTGTTGCCGCAGTGTGGTCCATTGTATGTACTTGTCCTCATGGCTCCCCATGGGATAGTATTGTTCCTTGATGGCATCTCAGAAATAATTCCAAGTGAGAACGACTGAGAACAGAGAGGTTCTGTCTCGTCATTTCTCTCACAGTAGGTTTCCCACCAGTCCTTGACATGGGGGGTAGCTTTGAGGAGTGCAAAAATAATCTTCTCCCGGTCGGAAAAGTCATGAACCAAGAAATATCCTTCTAATAGATTCAACCATCTATCTATGGCATCTGCATCTATTTGACCCTCAAATATGGGAATGTCAAAGTTTACTTGTACCTTAAAGGGATTCGCGCCTCCAGAGTGGCTACTGGATGCAGATGCGCCACCAGTGGGTAGTTGTTGAAGGATCTGGGCAAAGTTATCCATCATCGCGTTCCTTTGTTTTTAGAGGGCCTCCTCGAGCAATATTTTGATAGGATCTCCTGCTCCCTCATCTTTATTTTCATACCCCATGGGCATCCGTTGGGCTTTGCGAGGCTGATCTTGCAAAGGTTCTACTAGATCGAGCCCTAACTCCTTATACCCCGACCTCGTTGGGGACATCTAAAGAAGAATCGAGAAAAATCAGACCGCTCTGATACCACTGATCTAAATTTATGTAGGAACGCAATAGAATACAAAAATAACCATCAACATAGAAATACAGCGTAAATAAGGCTTCATTTTATTAATATCAAATCACAGAAATATGCTTACAAACATGATGGAAATAAAATAGCTAGGGTGCTGGTAGCGAATCTCTGAGAAGAGATGTGGTGACTGCAGACCTCTGAACTGTGTTACAATGAGGCTCGAGGGCCTATTTATTATGGAGAAACAATGAAATCTAAACGTCCAAAAACCTAACCCTAGGATATGAAGCGCCAAAACTATGGGCCCCGTTTGGGAAAATTGGTGTTTCAACTTCCCGGGGACATAACTTTGGCATAATATCTCCGTTTGGGGCTTCAAAATGGCTCTGGAAGTTCAGGACCCAAAAAATTGCTAAAAATAGTAACTTGTGAAAAAAATTGAAAGAGACAATGATGGGGCCCCAAGTGGAATAGGTGGGTGGCCACCAATACCCACCTAGATCACATGGCCACTCCCTAGGAGGATATAGGGAGATGATTTATCATTTCGAGTACACTCCAAAGGCACCAAACATTTTTCACCTTCTCAAAACACGTGAGAAGAATATGGAAGCAAGTAAGTGGTGGGGAAACCACTTACCATATCATTATCTGATGCAATCAGGAGATATAATACACTACTTCCACATGTGGGACTATGATCCACCTCCATTTTTGCATATGGTTGTTTATGTGCACTTGGTTTTGATCCCATATATTGATGATGTCCTTATTGTTTTTATGGGAATGGTTGGAGGAAGGATGGAAGGATTGAATGTGCCCTTTGGGAGAGAAACTCTCCATGTTTCTTATGCTACATTTTTAGGGAGAACATTGGGCAAACCATGATTGATTCATTGGATCTTTTTCTTCCTTGTGGGATGAGTCATTTGCATCTCATGAGAACTTGGGAGGAGCATGTCATGGAGGGATTGATTGGGAGACACTTGGCTTATGAGGGGAGCTTATCACATGGAGGTGTCACCAATGGGGGAGGAGGAGAGTTGCAACACTCACCTTTACAGTTGATTGAGGACAAGAAACATTTGGAAGGGGAGGAGTGTAATATTCTCAATTAGCCATGATCTAGTTGGAATATTAATTTTTTTTTGCCTCCTTGTTTGATGAATAAGAGGGTATGGAGACCCATAAATCTCCTTAATATGAATAAAATCACTCCTAATATGAAAGGAGGACATTTTATCATCTTAATTAAGCACCCTTATGTGTGAAAAGTGGCTAGAGCATGAATACTGGGTCAACTTTGACCAAATCAACAGCGTTGTCATAGAGTAGTGGCATTCATTGAGGGACAGTGCAGTTTTAGTTGGAGACTCTTTGCATGGAAGTAGTGTCTTAAATGAGTGGGTCCAAGGGTGAGGAAGCTCACAACTTATATAAGAAGAGGATGGAAACCATATTCATATGTTTATGTATATGATATTTTGATTATATGGTCTGTTTAGACATATAGCTTTCTTCAGTTGTTTAGCTAAGATTGTAGTGTTGTTTAGCACAGGGTGTTCCCGAGCGGGAATCCCACATCTATCCTTAAGGAGCCTCAAAGGAAGAGTATTTTCACTATACTTCCACATTCAGGCATTAGGCCAAGCTCCATCTTTCATCTACATCGCAGATCATGTTGAGGGTTGTGTTGAGTTGCAGGTTGCAGCAATGGAGAAGACATTTGGGTGTTTTCTCATCTTTTTTATAGTGGAGGAAGGTTTCCTTCCATTGGGAGGCTGGTGAGGAAGTCCCTTGAGCCTTATTGTAGCATTTGGGATCAAGCCACTTATTTATTTTCCCCTACGGCACAGTTTCTATCTTGGACTATGTTATTTTCATGGAGGATTTGAAGGGTGGTTTCAGTACACCAATTGGAGAGGAGGTTTTCTAGTGAAGGAATCAGCCTTTCATCTAGACGATCTATTGGAGGAGGCTAAATTATTTTTCATATCATATCAGCCACATCTTTCCAGTCGTAGTTGTTGCAGTGAATCTTCAGCCCTAGGGCTTTGATTCAAATCTTGTGTAGAGGTGTATTTCTAAAAACCCTCTTAGGTTCTTTGTTGGAGGTTGTATAGAGCCTTGATATTCATTGTATGTTATCTTTGAGGAATATATCAGCCATGTATCTTTGTGTATTCATTTTCTGTAGTTGTGCTCTTTAAAACAGCTCTATAGCAGCTACTCCGACATTTTGATATAATAGCAACACCTCTTTCTTGAGGTTTTTATCTATTGGAGGCTTATTGTATCTTGTTAGATGCTTTGTGGCCCATTATTTTATACATGTAGCTGATGTTATGATGAATAAATAAGATCTGTATTAGTCTGCATAATTTATGTGATGTTTTACACTGATATTCAAGCATTTTTCACTATATTCCTACTTTTCCCATTTCGGAATATTAAATTCCCTCATCAAAATCATAGTTGTCCATCACCTCGAACAATTGAACATTTCACAAAGTAATTTCGTAGCTAATGACATATTCACTGCTCCACCTATTCAACATGCCCAAGATGTGCCTTCATCATCTCATCCTTCCACATTCATTCCTTCGTCTAAGCCCACAGTTCATGCATCATCATCATATTAGTCTCCTTCACCCATTTCATCACCATCATCTCCATTTCACATTGAGACTGGGTCACCTAGCAGAGCTGAGATGAGTGAGCCTAAGAAGGCTAATGTGGATGAGATAGAGCCATTGGAAAAAAAATACCAGAGAGGTCAAAGGCATGTGTTTTCTCCACACATAGTTGAAGGGGCCTTTCCTTCTACATCAACAAAGCAGGTAGACAAAGGGAAGCATAAGATGATAGAGGCAGATATAAGACATGAGGAGGAGGACCTCCATGAGACAGAACGGGCCTTTGACCTTGTTGACCTAGATGAGCATGATTATGATGAGATCACTTGCATAGTCATCAAGGAGAAATAAGCCAAGATCAAGGAGCTACAATATAATCTTGACAATTCTAAATTTTTCATTTACTTTCTTGAGTAGGAGAACCAACAGTTAAAGACCAAACATGTCATTGATGAAGTGAAATTAATCAAAGCTCAAAGAGAGGCAGAAAAAGCTAAAGTCTTGCTTGAAGAGACACTAGAAATGTATGGTGTGATAAAGGAACTAGAAGAACAAGTGCCAAGGAGAAGGCCTAGGACTAGAGGGCTGAAAAGAGCTCTAAAAATAGAGAGACAAAAGGAGGCTAGGCTTGCTAATCAGCTCACATTGAATGAACAATTTGCAATGGTAATCAATGAAAACCGGGAGAAATGGCTTGACAGGGCTAACCTGCACCTAGAGAAGCTTCTAGAGAAGGAAAACAAAGATGATGATATATTCAGAAAGAGGGCCAAGCACTTTTCCAAAAAAAATAAAATTGCAAGGTCCAAACTTAAACAACCCAATGAAAAAATTGAAGCCTTGACCATGCAAGAAGATGTTTCACCCTTGTTTGAGGCACTTTTTGGCCAAAAGAAGACCACCAACACATTAAAAATGAAAAATAAATTCCAGAAAACAATTTTTCTAGGTTTATTTTGGACAACTGGAAGGTGAAAAGGTCAGGACACACACAAAAAATCAATGTTCTGCCTCCTTTTTTTCCTGTACGTTGCGCCCTTGACTAGTTGTGGGAGAATCACCCTTTGATAGGGTAAATCAACTCCATGATGCAAACTAAATATATATCTGGAAATTATTCTCTATAGGCTTTCCAACAAGCCATCATGAGCCTAATTTGGATACCGGGAAGGCCTCCAAAAGTGGTATGCAACATGGCATTGCACCCCTGGCACAAAAATGACACCCTTGACAAATGTCTAATTTTTCTCAGTTTTTACTGCAATTTTGATTTTCACTTTGGAAATGATGACTTTACTTATGTAATTTATGGAATTAAATGTAATTTTCATGTTTTTAGTGTTACCTAGGGTAAATTCATTGGTTAAATGTCATCATGAAGTCTAATGAATCGATTTCATTGTAATTAGGTAGGAGTCACTTGGACCTCCCTACACTTTAGCTATCAGTTCAGATATTTGTGGATCTCTTCTTCAACTCAGGAATTATAACCCTAACGATGAGATAAAGTGGTTTTGAGGCCTATATCATGTATTTTTTCAGTCATTTCATAGGTTGGAATCATTTGGATGTTGGCATATTGATCAGAGACTCTATTGTAATCATTTTGGCTGGAGCTTAATAAAAGTGTTGCAGCTATTTCTTTGGGATACCTATGGTATTTTTGTCTAGAATTGTTTCTTATATTTTTTAATTTGTATGAATGTATTTTTGTTCCATTTTCCATTTCATCTCTATTGTATGGTCACTTTCACGTTAGATAAACAAAATTCATCTCACATGCTCTATTTTGGGAAAGTTTTCATAGTTTGTTTACCTTTATTTCAGTTTAGGAAGAATTCAACTTTCATGCTCTTCCTAGCTCCTCACATTTCTAAATCATTCCATCCCAGGAACCCTAATGTGCTAGTCATTATACTTACCTTTCCCCTTTGAATATCTACAACCCTAATCCTATTTTCCCTGACCTAGTCTCTTTGACCTAATATCCTCATCCAAAAACCCATTAAATTCAAAAAAACCCTTATAAATTTCATACCTAACCTAAAACCCTAATTTATCCAACCCTCTTGGTTGTGTGTAATGTTCCTTTTCAGGAATTTCTGCAATATCTCCAATGAGGATGATGTATAAGGAAACCAGTGTAAAAATAACGTAGACCAGGGCTTGGATCCTCTAATATATGTTGTATGTAGCTTAAATATAGAATTTCATCAGAAAAAAATCATTCTAGCTACTCTAAACAAATATCCCCAACTCATATATGCATAAAAGCACCCAAATCCCACTACTTCATAAAATAAAAATGCAGGAGACTGCAACAGTGTTATTTTTATTATTGCATATACATAAAAATATAGTTTAATACATATTTAGAGCTTTCATTAAGCATGGAATCAGAAATGAGAGGTTAGACCTCTTTTACAAGCACCTCGGAATGCCCCGGCAAGGGTTTCCGACAAAATAGCAACATAAAAAGTAGCTCTGCAGAAAATAATGCTATTCCCAAAAAAATTGTATAAAGAAAGAAAAAATATGATTTGAAATGGACAAACAATACATTATTTGGCCCAAGTCTTTCCTCTATATATCTCTCAGAGTGAAATAGACTCCTCCTCCTCTGAAACAAACACAAATGGAAAGATGCAACCCCAGCTACTACAACTACTGCAGAAATAATGCAATCCTCGGAAGTGACTGTGTTGTCTAGGATGGAGAATGGTTTCCCTCAAGATAAATGATGATAATTGAACTCAGGACCTCCTCCATAGATCTCCCAATCAGCTATACCAATGGTGAAGATAAAATTCCAGCATGAGAATCCCTTTGCACTAAACAGTGTTGCAACTCCAGCTAAATAGCTGAAGCTTGCAATTAGTCATAAGACTGAGACAAGATGAATGAATCCTTTGCTGCTATCTCCTCCTTCTTATCCTTGGTGAGCTTTCCCCTCTCGGGCCCCACTCATTGGTAATGTGACTTCCTTGAGAAGTTTCCTCCTTCAAAACTGCGCTGCCCTATTAGCTTTCCCTCCTCTTGTGACAGCACTATTGACTTGGTCAACTATAGCTAGATCATTGCTTTTCCCCTCTTTCACACCAAAGAGGCTTTATTTTTTCCTCCCACTTCAATCCCTTTTCACACTGGGATATGTTTTATTTCCTTTCCTACTTCTTATTTCAAAATTGGAGCAGTTATAATGTTCCAAGCGGCAGTGGCTACTTGGGAACATTACAGTCCTCCCCGCTCAAAAGTTGCTTGCCCACAAGCAACAGTAAAGAAGGATGCTGCAAGATCTTCTCTCCCTCCCAAGTGGCATCCTCATCTGGTAGATTCCTCCATCGAATCAGATATTCCTTGATGACTCTGTTTCTTAGCTACCTCTCCCTTGTGTCTAAGATTGCTTCTGGCTGCAATATTAAGTGGCCCTCATCATCAATAGGGGGGAGATCCATGTTGGCAACTACATTCCTCCCGATGGCCTTCTTGAGGCAAGAGGCATGGACAATATTGTGGATCTTTCTCCCCTTAGGAAGCTCCAACTCATATGCTACCTTACCGATACACTTGTCCGCCCTGTATGGCCCATATAAACATGGTTTGAACTTCTCAGCTCCCTTCTCCTTGAGTGTGGACTGTTTGTAAGGTTGAAGATGTAGGTAGACAAGATCTCCCACCTCAAACTGTCTTTCTATCTGACCACGGTCTACATACATCTTTTGCTAGTTCTAGGTAGTGGCAATGTTGTCTTTGAGAGCCCTGAGTATGTCTTGGTTTTCCTGAATCCAATCCTTTTCCCTTGGAGCTTTACTTGCCCCTAAGATAACATCAGCAAATGAGAGTGCCTCATACCCATATAAGGCTCGGAATGGAGTCATGCCAATATAAGTATGATGAGTAGTGTTGTAACAATCCTCTCCCAAGTGGAGCTAACACAGCCAAGCTTTCTGCTACCCTACCACATAGTTCCTCAAGTAGCCTTATAGCCACTTGTTCACTATCTCTTTCTGTCCATTGGTTTGGGGATGATAGCTAGTGCTTGGAGTCAAATCAGTCCCTACTAACCAGAAAATTTCCTGCCAAAAGCCACCCATGGAGTAGTTGTCATGATCACTTACTATGTTCCTTGGGACACCATGGAGTCTAAATACATCTCTGAAGAAGAGCTCAGCTACCTATGAAGCAATATAATGTGCAAAAATGGCAAAGAAATGAGAGTACTTTGTTAGTCTATCAAAAACAACAAAGATATATTCCTTACCCTGTACTGTCCATAAGCCGGTGATGAAGTCCATAGAGATACTTTCCTTTTCCCATCTGGAATAGGTAGTGGCTGCAACAATCCAGCAGGGTGAGTGTGTTCTCCCTTATTTTGTTGGAAAATGGGGCATTCTCTAACATGCCGGAGCACATCCTCCTTGAGACCCTTCCATGAGAATCTATTTCTGATAGATCTGTAAGTCTTCATGAAGCCTTGATGCTTGGTAAGTGGTGAATCATGTGATGCCAATAAGATCTTCTCCTTGAGCTTAGAATTCTTAGCCAAGAAGATTCAGTCCTGGTAATAGATAACCTCATCCATCACTCTAAACCTCTCATCTGATACCACCCCATCAAGTATCTCACATGAAAATTCATCTTTGGAATACTCAACTAAGATTTGAGACTTCCAATATGCGACCATGCCCCTCAAGGACAACGTTGTAGGCCTCCTCGATAGTGCATCAGCTACTATATTGCTCTTCCCCTTGACATATTCTATGTCAAAATCATAGGCTTGGATTTTTCTCACCCACTTCTATTGTCTCTCCTGGAGTTGTCAATGTTCAAGGAAGAATCTAAGACTATTATGATCAGTCTTCACCTTGAACTTATTCCCCACCAAGTATTGCCGGAATTTGGCTAATGCATGCATGATAGCCAACATTTCTTTATCATAGATGGGGTACAACCTCTCATGGGGGAGCAACTTCCTTCTCTCAAAGGCTATAGGATGCCCACCTTGCATCAATATTTCCCCAATAACTTCACCTGATCCATCACATTCTAGCACAAAACGTTGAGAAAAGTCAAGTAAAACCAAAACAGGTGTCCAATGGAAAGCTCCCTTCTTTGTCAAGTCTGTGAGTGGTGCTCCTAGTTGTGAAAATCCTTTCACAAAATTTTGATAATAAGTGCATATGCCCACAAACCCTCTGAGTTCTATAACATTCCTGGGTTCAGGCCAATCTCTGATAGCCTGGATCTTCTCCTCATGTACCCTCACTCCATCCACTCCTATGATGTGCCCCAAATACAACATCTCTATGAGGCCAAATTCACATTTGGAGAGCTTGGCATAGAATTGTTGCTCCTTGAGGATATGTAAGATTGTCTCAATATGCTGCAAGTGCTCCTCCCAAGTGTGGCTGTAGATAAGAATATCATCAAATAAGACCAATACAAACTTTATCAAATGACCATGGAAGATGTGGTTCATGCAAGATTGGAAAGTTGATGGAGCATTAGTCAATCCAAAGGGAATTACCAGAAACTCAAAATTCCCATAGTGACATCTGAACATTGTCTTGGGGATATCTTTCTCCCTCACCTTGATTTGATGATACCCAGACCTCAAATCAATCTTGGAGAAGTATTTGGATCCCCTTAACTCATCCATGAGTTCATCGATCCTGGGTATAGGGTACCTATTCTTCATAGTGTTCTTGTTCAAGGCCCTATAATCAATGCACATCCTCAATGTGCCATCTTTCTTCTTTACCAAAACCACTGAGGAAGCAAAAGGATTAGTATTAGGCCGGACGTGTCCTAGAGCTAGCAGCTCTTGGATAGCTCTCTTAATCTCATCCCTATAAGCCTTGGGATGCCTATAAGGAGTGGTTATTACTGCTTGGACCCCTTGTTCCAACTCAATGGTGTGTTCAAACCCTCGGTCAAGAGGTCTCCCTGATGGGATATCTCCAAATACTCTAGAATACCAGTCCAAGAGAGACTGAACATCTGGATGCACTGGTGAATCCTTGCCCTTCACCTTTGATATGTGCAGCTCCACTGCCCATTCAACATCTCCTTTACATAGATCTTCCTCCATCCTATGTGCTGAAACAACCTAAGGGGGATATGTTTTTATACCTTTGATTCTTTATTGCTGGCCATCCTCCCCTCTCGTCCATTCCATCTCCAAGGTTCTCTAGTTAGTGGTAACTCTCCCAAGAGTGATTAGCCACTAGACTCCCAATATGACATTGGTGTCATGAATATCTAACACAAAGAAGTGGTATGTCAATGTATAGGTCCCCATAGTAATGGTTAGTGCCAGAACATACTTGGCACATTGCAAGGTCATAGCTCTTGGGACCAAAACTAAAAATCCCTCAAACTCCTTCATGGGAATTCCTCTCATGTGTACCATCTATGCATCAATAAAATTATGAGTGGCTCCACTATCTATCAATACAGAAACCTTTTTCCCCATGGTGCTGCCTCTCACCCTCAAGGCTAGATACTTTGGGACTCCTCTTAACACTGCAACAACTCCCCCTCTTGGAGCAAAGTCTTCCATGGATTGTACAGCACTGGCATCCTTCTTTGAGAAGGTCTTGACATGATGTGTCCCTCCTATAACACATTTCCCCTCCAAATCCTGAACATGGATTGTCCCCCTTGGTCTTGGGTGAATCTCTTGCTGCAAAAAGGTCCTTGCCCTAGGCAAGATGTGTTGTAGATCTCTAGATTTCTCCAAAACTTCAAGGAATGTGGTTGGTTTAGTAGATTTTACCAACCCTTGTAATGGTTCAACCATCCCATCCACAAACATGCATACCTTCCTGCTTATATTGAGGTTAGATACAATCACTGAAAGCTACAAGTACTCAGCATTGTAATACTCAAGATCTCCCTCCTGCTTGAGCTTGGTTATCTTGGCAAAGTGGGCTTCCGGATCCCTTGGACTAAACCTCTCCACTATCTTCTTGGTTAAAGATGAGTATGAAGTGATATGATGGTGCCCATGTGTGGTCAATCCATGAAACCACAAATCTTGAGCTTCCCCTTCTAGGTGTAGCGCAACTATCTTGATGGCTTATATCTCAGAAACCTTGTTGAGATGGAAGTATGTGTCCAGATTCTTCACCCAAGCCTTTGCTATGCACTTAGGTGTCCCATAAAATGTGGGCAAGAAGAACCCTACCATACTGCATTGTAGGGCTGATCCCTGCATCAAGTTCTCCTTCTTTTGATGAGGATTAATCCTCCTCCCATCCTTGATCTAGCAAAACTCCTGAAAGCTCAAGTGTTCCTTGAACCTTTGAGACTGGAGTTCATACTCTTCAAAATATTTTCCTAGAGTTCTCTCCTTATCTCTTTCAGTTAGAAATGAAGGCATGGTGGAGTATTGTGATGCAGCTGAATGCCCCCTGCCATTTTCAATGCTGGTGCTTGCCTCATGGAAAAACCCTAAAGATTCCTCTTCATATCTCATCTCCTTGAGATCCCTTGCAATGTTCTATAGGTTTTGAAGCACTAGATTTGATATGTCTTCCTTCTCCATGCTGAAGGTAAATCTCCCCCCCATAAGTTGAGCCAAGAGTAGAGCTATGATACCATTGTAATGTTCCTTTTCAGGAATTTTTGCAATATCTCCAATGAAGATGCTGTATAAGGAAACGAGTGAAAAAATAATGAAGAACAGGGCTTGGATCCTCTAATATATATTGTATGTATCTTAAATATAGAATGGAATAAAAAAAAAATCATTCTATCTACTCTAAACCAATATCCCAAACTCATATATGCATAAAAGCACCCAAATACCATCGCTTCATAAAATAGAAATGCCGGAGACTACAACAACATTATTTTTATTATGGAATCTACAGAAAAATATACTTTAATACAGATTTAGAGCTTTCATTAAGCATGGAATCATAAATGATAGGTTAGACCTCTTTTGCAAGCACCTCGGAATGCCCCGGCAAGGGTTTCCGGCAAAATAACAACATAAAAAGTAGCTTTGTAGAAAATAACACTATTCCCAGCAGCAATGTATAAAGAAAGACAAAATATGACTAAAATGGACAAAAAATACAATATTTGGCCCAAGGCCTTCCTCTATAGATCTCCCGGAGTGAAATATACTCCTCCTCCTCTAAAACAAGCACAAATGGAAAGATGCAAACCCAACTACTACAACTACTTCAGAAATAACGCAATCCTTGGAAGTGACTACGTTGTCTAGGATGGATAATGGTTTCCCTCAAGATAAATGATGAGAATCGAACTCAAGACCTCCTCCTTAGATCTCCCAATCAGCTATACCAATGGTGAAGATAGAATTCCCGCATGAGAATCCCTTTGCACTAAACAGTGCGGCAACTATGGCTAAACAGCTGAAGCTTGCAATTAGTCATAAGACTGAGAAAAGATGAATGAATCCTTTGCTGCTATCTCCTCCTTCTTATCCTTGGTGAGCTTTCCCCTCTCGGGCCCCACTCATTGGTGATGTGACTTCCTTGAGAATTTTCCTCCTTCAAAATCGTGCTGCCCTAGTAGTTTTCCCTCCTCTTGTGACAATGTTGTTGACTTGGTCAACTGTAGCTCGATCATTGTTTTGCCCCTCTTTCACACCAAAGAGGCTTTATTTTTTCCTCCTACTTCAATCCCTTTTCACACTAGGATATGTTTTATTTCCTTTCCTACTCCTTATTTCAAAATTGGAGCAGTTATAATGTTCCAAGTGGTAGTGGCTAATTGGGAACATTACACGGTGACCTTGTGGAGAGAATCCTCTCTGGTTTGGTAGTGCTAGATACCAAGCCAAAATATTGGTCTGTGGTTACCTCTGTTGGGATTTCTTCTTCAACCTTAGAAATCTAGCGGAGTGATAACATACTGTAAGGGATGTAATGGAAAATTTTCATGATGGAAAAGAGACACAGGAGTTACTATTATGGTCCTCCAGGATTCAGGAACAGGGAGTATAGGGACAATGAAATTTTTTTTCGTAACAAGGAGAATTCACAATCCTTTTCCCCCTTGATGGATGAGATTGAGTGCTTCAACTGTCATAATTTTGGCCATGTGGCAACTTCTTATAGGAGGAGAATGCACACATCTATGCAACAATATCATCAACCAAAAGGAGGACCTACATTCAGGTATAAAAATTCATTTAATGGTCATTTTTTTATTTTTAACATGTTTGGGTATAAATCCATTGATTGTAGATCTAGCATGAGAATATGGAGGTCTAGTATGAGAAATAAAATATAAGATCATTTGGCTACACATATTGGTAATATAGATTGTTATGTGTGTCATAATTTTGGGCAAATGGCCAAAGATTTTATGATGCCTATATCCTTGATTCTTTTGTTTCAAAAGCAACATACAAAAGAGAATGCACAATCAAGGAATTAGCCAAGTAAAAATGGGTAAAAGGATCATCGACTAGGAAGATGTGGCATTGCACTTTGTTCACATGATGAGGATGACATGTGGTATATTGATAGTGAATTCCTACACCATATGTCAAGAGATAAATTACATTTTCTCAATAGAACCAAGAGTGGTCATGTTGTGTATGAAGGTAATCAATCAATAAGAGTGTTGGGAAGCGGTAAGCCAATATTGGTGAGAAGAGGACCAATGCAGATTATGTTTGTCTCATTGAAGGAATAAATCATAATATCTTTAGTGTGATCCAAATGGTTTATTTACGTAAGGAATTTATTTTCAACTTCAAAGGTTGCATCATCCGGAAAGAAGGATCAAAGAGAGTGATTTCCAATGGAATCAAGACACCAAATAATGTGCATGTGTTTGTTAGGCTTTTGTTTTGTCTCACTTTATATCACATTTTACTCAAAATCCCTCATGCTTTTGTTTAGTTTGAATGGTTATTGTCATGGTTTTGTGCATTCTTGGATACAATATAGTAAGTATTTACTATTTTCCATGATTCCCTTGTTTTAACACGATTTAAACATTAAAAGCATCATTAATAATATTTTTTTTGTTTTCAGGTTTATACTGAGTTGATTATATTTTTATGCATATGCCAACAGGGATTGATCCTTCATTCACCTCCCTGTACTATGCAACAGATTCATGTACCAAATGGGATTCCTACACTAGTTTACTATGGATTTTCTACACTTTGAAGAGTTCCTGTACCACGCATCAAGTTTCTGCACTGCACTCATGTTCCTGCATTGGAGTCAAGGAATGCATAGACTACTTTAATTATTCAAATCCAGAGGAAATTACTTAGTTGACAGTTTGAATAGAAGTTCGAGGATATTCTGGGAAGTAATTTTTGGTCAACATCGCACTTAGTTCACCATCAGTATCAGAGCAAGAAAAGAGAATCCATTTACCAAAACAGTCCCTCGTGTACCAGATTCAGCTTCTCTATTCGACATTCAATTACACCATCACCAAATCTAATTTTTATCCATGGAAATTTTTTATGATTTGTAATTTGTTACTTATATATTTTTATTGGCTTATTAATATACTAATTTTTAATTTCAATATCTATATAAACTCAGAGATCGCATGGAGCCAAAACATAAAGAAGGGGAGGAGATGGTCCCAATGTAGCATTACACAAGCATAGTTAATATGTGGACCACTCCCTCTGCTTGTTGGAGTCTAATATTTTCCTGCACCATTTAATGATTGATATTTAAAATATTAATCGAAGCACTTCAAGTGATGTTCTGTTTAATTATTTTATGTGTTTTATAATTATAATCTCTGTGTGAACTATATCGTTGAAAGAGGGTGCGATTTGGATGGGTTGGCCGCCATACCAGCTCGACACCACTCTGTATTTTTTAGGATTAGGTTGGATTGTGTTTAATTCATCATTTAATATGTGAGAAGTGCGTGTAATATAAGATCATAATATTTATTTCTTTTCATTCTATTTCCTTATTTAAAATTGATGTCATTTGATTTCATGTGATATTGGAAAACTATTCCTGTAATTTAAAAATATTTATTTATATTGAATACTACATTATATTGTGTGTCATGGTATGTCCCTCCAGTTGTTCTGTATTCACATGGTCGGATTATGCTATAATACCCTGCCTCTACAAAATTTGAATGCACAATTTAAATCTTTTAAATTGGTTTAGATCCAATGGGTTCGTGCTCCAGAATACAAGATCGATTTCACCTTACTAATTTGAATAATTATGATTTAAACTGGAGGTGTATGGATGGTAAGATCATAGCATATTGTATTTATCAAATTTTAAATAATTCTGTTTCTAGAGGCTGCGTATTCCTCAGCAGCAAAGGCCACATACATATTTCTGTCATTTGAAATTGTGATTCATGTATGTTGCAAAGTCGATGTTGATGAAAGGAAACTACATCATGTTTGAGATCGATAATTTTTTTCCCATATTGTAGTTGCCATCAAACTTCTCATAATCTTCCCAATGAAAAATTTATTTTTTGTTACAAAGGGACAAATAAGGCGGGAGAATTTATATTAGACAAATTTCTTTCATATATTTGTTTACATAGTAAATTTACTTGCCAAGGTTTGATGATGCTTTCAGGTTGTAATTTCTTGAAAAGGATTTTGTTACATAGATATAGATGAGGCAAAATTAGCGCAGACTTGTTATGAGATTTTTGTGCTTCTATTTCTTAATTTTCTTTGCACAAAGAATGGTTTTTAATTGATCTTGAATTACAATCTTCCTTTTCCATGTTGTTCAAGCATTGCTTGGTTTCTAGTCAAGCAATAGTTAGGATTTACCGTTTGTTTGCCAATAATTAGGATTTCCTTTCACAATTGCTAATAGTGCATGTTCGCCTTTGATTTTTCAAATGTTTGATCAAAGCTTGTTTTCAATTGTCAGGATTGGTGTTTTCTTTAGTTTCCTTTGAAGTGTAGGATTCAATTTAATTTCTTGAGATTAATGCGCAAGTTAGACTAAAGTTTTATGTGTAGGTTTTTGGGGGATCTCTCTGCCATTTCCAGTGCTGCGACTCGAAGTTCATGAACTCTTGGATTGAAAATTAAATTTTGGTACTTTAATATTCCCTAAATACTCCCAATGTTTTTGTGTCATTTTCGCGGAGGCACTCAAGGGATTGACCATACTGACATGTTGCATTTGGTTTGTTTTTCACCTAGTTTCTCTTGCAAATTTATTTTCTTTGAATTTATTTATTTCATGCACATCTTGGTTATTTTAAGGTTTTTCATTTTCTTTGGTGCTGAAAGAACCCCCCCTACATATATATATATATATATATATATATATATATATATATATATATATATATATATATATATATATATATATATATATATATATATATATATATATATATATATATATATATATATATATATATATATATATATATATATATATATATATATATATATATTATTCTTGTGCTGACGAATGTACCATTTGGCTTATTGAAAACAAGAAAATGGTATTTTAAGGATTATTTAAATGAGGAGCCTTGAGCTGCTATAGACATATAAAAATCATCCAATGGTGAACTCATTAGTGCAAAATTTATTATTTTTCTTGAACATAAAGATAATATTAATAAATATTTGATCTTAAAGTTGCATGATTTGCAGGAAGAACAGAATAAGGATGAAGAACCATCGTTAATATTTTGTGCCAACTGTATGAAGAAACACTTCCTTGGAAGGTGTCCACCTAATAGCCCAAAAGTTTGCAAAATATGTGAGGACGATCATTTAACGAAACATTTCCCATCACTACCAGTATTACTAAAGGTACTTGGGAAATAAATTAAGGAATCAAATCAATTTCTAGGTATAAATAAAAAATTATCATCATTCAATACTCGGATTAATACTTATTCTCATGAGCAGGTTCCTTGGCATGTTTATAATATTGTAGCTTCATGGAAAACTTTTAATCTTCCTCCAATTGAATATCTTACTTCATGGCCACAGTGTCCCCCTCCTTGGCCCTCTTCTTCGAGTCAGATATCCCCTTGTCCTCAAGAATGGATTGGAGATATTTCTCTAGAGAAGTATTTCATGCAAAATAAAATACTTAATCAACAACAACAATCACAATTTTTGTTCAGTGCACTATCAAGTCATTCTCCTCCATGGTCTGAGTTACATGTGCAATATTACCCTAATCCATACCCTACCCCTTATCCTAATCCATACCCTACTCCTTATCCTTACCCATACCCTAGCCCTGATCCTAACCCTAGTTAAAACATTAATTCAAACCCTAGACATAACCCTAGTCTAAATATTAATCCAAACCATAAACATAGCCTTCATTCAAACCTTTGACGTAGCCCATATTTTAAACCATAGCCATAACCTTAATTCAATTCCTAGACCTAATCCTAGTCCAAACCCTAACCCAAATCCTTTGAGTAGTCTAAGCCTTAGCCCAAACCATAGCCCCCTAATCCTAATCAGTAGTTTGCACAACAATTTGAAAAAACTATTCTTCCCGTTGATTCCCCTATTGAATGAAAGGTTACATATTCCATATTGGGGAAGGGAGTGAATTTGGAAAATTCTCCATTACCACATAAAATTTATCTCAAGAAGAAGCCTTGAATCAAAGAAAATTAGAGGAGAGATATTTGATTGAAAACTATTCTAAAATTGAAACTCAAAACCCTATAATTTCCCTTAACCATTATTGTCAATATGGAAAGAAAATATTTGAGCCTGAACTTGAGGGATTTTTCTTTTGTCTTTCACCCGATTCAGTATTCCTCGAAGAGAGTGTTCATCAAGCTGTGGAAGATTTGTATGATTTGGAGAATCATGAATATGTGGATCTCATTGACTCCTAGTTTCAAGAAGTCATCAACACACATCATTCCTTCATCATTCGACGAATCTTGGTACCATATCAATTAAATCAATTGGTTGCTCATACTTTTGTATGTCTTGAAGTTTATTCTTTAAAACTAAGTGTGAGTATATTTATCATTCTTTTACGCATATGGCTACATTGGAAGTACGCCTACACTTAAAAGCGATCTTCCTCTCTTTAAAATAGGGTAGGGTAATATAAGAGAAATGAATAAAGATTCCATCTGAAGCAAAATTTATAGCATCACTCTTTAAATTGTGATTCCCTAAGGCACAAATATTGAAATCTTTGTCATTAAGTGCTCTTGTGGTAAGACTTGTCAGAAGAAATTCACATTTAATGCCTCATATTTTATAAGGTGACTTTGATTATTGACCAATATGTCAGTGAGGGCTATTGTTATAGTTATGTTTATTACTTCCTAACATACTTCTCTCCTATTCATACTAAAAAACTATCATTCAGGAAACCTTGTCAAGTTCCTTTTTGAAGGTATTGATGAGAATCCTCCTATGGTGGACCACACCTACAAAACTCTAACAAGATTTCATAAGAACCCCCGCATTATCAACTTGAGGAATTGTTTTATTCATTATCTAATATGTTTTATTTAAAATGAGTCTTCAAGGTAGAAGGACGTACCAATAAATATTAGCAATTAAAAACTTTTCACTCCATCGCATGCTCTTAAGGAGCATAAATGCCTCCCCAAATATTAAGTAACCCATTTAAGGTTGATTATAATCAAAAAAAAAATTCATAAGACAGATTAATTGATGGATAGGAGGTCTCACTATGAGTCGGCCTACCATGATCATGGGTCCTAACGAGAACAACATTCCCGCTACTGTTCACCAACACAGGGTAATGGATTTCAGTTGAAAATATGGAAGTCAAGAGGTCTCATCACAAGCTAACTTGTTCTTTCTTGTTAGTTCTTGTGAATGGAACTGTCGTTAGCTAGTTACCAAGCAAGGAAATTTTCCTTCAATTAATTTCAGAACAAATGTAAATTCTTTCAAATGAATCTGAATGTATATCTAATAGATGGGACAAAGGCATTTCGTGGGGTTAAAAGGCATCCCCTTCAAGGCTATTGACGCCTGCTAGCAGTAGGGCCATGCCTATAGTATTAAAGATAATTTTACACTATGATTTACTTGTTTTTTTTGTCTTTCCCTGAATTCATTATCATATCTCTTTGAGAATGGATTTAATATCCTTCTGGTGTTGTGCCTTGGAATTCTATATTTTTGGAATAATTTTTTTATGGATGTGGGACCCTTAGTGCAAGTAATTCACTTTGCCTAGAAAAAAGGAGCTTCAACTATATGCACATAATGGTAAGATGGTCATTGTGGGAAGGTATTATTCTGTTTGATCAAGGATTCCCCCGAGATGTCTATGTAAATTTTAATAATTCTTTATTTTATTCAAGTAATAAAAACATCCTTGCAATTTAGTATTCCTATGGCAGCCCTTATGTTATAATTTCTTGAAATCATTCTCAATAAATAAAGAGTCCAACATACACTCTATTTTTAGAACAAGCTCTATCTAGCGAAGGAAATTTTGATCATACAAAATTTCAAGAACATTATTACAAGTACCCATAAATGTTTCAATATTTTTTTTGCAAGGGAGCATTAGTATAACAATTGATTTTCTTTCATGAGTACATGCAAGATTAACAACATCGGGGGACGTAGGCCTCTGTTTTGTCTCTCTTTATATCTCCTTTTACTCGAAATCCCTCATGCTTTTTTTTAGTTTGAATGGTTGTTGTCGTGGTTTTGGGCACTCTTGGAGACAATAGAGTAAGTATTTAATATTTTCCATGGTTCCCTTGTTTTAACGAGATTTAAAAATTAAAAGCATCATTAATAATAGTTTGTGTGTTTGTTGGTTTATACTGAGTTGATTATATTTTTATGCATATGCCAACAGGGCTTGATCCTTCATTCACCTCCCAGTACTATGCAACATATTCATGTACCAAATGGGATTCCTGCACTAGTTTACTATGGATTTTTTGCACTTTGAAGAGTTCCTGCACCACACATCAAGTTTCTTCACTACACTCATGTTCCTGCACTAGATTCAAGGAATGCATAGACTACTTTAATTATTCAAATCCGGAGGAAATTACTTAGCTAACAGTTTGAATAGCAGTTCGAGGATATTTTGGGAATTAATTGTTGGTCAACATCACACTTAGTTCACCATCAGTATCAGACCAATAAAAGAGGATCCATTTACCAAAACAGTCCCTCATGTACCAGATTCAACTCCTCTATTCGACATTCAATTACACCATAACCAAACCCAATTTTTATCCATGGAAAATTTTTATGATTTGTAATTTGCTACTTATGTATTTTGACTGGCCTATTAATAGACTGATTTTTAATGTCAATATCTATATAAACTCAGAGATCACATGGAGCCAAAACATGAAGAAGGGGAAGAGACGGTCCCAATGTAGCATTACACAAGCATAGTTAATATGTGTACCACTCCCTCTATTTGTTGGAGTCTAATATTTTCCTACACCATTTAATGATTGATATTTCAAATATTAATTGAAGCACTTCAATACATCTTTTGTTTAATTATTTTATGTGTTTTATGATTATAATCTTTGTTTGAACTAGATTGTTGACAAAAGGTGTGAGTTGGTTCGGTTAGCCGCCAAACCAACTCGACACCACTCGAAAATTTTCAGGATTAGGTTGGATTGTGTTTAATTCATCATTTACTATGTGATAAGTGTGCGTAATATTAGATCATAATATTTATTTCTTTTCAGTCTCTTTCCTTATTTAAAATTGACGTCATTTAATTTGATGTGATATTGGAAAATTGTTCTTGTAATTTAAAAATATTTCTTTATATCGAATACTAGGTCGGATTGTGTGTCATGGTATGTCCCTCCATTTGTTCTGTATTCACAACGTCAACTTATTCTTTAATACCTTACATCTACAAACATTGAATTCACAATTCAAATCTTTTAAATTGGTTTAGATTCGACGAGTTCATGCTCCAGAATAGAGATCGATTTCACCTTACTGATTTGAATAATTATGATTTAAATTGGAGGTGTATGAATGGTGAGATCATAGCCAATTGTATTTATCAAATTTTAAATAATTATGTTTACAGAGTGTATTCCTTAGGAGTAGAGGCCACATATATATTTCTGTCATTTGAAATTGTGATTCTTGTATGCTACATAGTCGATGTTGATGAAAGGAAACTACATCATGTTTGAGATCGATAATGTTTTTCCCACACTGTAGTTTCCATCCGACTTTTGGTCATATTCCCAAAAAAAATTATTTTTGTTACAAAGGGAAAAAGAAGGCGAGATCATTTATATTAGATCAATTTCTTTCATAGATTTTTTTACAAAGTAAATTCACTTGCAAAGGCTTGATGATGATTTCAAGTTTTAATTTCTTGAAAAGGATTTTGTTACACAGAGATAGATGAGGCAGAATTAGTGCAGACTTGTTATGAGGTTTTTGTGCTTCTCTTTCTTAATTTTCTTTGCATAAATAATGGTTTTGAATTGATCTTGAATTACAATCTTATTTTTCGATGTTGTTCAGGAATTGCTTGGTTTCTAGTCAAACAATAGTTAGGATTTACCTTTTGTTTGCCACTAATTAGGATTTCCTTTCACAATTGCTAATAGTGTAGGTTTTCCTTGTATTTTTAAAATGTTTGGTCGAATCTTGTTCTCAATTGTCAATATTGGTGTTTTCTCAAGTTTCCTTTGAAGTGCGGGATTCAATTTAATTTGTTGAGGTTGATTCCCAAGTTATTCTAGAGTTTTATTTACAGGTTTTTAGGGGCTCTTTCTGGAATTTCCAGTGTCGTGCCACAAAGTCCTTGAACTCTTGGATTGACAATTAAATTTTGGTCCATTAATATGCCATATACTACTCCCAATAGTGTTGAAGGGAAGAGTGAAGAGTAAGAAGATAACAAGGGAGCACTCTTCCTCATCAGATTTAGAGTAGGAGAGATCAACCCCTCCTATGGTCCATTCTTTCATGTCAGATCTATTCTACTGTAGTAGTATGTATGAGACTACCATTTTCTCAAGGGGAGCATTTGAAGCTTGAGGATTTCTAGCGGCAATGAGTTTTGATCCATTTCTTCCATGCATTTTTAGTTCAACTAGATCACTCCATATGAGGTATATCATGCTAAGGGGAAACTATGTTTTTTCAAGGCTTGTTATTTATGTTTATTTATTTTCACTCATTACCTTTTTTAGTTGATGTATTTATTGTGTATGAGTGGAAAATACATGTATATTATCCTTGTGTTGGCATTAATTGACCATATTTCAACTATCCTAGCATGGAGATAATGTGGCAACTACATGCATGCTTTTGGTAATTGGTCCACAAGAGATTTGATAGCATAAATGTATTTCATTGATAAATGATGTATGATGCTCATAATGCCTTGTACTTGTATTGTTTGATCATTAGGTCTTCTAGTGGTTTGGTGCTAGAGTTGGGCACTCATGTAAAAGTGAATCATGAGGTCATGTAATAGTAATTTATGAGGTTTTTGTATTGTTGATACAACCATGTATTTTCATTGTATATGTCGCTTTAGTCATGGTCGTGTGGAGTCTTGGTGCTTCTTTCTTGGAAAGGAAACAATGTTTGTAGCAAAAGTGGTTCATTGCAGTTTGGAGCTAATTTTGTTGATGGCATGTGTTCAGGGTGACCATTGTTTGTTCCTACTTACTCCAACCATACATTGTCAGCATTATGATCCTCTTGGAGGATTTCATGATTTACCTTATGTTACGATCATGATTGATGGGGTATAGACCTCATTATATGAGAAGAGAGGAGATGTTGGCCATTGATGTTTCTTGCTACTATATGACTGCTATCAGGAGTGTGGTTGGTGCCTCATGTGGATATTGCTTGCTACTATATGACTGATATTTGGAGTGTGGTTGGTACTTCATGTGGATGTTGCTTCATATTGTTGTATATAATGTGATGATACTCATTAATGCTATGTGCTTTGATTTTTTTCTATGGAGAGTTAAGTTGGTGCCTTATATTCTTAATGTTTCTTATTATTTCCATATGTTGGTATATTATTGTGTGTTTCTAGAGGTTGTTGGTTGGATATGCTACTATAAATGATGATTGGTTTATTGTGTTGTTTGTTTCTACTAATATGAGAAGCATGGATGATTGTTGATGTACATTATTTTTTAGCCATATGTAGGTCTGATGCTTCAGTGGTTAATTTTATCTTTTTTGTTGCCTTATCATATGGAGTTGACCCTTTTCCATTGATGTCAAAGGGGGAGTGATAGAGGATATTGGT
The DNA here is from genome assembly GCA_034641835.2 of Pinus albicaulis. NCBI lineage: Eukaryota > Viridiplantae > Streptophyta > Pinopsida > Pinales > Pinaceae > Pinus > Pinus albicaulis. Next base: position 1,841,598,518 of record CM076575.1, on the reverse strand, counting down.
TTGGAGTTTTTTTGTGGTTTCAATTAATGCCAAAGGGGGATATTGTTGGCGTTATGGTGTGCATGGTTTCATCTATTTGACATTGGCATTGGTTAATGATGGAATGTAGCTCATGTTTATGATCTTGGTAGCATTTTTAAGACTTATTTCATTAGTGTGATCATCTGATGGCAATGTTGTAAGTGCTACAGAGTGTGTTCAGATGTGTTGCAATTTGTATAGGTGTCAAGGAGAGTAGAGGACTTCTTGGCAGTCTTGCAAACCTTTGTTTGTTGTACTTCTAGGTCAACTTTATATTAGCACTTGGGAGACATGTTTGATCCAATTCTAGAGTTTTTACTAAGCTTAAAAGTGGCTTGGAGGCATGTATAGGAGGTGATGAAGGTGTCCAAACAACTAATAGAGTTTTTGGGATGAATTTGCATGCTTAGTTTTTGCTCTGATCATTGGAATAAAAGATTGTGGGAGAAGTTGAAAGGCTCTAACCACTGGCAGACAAGCCTGTGGGAGTGGTTGCAACCTAAATCGGGTACTTTTGTCCACGCGGTTGAGGTTTTTCATGAAAAATCCTATGGATTCCTCACACAAATCAGATGGAAATTAGGATGGAAATTCCTAAAGGCTTCTGGATTAATATGTAAGTGTTGGGAATGGTTTGAAAAAATCCTCTAATCAATGTGAACACCTTTAGTGCACAAGTAGTGGTCATAGTGGATTGGTTTCGTCAAATTTTTGCACCTTTGATTCCATGCCTAAGGTGAATTTTTCCTAGCACATTTTATATACATAATTTTGGAGCTGAGTATTGGTTGGTTCAGAGTGAGAGTGAGTTGGAGAAGGCTGCATAGAGGAGAAATGCTTCAGATCTAGTTGTGATCATAATTGCTTCATTGTATGAGTGTAAATGGAGTAGATTTTTGAAGTAGTGCATCAGTATTTAGATCATTTTTTTGTTTATTGTAGCATAGTTTTGATTATAGGATTAGAGTAGAGATTATGCTACAGGATGAGAATATTTTTTATGCATGGATGTGAGCCACTATATTTCTTGTGTTGAGAGTATGTTTGTGGTGGTATTTTTTTTGTTTTATTGATGGTGTCTTGATTATGGCAATTATATTGTAGATTTGAATTCTTGTTGAGAAAAGAGTCTTGGATCCAGTTTGAAAATTTATGAAATGAGGTCGACATAGAGTAGAGGAGTAGTGAATTCATGAGTGAGGAGCAGTGATATTGACGCTTCAGAAAAAGGAATATTTTCTCCCTCCAATCACAGTTTGATAGTCCAATCAGATTTAGGCAAGGATCATTGATCTTGGTGGCTTTCAACGAATAGTAGTTCGTAGATTTGTGAGAGAATAGAGTCTTCCTATTTTATGAGTAGAATCAAGTATCTTGGTTGATTGGTGTTTCCCTATTGTATATGAGGTCGAATCTCCAGGTTGATTAGAGTCAACCATCTATGTAGAAGACAAATTGCTTCACATAATAGAGATTCATAGGATAGTTGCAGCAACAAGGGTGGTTTTTCTCCCAAAAGGGTTTCCACCAGAAATCTCATGTCTCATGTGTGATGATGTGATTGTGTTCATTTCTTATTGTTTATGTTGGTGCTTATGGTTTTTATTTTCCACTTATATGGTGCACATGTTATAATTTTTATTAGTTTCTGGTTAACATATGTGTGTTTTAGTAAGTGAAGTTTAAATTGGTAAAAATCGAATATATATCACACTATTGATTCCTCCCCCCCTCTCCATAGTGCTCAAAGGTTTCCAACATAAATTTCTTCCATTAATTAAGAAATAAACATTGTTTACAATAGAGGGGCCACAATAAACCTTACATCAGTTACCTATCCCAACCTATTACATGAGTGGATGAACAACAACCCAAATATGTTTTAAGTCTAGTTATTTACATAAAGAGAGCATTGGGTGGATCAAAACCAATCCTCCAATATTATATTTTCATAACTATGAGATACATTCAAAATAAAAAATGGTGATATTCAAGATAAGATTTGGTTATTTTCTCCCCAAAATACATATACAAATTAAAAAGTAATTTCTATACATTGGAAAATGACTAAGATTTGTTCCCCTTGTTGTTTTGACCATTGATTTACCATATTCCTCAAACCTTACCTTTATTTCGAAATTTGGGAAAATTATATATTTTAGGTAGATTAACATCAAAGAACTAAATGTATCTTTCAAAATTTGTGGGATTTTAGAAAATGGTCCAATACTTAAGTATTTTTCTATGCTAGTAACAAAACCCATGTGTTATAATTTTCATATTCATCTTCATCGCCTCACAACTCATGCAAAAATTTGGCATTTTGGAAATTTTGACTTATAACAATTATTTAGAGTTGGAGCCTCACGTGTGCAACCTGAGTGCAATATGACCAACCTAGAATTAGTTTTACACCTCAGGCTCCAAAACCGATGTGGTAGAATTTATTTTGGAAGGGCACAAATATGATAACCATCATTGGGTACTGAAATTGCATTACAGGTATTAAAATTGAGTTAAACAATACATAATGAGTAAAAATAACTTGAAACTCAATTAGTTCATTAGATACTTAGAAATTCATCCAAACAAGTAATTTTTTCTCAAAATGCATGTTAAAAGGGTTTGGGTACAAGGAGGTTAAAAATTCATATTAGCATGGGTAATATAGGGTTATAAGTGTAGGACATGAGGGATAAATTGTCATATTAAATGTGGGAAATGATGACAAAATAGGAGGAAAACGTCTCCCCCTCACTGATACATGTGTGTTTCCTTTTCGAAAAGTAATCAACCTCAAAATTTCAACAAGGTCCTACAACATTTACTAACCATAACCAACCAAACTAGTTAAGAACGTCCTAAAATGAGTCAACACTTGAGAAGCCCCTAACCATACTTTCCATGCTTCACACTATAGCCTTGCAGTATTATTGTTTCATCCTCTATTATATGTTGTGATCATGATACGATGAAAAATATTATAATCTTGTGAGTATGAAGGAATCTAGACATTTTCTAGATGACAAGTGCACCGCTCCTTCCCCAATTCTTGTTTGTTAATTAACTTTTCTCATGTTTCCAAGGATTTTTACAAATTTAATATCCTAGGAGCAAATGAACCTTTTCTCTCAAATGGGTTTTCATGGGGATAGTTTGGCATCAAATATTTATCCACCACTGTAACTTATTTCTTCATAGTCCGCAACATCAAAAATTTCAAGATGAAAGAAATATATTTAGCATTTTTTAAAATCCTTCTTTATGTATTCATTTCTTTCTTTAATTTCCATCATCACAAACTAAAAGGACAAAAGTTGCAACCACAAGGGAATCCATAGGTTCATCCGCGAAGGCAATGAATTTTATGCCACTTTGCAGAACATTCAAATAGATCTTATCATCTACAAGATGAATGTTGCAAATGATGCTATGCTTCAACTTCATATTTTAATTTGTCCATTATTTTTTGAAGGTATCTCATTGTCAAAAGAAATTATTGGTTTTCAACCTTCACATGCAACCCTTTTATTTATAATATCAAGCTGCTATGGTAGCACTCTTCCTGTTTCAATTATTGAAACTTCTTCAAGTAATTGAAACATACATAAAAAACCAACATATAGATACTTTCCTTGAGTTCCAAAGAGCATATTATTCTCTGATATACTTGCATAACTACTAGTTTCTTCTACCACTTTTTTCCAAACACTAGTAACCTTCTCTAAATATGCTACATGATTATAAAAAAATTCCTTTCAACTGATCCATTTCCATTCACACGACCACTGAGTACAAAGTGAAGTTTAATTCTAGAAAAATGGTATACCTAGGATTCATGCATGCATGCAAAGAAGTTCCGACCTAATATTTCAATTCTCGTTCCTTCAAGTTTCAATTCAATACTCAAACATGGTTTTGTATATAATAGAGATGATTATATGAAGCTCTAAAACTGTTTATAGGAAAGTGCCTTGAATCTGACATCATATGATATATCCTTGCTACGAATTTGGAGAATCCAAGATAGATAAATTGGGTGGAATTGAGGTGCTTTTATTGGTTACTCTATTAGTTCATGGTACACGATCTACATTCAACTACAGCACATTTTTTAACTTAGTCTTCTTTTTCTTTCTTCAAACATCTCCAACATCAACTCTACAGTACTATCTTTGGATTTCGTTTAGGTTTGAAACTCACTGTGGGTTTTCATCCATCTCAACAACACTTTGTGGAGAGAAAATATAAGCCTTTGTATTGATATTTTTTTATTACTCTACCAATAAATTCTTACTTCATGGACTAGATATTTTACATGTGCTAACACTTTTGGGTAATTTCAACAACAATGGTATTGCCTCTCCTTGGTCACGATGACCATCTGCTTGTACTGACAACCCTTTTTAGTTGGACTTACCTGTTGTTCCATACACATAGCATATGATTCATTATCAATATCTTCGCCCATGATACCTCAACAAATAAATGATTCAATACCCACTCTTTTTCAGCTAGACTAATAGTTTAAAAAAATTTAATAGGGATAAGCATCAAAGATGGAGTCAAGGTTTTACGTAAAAAACACATGAATGGATCAACAACATATCTTTAAATTCTTGCACACAATATTTTGCACCAATTCATATAGCGGCCAGATGCTCTGAGAATGGTTTCCCTCCCTTCCCTTAACTTTTGTATTCCATTCCATGAGGCTTTCTTCACTACTACATTATCGGCTTTCATAAACTAGAACCATATCAATAAGAGAGTGAATGCGATCAATAAATAATATTGATTCATTAATATCTCACAATTTTTTTTGTGTATGGTCCTTGGTAGGGAGAATTAGAAGATCAATTCCCATACTTTTACTTCCAAACTAAAAATATAATCACCCAATTCATAGATGCATTTTGGTATTTTTATAACCATATACTCATTTGAAGGGCCAAGAATTTCTAGGATCATTTAGAAAACTTTGCTAGCAACATTTATCTTATGCATAAAGTCTCAAAATGATATAAGTAAAATAAAACAACCACATACCTAAAGTATATGGACTTTTGACTCTATATGATATCCCAGAATTAAAGCCCCAGAGTGGTATAAAATAATAGGATTTGTATCGTGAATAAGGTGACTAATGGTCTTGCATTATGAAAACACAAATTTATCAATATAATTGCAACAAATTACTTTGACAAACCTCTCATGAATGATGAATCCAAATCAAATCTCTTATTTACATCCGTGATACCTCCTAAAAAAGCTATGATCCTCACATAATGATTTTCTTTATTACTGTAGACCCTTACATCTTTGAGATTTCTTCTAAGTACTTTTATAGTCACAAGATGTTTATATTTATTAGACAATACATTTCCTTTCTCTTAATCTTAGTATTCCCATTTTAGGTTAAAACATGCCTATTGTTTCGAATTATTTTCTCAGCTTCGAGGACATTTTGTAAATGCTTTTTAAAAAATAATTAATTTATGGTTCATAGTCTTAACATATTAAAAGCTAAAGAAATATGGATACAACTCCCCCTCATAATTCTGATTAACCCTTTGGTACAAAATTCCATTTTATATACACCTGAACAACACTGCATCCTCCTTGAGTTGTTAGGGATATAAAAGTAGATAATTTTACAAAAAATACTCATCTCTAAACTCATATCTCAACATCTTCCACCTATTCTAGTATCATTTTGTTTCCCTCAATATGATATGCTTGATACATCATGGATTTGATTCTAGAAACTTGCACATATAAACACCTTGCATCATAACCTTAGGTTTCCTTGTAGCAGTGCATTAGCTATCAAATATGCACCCTTGTGTGCTACTATATTATATGATGCCTCACACCACATATTGGCACATGCTTTTGGCCACTTTGTAAAGTTTCAAGGGTGAGGGATTTGAGATATAAGAATAATTAATATGAAACAATAGAAGGAAAGGGGTTTATAAATCGCTAGGATTGGATAAGAATTACAAGCTATGTTTTTAATCAAGAGAGGTCAGACTATTCCATATAGGAAAAAAATAATGATCTCCCTACAATTATTGGATTTCTCAAAAAGAAATGAATTTCAATTTTCATTAATAGAAGGCTCTTTGAATAGTGGAATATGGTGTGGTATAATAGTACTAAATGATATTATGGGGAGATGACAACATATCATAAATTGAAAAAAGTTTTCCTTCATATCTAACAAACAAAGAGAATTGGAAGTGTTTCACCTCAAAAAAATTAACTACCAGTATTTGTTGAATTTGAATTTGTTGAGGCTATAAATACCATCAAACTTGGATTGATTAGAGGAAAAAATATTTGAAACAATTGCTACAATTGAAGAAGGTTGGATCTGATAGGGTGATTGGTGATTATGATAAAAGCTTGTTGTTTTTGTATTGAGCAAATATGAGTAAAATCTAACCTAGATACACACTTAGAAATCTAGGAAATGTTGAAATCAAGTTTAAACCCAAAAAAAAATTAAGTTGATGCTAGCACACTATTTCAAACTAATATTAGAACCATGAACCATAAAATCGCATATATCATAATTCTATCAATGTGAATAACCGTTGTTGAGATCGAACATAAAAATAAATCACTAGATTATTGACCATTTGTGGATGCCATTAACCGGTGTGAGATGAATCACCATTGATGTTAATGAGTGTTAAGGTGGAAAAGTGCATCCCAATAGGCATGAATGGATGTGTTGAATTTGATTCAATTGCGAGATCTAAAAATCAAGAGACATTGAGGTATTCCCTTTTTTTCAACGAGGAATTTTTCCATTAATGTATGCAAACACTAAGGCACTCAAAAATATCTATGATCTTGATCCAATATAAGGAACTAAATTCAATGGGACAATTTTTTTTGGAAGGTGGCTTCCCACATCGACCAACTTGATCATAAAGCCATGAATATTTTGAAGAACCGTAATGAAATTACATAACTTATTGTGATCATTGCTTGCGAGGAATCTTAGTTTTCAAGCAAGATTCTTGTCTAGTTGTGCCAGTTTCCAGGTTTTCGAAACTAGACTTATTTTTATTTTTAATAATTTACTCATATATTTACTATACTATCCCACCCTAATTTGAATAAATGCATTCTCCTTCAAGTATAAGAGTACTAGTGAAGACATGTGCACAAAAATATAACAAACATACATCTTAAACTTGGATTTGAAAAGTAAGTTGTAGTATATACCGGAGAAAGAGACACCAACCACTTTGAATGATGTCATGTCAAAAAAATTTGAAGATAAGAGTGGTACTTTGACCTAATGATTCCCTAGAACCAGTGTTCAATGTAGTAAATGTGCAAGTATTTTTTTAAATAAATAAAAAACTTAGTTTCAGGGACATATCTCAGTCGATCGCTCAATCCCAATAGTTAACACTCCTAGTTTACAAGCATGAATGTTAGTTCCATTCCAACCCACATACACATCAAACCACTTGAAAATGTGTGTGTGTGTATATATATATATATATATATATATATATATATATATATATAGATATATATATATATATGTATATAGATATATGTAGATATATGTATATAGATATATGTAGATATATGTATATAGATATATGTAGATATATGTATATAGATATATGTAGATATATGTATATAGATATATGTAGATATATGTATATACATATATGTAGATATATGTATATAGATATATGTAGATATATGTATATAGATATATGTAGATATATGTATATACATATATGTAGATATATGTATATAGATATATGTAGATATATGTATATACATATATGTAGATATATGTATATACATATATGTAGATATATGTATATACATATATGTAGATATATGTATATACATATATGTAGATATATGTATATACATATATGTAGATATATGTATATACATATATGTATATACATATATGTATATACATATATGTATATACATATATATGTAGATATCTACATATATATGTATATACATATATGTATATACATATATGTACATATATATATATATATATATATATGTATATATATATGTATATATATATGTGTATATGTATATGTATATATGTATATATATTTGTGTGTGTGTGTATGTGTGTGTGCATATTCATGAGCTTAAAAGTGAAAAACGATCTTGTGGAGAATAGATAGCATACCATTTCAATGGAAAAGATTGATCGTGAGTTTAGAGTGTTAGTTCTGGTCATGGATGTGATGGTTGCTTCTAGTCATGGTGTGATTATGAAAAGTCTCACAAAAAATTTTGAATAGTAGAGATTGAGCATTCTTATACATTTAGCTAGAGTAATTTTTAGGTTTTTAAGGATGCTTGAATAGAAAACATGTAATACAAGCTTTGGGCCTAACAAACATCTTGATCCTATTCTGTTCATTGGTGACTATGGTTTACAATTTTCATAATGAATACTTGTTATGGTTTTGTTCATTGGTGAATATGGTAAATGGCCTTGTTATGATCTCATAGCTTGTTGATTACAATGGTATAATGTTTCTCTATTCGATTGGTCTGTGACATCATTGTCATCATATTGATTACATTTGGTTGGTCTCATTGGCATTACTAGCCCAAGTTCATTACCTATGACAAGTAAAGTCTAGTCTTGGTGCAAGTTTAGTTACAATTATAGTGGAATTTTTGGTTTGATTAAATAAGTGGAGTTTAATCTTAACATGGGTTGAAAGTTTGTAGACAAATTTACCAAAGGTAGAGATCAATGGATAACGTAACTTTCGATAGAGGAAAAGGAATATGTTAGCAAAGACAAATTCAAGCTTCTGGAAGAACTGTTGATAGGTTTTTAATTACTAGTCTGGCTAAGCCCATTGACACATCACAATGTCACTTTGACTACAAGCATTGCACAGTGGAATGGTTGGAAAATTTATAATTTTTGGTTTGGGGGTTGCAAACAATGTCGATTAACTCAATAAGATCAAATGCTCAGACGTGGATCAAACTCCATTCTCACTCTTTTGAAGTAAAAACTTATATGTAAATTTGTGATTGATGAACTCCTATAATTCCACGTAAGTAGAGATGTGGAAGCTTAACCCACTTATTGTTAGACCTATCTAGCTCTTATTTTTGTTATGGAAACAAGTAAAACTCAATGTGTTGGCTATGCATAATTGTTGGCTATGCGTAATTGAAATGTGACTGCTCAAGTAGAATGTGAAGGAATACAAGTTTGTAGTTAATTCTAAGATCAGTTACATAATTTGATCATAAATCAATTTTGCTACATATTTTTTACTATGTTCGAGTTCATATTTTGGATAGAAGTCTGTGAGGTTTAATCTTGGTAGAGGACAAATATACTAAATAGCGATTTTGGGCATTATTAATTTAGCATAAGTGAATTACAATATTAGTGCAACCTTTGTCAGAGATAAGGTTAAGTCTTGGTGAAGACACTTGATAAAATCAAACCCTTGAGCAAATAATCCTATAAATCAGAGCACTAGTTGCATGAACTAACACATTGATACCTGTAGTAACAATGTGATGATTGACACATAGTTATGGGAATCAGATATAGTTTGATCTCAAGATTAATCCCTGCACTATCTACTTTGAAGTGACAATTCTCACAACAAAACAAAGGTGGGAGGTAGTGTGATAAGCCCTTTCATGCAACCTGATTGGTAGGAGTTGTGTATTGTATGCCTGAGGTCTTAGGTTCAAGTCTTGACAATTAAAAGGTCAAAAATTTATATTTTAATTTCGCCCATATATCTCATTTTTTCAAACATTTAAGTAACTAAAAGTGTACATTTTGTAGCGTCAATTCGGGAATAGCCAAATTTTCTTTACCATCCCCAGATAGGGGAATCTTGTATAATGGTTAATTTAATATATGATTTTGAATAGTTTTTTGGATTTTCTTGGCCAATTTTTGAGCCAAATTGAAAAATGGAAGAAGCACTGCAATCAAGGCTCATAGATAGAACTTTTTAATGACATGAAAAACCTTATTGTTGTATCATTGATGATAAAAATATTTTTTATATTTTTTGAAGGCTTATAAGCATATTACAATGGTTTTTGGTTTATGCCAGAAGTTGGTTCTTAGATGAATCTTATGTGACCATAATGATGAACCAGTTGGAGTAGGGTATGGATAATAGTACAACAACTTGTAGCAGTGATTGTAGTGAATACTGGGCAAATTAATTTTATTTTTAATTAAAGGCAAACAATGTTGCTCGCACATAAATTGCCAATCCAGGTAGGCATTTTAATTTCAAGTCGATTGTGAAAAATATAAGCAGGGATAAATGGAAACTAACTCTAAAATTTTCTCAAAATAAATGATTATAAATATCAATTTCATCACTTGAGACACACTTGTCGTTACACTACAAATATTGCTCACACTTCTAAAAGAAAAGACACATGTTGCAGAATAAATCACACTATGTCACTTAATCACTCTTATTTGAAAGAAAAAAAACTCATGAAAACCATTCAACACTCAAACAATAAAATTAAAATTACCATAAAAACCATTCAGTAAATTAATCATACCAAAAAATTGTAACAATAATCACACAACCATCACACTTAATGAATAGATTGGTTAAGGACTTATGTTGTTACACAATAATAGAAGCTACAAACTTGCAACTATTCAATACATGAACAAGATCTGTAATAGTAATAGTAAATTACACATAACTCACAACTGGGAGGAAATAAATATACAACTATGACTCCACCCTAATCAATGATCCCTTCTAAGTAGGAGGGCTTTTCCTCTTTAGTAGGGGCTAGTGATTTATGCAGCACACAAGTTGATCAAGAAATAGATAAGAATTCATGGACATTAAAGAATTTCATTTATGAAAATCACAATACAAGATTGTTTAACATGATGGTTATCTCCCTCTAGCTATCTCTATCTATGCATGCCTCGCGGGCAGGGAATACACTCTTTTATAATTTTATATTTCATTCCTTTTCTGAAAAAAAATATTATCATGAGAATATCTCGATTCTCATGTGATCTGTTATCTCTCCAAAACTTCCAAGGGTTGTTATGTGTGTTTAAAGAAATATTAGAGGTAACTATAAACCACTTTTTGAGATTAGGATCTAGTCTTCCTCATGCTCAGAGGGGGCTCTCTCTTAATGATTTAGCTTTGTTGTTTTAATTTATTTTAGGCTAGTTATGTATGCTTAATTTGGTTTGATTTTGATTTGTTGGTGGAATTACTGATTTAGATGGATAGGTGTTTGTCTATTTTCCATTGGGCTATGGAGTCAATATATCAAGAAAATAGAACAGAATCAAGTTCTAAAATAAGTGTTACAGGGCAAGGTGGCTGAGCAAAATCAAATCTTTAAAGGCTGAATGGTGAAGTGGTTTTCAATCGGGATCAAGGAGCAGTTAAGGATTCCTTAAACCAGATAATGAAGGAAGGTGAAGGAGGTCAATTGGGATCATAGAGAATTCAAGGATTCTCTAAACCAGATATCATAAGAAAACACGAAAATGAATAACAGTTCAAAACAGAGTGTATTTAAACAAGTTCTGCAATAAAATTCCTGTTATAACATTAAAATTTAGAAAACATACAAGTTTATGGAATACTTAAGAAAAGAACATGAACAATTGAAAATACCTCACCAAAGTGGCTCAACACATGAATCATATAAAGCAGTGCCTTTATTACTTGTCATGTCTGTCAACTTGGAAATGGTACAATAAACCCTCAGGGAGTAGATCAATTCAACTATAGAAATATTCAGGAATCCACCCTCAATACTTTGAATTGATGAAGTATTTATACAAAACTGAATACAAAATATCCTATCAACTAATTAGGATTTAATTAAGGAAAATAAATATCTTCATGCAAGAAGATAGAGACACCTATTAAATGAATGCAAGTTGTCCTTGTTTTATTGATTTGCTTTTTTTTTCTTTGATATTTTATTTTTTTTACACTGGCTATCTTTCATGTTGGATTGTCTTTTAACTCTATCCTTTGTCTACCTTTATCTATATGCTCTTTAACTCTGTGAATTTTCTTTTACATGACTGCTCTATTTCCTCTTTTACCTTGTATTTATTTTTCATGTTTTTACTTTTACCTATCACAGTGAATCACACCATTTTTCCCAGGCTTCTTCATCTAGAAGTTTGATTTTCATCATCCTACTATAAATCTCATATGCCTCAGTATACTTTGAAAATGTAGGCTTATTGAAAAAAAGGTGACTTACCTCATGCTGTAGGTAAAATAATTTTTCCAAAGTCTGAAGAAGCACTTTGCATGTAGGAACTCCTTTCATTACTGAATTGTTGGAAGTCTCTTTAGCTACTTCCCTGATCTTTTTATCATATTCTTCATGCCTCACCAGTTTATCTGTTAGGTCCCTATAATACTAGTGTATCCCCTTATTGTTGTTAGTGTAGCCCCGTCATTGTTATTGTTGTACCCCTATAACCCCCATATTGTTATTATTGTGCCCTTACATTATTATTGTTAGGTTGGCTAGGATTATATTGTGGCCCCATGGACTCCTATATATAGAAAGTAGGTTTTTTCATTTGTATCATCCAAGAATTGTTCATTTATGTAATGTATTGGAGGTTTCGCCCTCAAAGTGGCTGATTTATAAGGCATTGATCTCTCTTTTCTTCTATTTTTGGAGCTGGTTTCATAATATTATCATTAATTACTAATGGATTAGGTAGACCTTTCTGCCTCAAAACATCAAATTTGTTCATGAATCTGTTCACTGCCAATTCCATTGTTTGGCATTTGTCTTCAAGATATATCATCATATTTCTCTTGGAAATCACATTTTTAACCTCTAAGATATTATCCATTCTATCTATTATACCAAGCTCTTCTAATTCCTACTTTTTTTTAGAATTGAGGAACTCTATTATCTCAATGGCTTCCTTTGGTTTCTTTCCAAGTTCCTCCTTAACCTTTTGGATTGCATCACTAGCCTCCTTTATCAATTACTTCTGTTCAAATATAACTTGTATGAAAGGCCAAAAATCATTAACTAAGTTAATGATATTGGCCCACAAATGTTGTTTGCTTGGGCTAGTGGCTCTTTCAGTGATAATTCCTTTTCTAACTGATGAATTCTATCGGTCAAACTGTTTTCTTTCTATGATTCTAATTTATACATTACTTGAGCCAATTTTTTTCATCTTCTAGATTTTTCACTTGTTCTTTGAGCCTATTGATGTCAGTATTTTGTATTGACATATCCTGCATTTCTTTAATCAATTTACTTGTTTCATCATTGGGATGAGATGTTGGCACTGCTGCTGCTGTTACTGATGTAGTAGTTGGGGTAGTTGTTGGAACTTCTATAGTTAATGGAGCTGTTATAGTAGCTGGGACTATTGTAGATAATGGAACTGATGTAGCTACTGCAGCTGATGTGGAGGATATAGGGATGGTAGCAATGGGAACTGTTTCCATACTAGCTTTATTTTCATGCACTAGTTTGTCAATCTTAGTTTCCATCTCTTTCAGTTGAGCTGTCAACTAAATGATCAGATTCATCATTTCATCTTTATAATTTTCATTTTCCAAAACGTATTTAGTTTTTGGATGCTCTGTTGTTGGTAACTTAAGTTGTTTCTTCAAGCAGCTATGTCTGCATTCTTTTCTTGATAAGATCTTCTGCTTCTTTGATATTCTTTGGATCATAACAAACTTCCATAACCAAATATTCAAGTGGTTAAATCCTATTATCCTTTGCCTATGAAGAAGCTTTCTCTAGCTTTAACTGTGTTCTGATATTTTCTAGAGAATTCTGTAGTTTTTGGACACTTAAATATTTGTGTGTCATAGTGGAATAGATCATTTCTCCAACTTGTTTATGAAATTCAATCTGATCTATAAGATGCACATCATTAGCAAGAACTTCAAAGGTTGTTTTCTTGTAATCTGCTGATGATTTTGGAGCTTTCACTATTGGCTGTAAAAAATTCATTTGCATCTTTCTAGTTTTGTAATAAAAAGATGAAAGTAACCTATTCTAGTCACTAGGAGTTTGTTTCCAATACTGGGCATAAGTTACAACTTTCAATGCTTCATTATTGATTTTGATTTCATTGCATTTTTCCATTACTTCTTTTTCTTTAACCACTAGTTTGCTTGATGATAAAACCTATGAACTATTTTGTTTCTGAATGATTAGTGCACTGGAGGTTGATGGTGGTTATGTTTCTTCTGAAATGGTTGGAGGTGCATAATCTCTGACAAATATAACTATATCAATGATGTCCACTGTATCAACTATCTCTATCACTGGATTCAGTTTTTCCTTTTTCCTGTACATTATCTTAAATTTGGTATCAGAAGTAGTCTCTGCAAAATAAGAGCCTTCCTCTCTTACACTCTTTGAATTTTTGTCCCGTGGGGCTAGAGTAAGCAGGATGGAACTAGTATCAACCTGCTTCTCCACCTCTTGTAAAGTATTTTCCAACCACTCTGACTGGTTGGAATAATTTTCAACCTCAGGCTTTGACTCATGATTAAAAGGGGTCAATTTGAATTTGACTCTTAACTTACTTATGACTCCCAAGGGGTCATATTGCCATTTGAAACTGCTACTAAATTTGAAATCTTGTAAATACTTGTCTACTTGTTGACCAACATTCCTATTATTGAAAATAAAGGGCCCTAACTCGTTCTTAATTTTGAATTGAGTTTTCTTCTTTGCTGAAAGAAAATTGACTTCATCTGAGTTCAGGATTTGTCTTATATATTCCAAAGAAAATAACCCCACTGGGAGGTATTTGGGAATTTTGTATGGAGTTATTTGGCTTAGATACACCCTAATTTCTATATGATTCTGGTATAAATACCAGTCTCCTGTTCTACTCTACTCTGACAATTGTAAAACCTTTTTAATCTCTTCACTAGCTCTAGGTTGAATGCTACTGCTTAGCATATTAACATCTGGATAAACAAATGAATCAATGAAGTCTTTGTAGCTGAATTTTGTAGAATCCTTTCTGATCAAGGATGTCCAAAAGACTACACATTGGGGGTTACCCTTTGTGTCTAGTTTTTGGAGGCTAACTGCAAACCTTTCTGATTGGAAATATAAGAACAAATGGAACAAAACTTAGGAGTATTTAAATACCTCTTCCTCTAGTAATTTGACTAGTTGGTCATGGATTTCATCCGCCATATATTGGGAAAAATTAAAGGTTGAAGCAGGAGGCCGATTTGGGAAAAATATGGATAGGAAACCTAGGATAGATGCATCTACATATTCATCAGTAAAATACCATAAAACACATGACATCATTGTAACAATATGTCTGGTTCTCTCCGAAAATATGGAAGCTGAATATGGAGGATTTCTTTTAGGGGTTTCTACTGGTGGAGGAAGGAAATTTTGGAATATTTTGAATCTCTTGGGAAAGTCCAGCTTCAGATAGAGTTCAGTAAGGGTTTCAATTGATAATGGTGCTTCATCAGGCTTTTTTTGTATTTGTAGCATTTGATTTATGGATTGTGATTGTGAATAGAATCTCTTGGTTTGGGGTTACTAGAGCTCTTTCATTAGGCAAATAATTGATCTGGCAGAGTCTAATGAGTTCTGGAAACTGAAAGGTCTGTGAGAAAATGTATCTGGGTAGATTTAAGTCCCAAAGGTGGATATCATCAGACTGATCAATGAATTTTTCATGGATCCAGTAGTGGAGCTCTAAAAGGTTGAAATCAGTGACTGTATCACTGATTTTGAATTCCTTATCAGTTAGAGGGGCGTGTTCAATATCTATCATAGGGGATTGCATAGGATTTATGAATATAATGCTCTAGGAGGCCATTAATTCTTTTAAGCTATCAATTATTGTGCTTAATTAATGCTTTATGGTGCTTAGGATTACCTGGAAAATGGTTAAATTTGGTCTGCAGAAGTCTAGGAGGCATCAGGGGCTTTCTTGTTCTGCAAGGCTTCAATTCTCAGTCGGAAAATGGTTCTTTTGTTTTCTTTTTTGCAATTAAACAGCAATGGTGAAAAAATAGTTTCGAGCAGGCTTTGTTAGTTTTAACCAGAAGTATTTTAATCATATGGCGTAGAGGTTTGATTTCAAATAGTACCCAGTTTCATCGCGTAGCGACAAGGTGGTATGCGGGTTATTGCATCGTAAAAATATGTTTGGTGGTTTTAGGATGGGGGATGCGATAGAATATGGGACATCCATGTGGCAAAGGGGCAAGAGTGTGAAACCACCCATTTCGCACCCCCCTACGACTTTAAACATTGGACTGTCGGGGGTGTGAAAGCGCTTATTGGGCATCAGATTTGATAAATAGCAATCAGACAAATGGATGAGTTAGGGGGATTTGATAGGTGGGACTGGAGATGATTTATGCGATGGGATATAATATATATGTGAAGGTTTTAATAATATATGTGGGTCGGGATTATATGAAGGGGTTTAATATATTAGCGGGGAGTAATATGTGTGGGGTTCGGGAAAATATGCGAATGGGTTAAATAAAAAAGGGATAGGGGATTAATCTAAAGTGGGTTAGGGATATATAATAAGCGGGGTTAATTAAAAGTGGGACCCAGGATTATATAGTGGGATGATTTAAATGAAATATAAGCCATATGCTAAAATGATATAAAGGGGGTTGTAAAATATAATGGCGGGATGTTAGAAAATGATATCGAGGAAGGGTTTTTGAAGTGGGGCTCGATATAATTTTAAACATTTAAAACTTTAGATAAGTGGTTTTTTCATGTTTTAATGGAAAATGGGAGTTAGTAAAGGGGAAGTTAATTTTCAAACGGAAATGGGTTTTTAACTAGGGAAAGGGGATTTAACAAGGGGAAAGGGATATTTATCAAAGGGAAAGGGATTTTTACAAGGGGAAATGACTTCCAGGAGTGTAAATAGGGTTTTTAGCAAGGGGTAATGGGTTTATAAGGATATTAGTGATAAAATATAAACCATATGATGCTTTCCATGACTTGTGAAAGTAATATAACTACCCTTTTTGTTATGCGGAATTATGAATTATGGATAAAACACATTCCCTAAATGTGGTGCTCATTTAGAACAACATATTAAAGACTTTGCAGAAACTTTTCCTATGAGTAAATAGACACACAGAAAGATGAAGAACCATACTTGGGGTCCAAGTGCTTCCTATTCTCCTTCTGTCACCCTTGTTGTAGCTTCCAATCCAACTTTGATCACCAGACTATTTCCTGCAAGTATGAACACTAAACAGTAAAGAGATTGCAATATACAGATGCCTATTTATCTTAATCAGTTAAATAAATGAAAAATGAAACATATACATCAACTAAGAATCTATAATATGAAAGATAGAAGCTTGTACAGATACATATGTGGGAAAATGAGCAACAATATTTATTAATGGATAGAAGGGGGAGATTACAACTAGCGATGGATTTGATGTCACCAACTCCAGCATCATCCTGGTCTCATCACAATGAACATCTCTCCAACAACATATCACTCAAATCAAACACTCAATTGAGAATCCAACAACATTTATCTACCAAATTTCTTCCTTCTCAAGCAGTAGGATCTGTACTCAATTTATAGATGAGCTGAGGGTAGTTTCACAATTAATGACTTTCCAATAATAGGCAAGACATGTTCCCAAGCTTAGAGGTGTTGAATGGACACAAGGATTCGAATTTTGACTCATATGCACTCTTCTAGAAGGCACTGGCCAAGTGGAGATTACGGAACAATGAGAATTTCACTCGCAATTTGACCAACGCACCCTTGAGTGTCAGGAAGTGCTTTGCAGAGCACCCCTGAATGGAGGTGCCTGCATATGAAAAGCAATTATCCCCTTGAGAGACTGCGTTGGTGAGCTCATAGGTGATATAACATGTACCTCAAATCTTAGAAACCTTGCAATGGAAGTCATGGATGATTTCTTCTTTTTCTTTGTCTTAGGGCATGTAGCAACTGAAATGATAGGGGATGATAGACCCTATTCATTGGTTTTGGGGATGATGTCCAGTTTGACCAAGTCATTAGGAATGATGCCCAAATTGATCTATAATAGATTGCCCCATAAAGAGCTAGAAGAAGACTCCAGAGGTTCCTTTTTCATTGTTATCGAAGCTCAAAAAAGAGATAAAACTGTGCTTGAAGTCCTTTTTCATTTTTAATAAAGCTCGAAAAATAAGGATAAAAGTATGCTTTGTGGTCAAATCATTCTTGAAATAAATCTGCATGACTAATATGTTCATCAGTTGTAAAACCTGTTCAAAACAACATCAAATGGATTAAAAATACATGTTTCATGATAAACATAGAATAAAACCATAGTCACAGTAATAAATATGATTTGCAAATAATCAAATGACTAATAAAAAGAGTTTTACTATTCATTTTTACCATTCAAAAGTTACCATTTTCATTTTGGAGCTCTGAACCTATTTTTGCCCCCAAACTTCAGTTGTTGATTGTGATCAATTCTGTGGACATTTTTCATCGTCATTTGATCCAGGTTAGTGCCATGAACCCTCTCTTTCTTTCAGTAATCAATTCATTTCCTTTGATTGAAATTTTTTAGGGATTTGGGCCCCTTAGGGTAAATTCTGTTTCCAAAGAGGGAAACGCACCCTTGAGCATCGAAAAGTGTGTTTTGGAGCACCTAAATTGAAGCCTAGGTGCATATGCAATGCACAGTCCCTTGTTCAAGACTATTTTGGGTAGAATTCCCATTTTTTATTCTTGCACTATGCCCAAAATTTGTCTAATTTTTTGCATTAAAATGAGTTTAATGAGTCTTATGATTATGTTTCAGGATTTCATTAGACTAGAATTACGATTACTTGGAGAGAAAGAGAGCATGAAGAAAAAAATATGGTTGCCCTAAATGATCTGGGTACAGTAAGAGCCCTAAGAAATTGAGGGTTGTTAAAGTACTTCTGCTTGTCAGGGATGAGGCAAAAAATAGAACTCTTGGAGTTCTTAGTTCAAGCATGGGATTCGGCTATCGAGGCATTTCACATTAGGAACAAAGTGGTTCCTATTATAGTGGAGGATGTATAATTTCTCACAAGTTTTTCGAGGAGAGGCTTGCCCATTTCCCTCTCAGAGTCTACTATTGGAGGGGAGACAGTGAGAGACTATGTTTTACAGTATTGTTATCCAGGGGTAGAGCCAAGAAAATATGGGAAAATAAACATCCGTGACATTTGAGATTTTCCTTTGAGAACCATTATTTTCACAATTGCAAAAAATTTCGACATCGTTACACTACATGTAGCGAATAGATCATATATGCAGTATGCGATAGAGTGCATGGAGCCAACCATATTCAACTAGTTTGAAGATTTACTTTCCCAAATAAATGAAAAACTGAACAATTCAAAGGGAGGAAGGAAGAAAAACTTCAGTTATGGTTCAATCCTCATTTGATTTTCCTTAGAGAGAATTCCACTGATGCAGCCTCAGCATGTGACACTGGGTGTGTCTAACCCTAGAGATCCAAGGATGCATAGATGGGTAGAACTAATGGTAGGCATGTAGGCCAATCATCCATTGTGTTCTCTATTACATTCTTCACCTGGTTCAAGTGACAGGTTGTCACCATTGATGAGTATGCATACGCAAGTGTCAATTTCCAAGGAGATCCAGACTTAGCTTTATTAGAAGGTGCTCAGTGGGGTGTAATAGGTAAGAATGTTTTGACCATGTTTTTGATTTTTTCTAAGGTTTATACAATTTTTTTGTATTTTTTATGTTTTCCCAAGACTAAACTAAATTTTTAATGTAATTCAGATGTTGGACGAGTTCAGCTAGTGGAGGAACTAGAGTATGGAGCAAATGAGCCAGTAGAGAGGGTTGTCGGGAGAGCAGTCCTTTAGGATTTAGACATGGCTGAGACTTTGTCCGAGCTTTGACAGCACATAGAGTGACTAACCTTCGAGATCCTGGATTTCTGGATCGAAGATTTACCCATGCAACTGCAGTGCCACACTATAGGCGCTCCTAACCGCTGGATGTAGTTACTGCATAGGATAGATAGATCTATAGCATGTTACCATGAGCATCACTAGTTTAATTTCGACATGTTGCATACATTTTGATGTTAGATGACCAATGTGTCTTGGGCACAGTTGTTTGTAAAAACCTATGACTATCTATCTATTTGATTTCAGTGTTTTCCTATGTTTATTACGCAATCCTATTCAATTTGTGTGAATGTAACTTTACATGTGTTGCAAATGTCTGTCCAAAACATGATTAGCTAAGGAATATGTCAATGTGTTCAAGTTTCTGGAAATGTGTTGATATCGAATAAAATCAAAATGTCTTTCCAAAAGCCTAACTCTTAGGAAAAAAAAATGCAATGTTGGATTTCTAATAGTATAAACACTAGTAAGTTGTGAGTCTAACCTTATGATGATGAAGTTAATACCAAATGAAATGGCATCAAAAAGAAGTTTGATCAACGCACTATACTCCGCAATATTGTTTGTCGATCTATCGATACAAGTCCCTCGAAATCTCACTAACTCGTTGTTCGGAGCGAAAATGGCCCACACTGCAGAGGATAGATTCTGCGTATTACGACTAACACCATCGGCATATCCAACAAATGGTTCCAAATATTTAGACATCTACGATGAAATGTAAATTGGATTACTAACATCAAGAAAACTCTAAAAACAAACTAAGACAGTGAATGAAAATTAACAACATATATATACAATATAATACAAAAAATTACTACGCTCATGATTAAGCATATAACGTTTTAGATACAACCCATTTCGAGGCTGCGCTGACTAAATTCCACATAATCCACCAACTCATAGGCAACTTTAGCAAGAACTCTTTTGACAATATAGAGTCCATGCCATAGTGGCTCAAATTTCCCTGTACCTATTACATCAGCTTCTTGATCATAAAAAAGGACCAAGTCGCCCTCTGAGAAAATGCGAGGTTGGACATTTTTCTCGTATTGTGCCTTTATACGTCTCTTATGCGCTTCATTGGCAAATTAGGCTTCGCAATGCATTTCATCAAGATGGATGAGGTTAAAAAGACGCACTTCTTCTTATGAGGTGTCAGGTAACAAGTCTATTGCGAGTTTCAACGATGGTATTTCACATCGGATTGGCAAGATAGCCTCCAGACCATACACCAAATGAAAAGGAGTAAATCTGGTTGCGTTTCTCACTGAGGTTCGATATGCCCATAAGGCCGAGTACAAGATCAAATGCCAGTTTCTTTTGCGAACTCCTACCATTCGTTGAAGCATATGTTTAAGAATCTTGTTGATAGCTTCGACTTGTCCATTTAATTGTGGATAATAAGAAGTATAATTATCATGTGACAATCCTAACTTAGCAGTCAATTCAGTCATCATGTGGTTGCAAAAATGTTTCCCATGATCTGTAACTATATCCTATGGAACTCGAAACCATGCAATAACATTATTAAAGAAAAACAATGCAGTTGTTTGTCCTATGTTGTTGAATGTAGGCATCGCTTCAGCCCATTTGGTAAAGTACTCTACTACAACAATAATATAACCATGCCCCACAGATGAACGAGGGTTACAGGTCATGAAGTCGATACCCCATTTCGAAAATGGTCCTACAGAGACACCAGGATGCATTGGTGCTGGCAGTTTGCAGATTTTACAATAAAAAATCTGGCATGCATGACAACTTCTGACCACGAGGATGCAGTCACGAAATATGGTAGGCCAAAAGTAACTGGTGTGGAGTATCTTCTGTGCGGTAGCATATCCAGAAAAATTTCCATCACAAGCCCCAGCATGACAATCATTTAAAACCTTTTCGGCCTCCTCATGAGTGAGGCACCTTCTGAAAATTGTATCGACACCACGATGATAAAGTGTATCACTGACAATTAGATAATCTTTGGCTTGGTATCGAATACATCGTTGGTCAGAGCGAGAGGTATCGGGCCAAAAATTTTGGGTTTGGAGATAAATGATAAAATCTCCATACCATGGATGAGATGATCCGATCAGAAACAAAGACTCGTCAGGAATTGATGGTTCCAATATAGTAGCAGAACTATCATAGGGAAGGTCATAGAGAAGCATAGCCAAAACTAAAGACTTCTTTGACTTGGATTTGATGAATTCCAAATCAAATTCCTGCAAAATTACAATCCATTTTGAATACTTTCCCCCCATCAATTGATGTGATAAGATATAAGTCATGGGGTTGAATCCGAAATGACAATGGTCTTCCAGAACAGGATATAGTGGCGAAATATTTGGACAACTTGAACAGCTGCCAAGGCCAGATTTTCTACGTATGAATACTTGACTTCCATATCATTCATATTATGACTCAAATAATAGATCAGATGTTCTTTCTCATTTTCTACTTGGACCAATACCATAACAATGGTCATATCAGCCATGGCAATATATAAGAAATAATCGTTCTGATAATTGGGGGGATACATTAATGACGCTCGGACAAGAGTATCCTTGACAACTTCAAAAGAAGCTTGCAAAACTTGGTCCCAATGGAAGGGAACCCCCTTTTTCAAGAGTCGAGTAAATCCTTTAGCCATTTTGGCGTAGTTGGGTATAAACCTCCTTAGGAAGTTAGCCTTTCCTTGAAGTTTCTGTATCTGAAGTAAATTTGATGCCACAGGAAAATCAAGAATGGCATGGACCTTCAATGGGTCAATTCGAATTCCTTCTTTTGAGACTATGAATCCAAGAAAACGACTAGACCCTACAAAAAACACACATTTATGTGGATTGAGGTGTATTTTGTAGTGTCGGCAGCGTAAAAATGTGGATCTCAAATGCATTGGGTGATCATTCTGATTTCGTTAATGTGTGGGTAAATCATCTAGATAGGGTTGAACAATGTGTTTGATGTCATTGAAAGCATAATCCATTGCTCTTTGAAAAGTGGCCTCGGCATTCTTTAAACCAAATGGTATTTTCCTGTAAGAGAATGTGCCCTAGGGACAGATGAATGTTGTCTTATATTGATCCTCTAGGCAGATATTGATTTGATTGTAGCTTGAATATCCATCCATGAATGAAAAGTTTTCACATCCAGCACGATTGTCAATAATCTGGTTGATAAAAGGAGTAGGATAGTTGTCTTTTATACAAGAAAGATTAACTTCTGGATAATCGATGCACACTCTGATGGTTCCTTGTTTTTTATGACAGGAATGATGTTGGAAACCCACTTAGTTAGCAGAACAGGGTAAATGAAACCAGCATGAAAAAAATTTTCAACTTCTTCTTTAATGGCAACGGCCTTCTTTGGATGAACAGGACGAAGGCATTGATGTACCGGCTTGACATCAGGGTACATATTAATTGTGTGTTCAATGATACTAGTGTCAATACCTGGAATCTCCTCGTAATTCTAGGCAAAGATATCTCAAAATTCACAAAAGAGAGAGAAATATGTTTCAAGTTATGATATGAATATTTTCTACAATGCCATGATTGGTCGAAATATCGATAGAAATAGTTTCTTCAATATTTGACAAATTTCGCTCGGAATCGATAGCATTAATGGGTAAAGAATTCGAAAATAAATTTTCGATTGATGGGTGATATATTTCACTAAGATTATCATCATAATTAGGAATATGGGAACAATGATGATAATCTTCCCATGGTTCTCCTTCTGACATCATGATTTCCAAAATATTCTTATCTGTTAAGAAATTTGAGGAGAAAGGATCAAATGGAGTACTAAAATCTAAAGAACGATCAACCCAAACAACCGGCGATGATGATTTCGGATTCGCTGCCCAAGCCAGATAGATTGATTTCTATGCCAGCTCAATAGGGTTGGGCGGCAGAAACTCATCCAACGTAACAATTTCAGAATCACCAATACTCTTCCTTAAGCCAGATGGAGTGGAAGAGATCATGTAGCAGGTCTCTATATTTGCAATTTCTACCAACGTCGCAGGCGGTGGTAATGCAAAGGTTCCCATGAGAGTGGAATCCTTTAACAGTCATACACCATTGTTTTGAAGTGCGAGTTGGGTTGTGTGAATGAACAGAACACTTCCAGTTACCTGTGAAGAAGAGGCAAAGAAGGATAGTTGATTTATGACTGTGATAGCACTTTTATGTGGAAAGGCAATCATTCTAAAATATGTAGAAAAAATTGCAATCATATCATATACCCATGGCCTTCCAAGTAGAATATTATAGTCAAGGGGTCCATCAACAACCTCAACATCAACATTTACTATTTTTCCTCCTAGTTCAACATGCAGGTTATTAATAATACCGCAAGGATTTTATGTACATCCGTCAAAATCCTTCAACGTTGTTGATGATTGAGATAGGCATAGAAAGCCAAGTGATTTCCAACATTTTAAAGACATAATTCACGTAGATGCTCCCTCATAAATAATAGTACGATGAACAAGGTGATTGAGAACATTTACTTGTATGGAGAATGCCAATTTTGTTGGTAGTTGCTGCACATAGCCCGTATGATTAAAGACTACGAGATTAGAATCAATCAGATCAATTCCACCAATAGCTAACAATAAAGCCTGTTTTTGGGAGGGACAATTTTTTGATACCTTAAGAGCTGACATAGGTGAAGGGGATTGAGCCAAATATTCAACTATATTATAATTTTGAGCAGCAATTGCTTGAGGATTTTATGTCGATTTATGAATGACTCCCTTCAGTGGCTTGATTGTCAATTCAGGAATAACAGTAGGCAGTACCGATTCTGTAGAAGGATTCGTGGTTGTGGTAGTAGGTTGATCATTAGCCTGACTACCATAATCTTTATTACACGTTGAAACTAAAATATCTGTTGATGGCTTTGTGACAGATAACATAATCACTTGGGAACTAGAAGTTGGATCCGTAGAACCCAAATTGGTGTTCAAATTCGGAAATAGATCTATCAACATAGCTGACGCATGTGAAGTCTTAATCATTTTTGAGACTTCAATGTGGTGAGGAAAATCCCGAACAAAGTGTTCCTCATTACAGATTATGCATGGATAACGAGGTTTCCTATTTCCAGTAGATCGATCAGATGATCTTTCCTGTGGGTTAGAAGTTTGCTTTTTCTTTGATTTCCCTTTTTTCTTACTTCCAGGTTTCATGTCACTTTTGTCTTTTCCAAATGACGCGACATTGATTTCGAAAGAAGGTGCAGGATCATATGTAGTAGTATGATGTGTGCTTGCAGTACCAATCATACCGTCTCCGGCATGAGAGTCCTTTAATTGAGGAGGAACAGTAAAATTATATTGTGGCGCGTTAGGGATTTTTTTGTAGAGCATGCCAGACTGAGTATAATTCAAGTCTAAATATTGAGCACGAGAAATGACCTGCTCTTTAGTGACAATTCCACCCTTAGCCACATCCTTAGTTATAGATGGTAATGGGGACTTAATGACCACTTAACAAGGATCTGATCAGGAACAGATGTCTTAACCATTCTACGATGACGACGCCACTCATGAATATGATAAAAAATGTGAGTAGCATTAGTCTGTTTAAAATTAGTCAAGAGTTTCGTTCCAATTTCATATCATATGGGTAATTGGAAGTGAGTCAAAAATACAGTAGCTAGGGCAATGAAATTATCAAAAGAAGCTCTAGGTAACTCCATGTACCATTTTGCAGCCAGACCCGTGAGTAGACGCTAGAAAATACGTAGTCGAATAGAATCATCATTGAGGGAGTTTGATGAACACCATAAATGATAAGTCATGAAATGAGTCGATGGGTCTTCCCCATGGTTTCCATTGAACTTAGGAATATACAAGGGTGATTTGTGAGGTATCACCGGCCACCAAGGAGCATAGTTGATTGGATCATTGGTTAGCCGATTTAAATCTGGTAAATCTAAAGTTTCAACAAAGGGAAATTGTCGATTAAGGTCAGGTTTAGCATAGCCAGGGTATGATGGAATTTCTTTAGAAACATGCCTTTGAGCACGAGCATAAGGATTCTGCTATTGGTAACCCAGATAGGGGTTTTTCTTATAAGAAAACACTTGAGGATTATGTTGACCAAAACCTGGGTACGATACTTTTTGAAATGAAGGTTGAGGCATTTGCGCCTGAGGCTGCCTGTAATATCCCAAAATAGGGAAAATCAACACTATTGGGAATATCTTAAGATATTCGAAGAGTGGAGCTACAACAATTCATGAACATAGTAGTGTAAATCAACTCATAATATGTGAAAGGAACATCTATCCAACAAAATGATTCTCAGCAACAATAATATGACCTATACACTCCTTCCAAAGTGAGGAAATGCATCTATATAGGGCATAACAACGTTATTTATAGATAATTAACCTATACATGTGATAAATGGGACTTGGATCCCTTATTTTATGTAATATACATCTCACATATAGAATGGGAGCAAAAAAAAGTCACTCTAGCCAAGTTAAATAGATCTCCCCAAGTCAATACCTCTCAAAAATGCCCTAACCCAATGACTTGTGCACACATAAAGTACTGAAGATTGTAACATCGTTATTTTTATGAGGGCTTATGCAGAAAATTACAAGAGATAATAGATCTGGAGTTTACAAGCATTCAATGGCTGAGAAAAATGGAGATCTCCTCCTCTTTATACAAGATAAGAATAACCTGGCAAGGGCTCCATGAAAATACAAGTACAAAAAGGCAGGTCTGTAGATCTAGATCTGGAAAACGTAGTTATACTGTAGCTCTATATATATATAGCTAGAATGTATAATAAATAGAAGAAGAGGCTTTATACAAGTATTCAAGGAGAAGAGTTGGCCCTTCCTCCAAGAGACAAGCTCATAAACAAGGGTCTTGACCCTGTTGCTGCATCAATGAGGAAAACGACGCAGTTTCTTCAAAGGAATGCGCTATAGGAGATGGAGACTGATTTGGCCAAGTGCCAAGGTGTAAAATAAGCCTAGATATCTTCCTTATAGATATTTCAAAGAAAGGGAAGCTCCCTCCTCTGAAAGATAAGCTCAGAAGGTGGTGTTGTGATCCTTCCACTGCAACACCCTGCAACACCCTGCAACACAGCACTACACTCTGCAGAAATAACGTTGTGGATAAAGGAGGATGCTTGGCCTCAAGCCTAAGTGTGGAAAACTGAAGTAAAATGCTCCTCCAAGGGATCACTCAAGGTAGGAGAAGGAATCCCTAAGCAGGAATGCCTTGTGCTAAACAGCACTGCAACTATGCTAAATAGCAAGAGAATGCCAAATAGTCATGCAGACCAAGTTCTATAATCATCAAGCTAACCTCAAATGGCTGCCATTCTCTTCCTTATAAGCTTTGTGAGCCTCCTCACCTTGGGTCCCACCCATTATGGTTTCCACATGCACATGATCAATCTCCCTGCAAAACTGCGTTGTGTCTCCATTAAGGCCACTCCTTCATACTACGTTGTTTGATTTGGTCAAGGTTGACCTCATCAACCTGATTCATCCCTTTTCACACTCAAGTGTCTTCAATCCAGCTCTCATATGTTTTTTTAAGCTGATCCTTGTTCACATTGAGCTATTTACATTTATGATCCCCCTCCTCTTCATGCATGTTGTTGACTTGGTCAAACTTGACTTTTTCCACGTGCAAAAGTTCTTGTTCACGCATGAGGGTGTGAAATCCAGCTACTAGAATGATCCCCTTTCATACCAAGAGGGTTTTTATGATGATCTAATTTAAGTATGGGTCTCCTCCCCCATTTATTCATCTACTAGGTGCAAAAGCCAAAAATCAATATTCCAATTAGCTACATGCTAATTTAGGAATATTACACTGCCAAGGGGTCTGTCGACCAATGTTATAAAACAAATTAGGATAACTTGAATTCGGTTGAGGATAATTATAACCTGATTGTTGTTGTGGCATCCCATAATATGGTAATCCAGCTTGTGAATAAATGATTCCGGGTACAAGTTGTTGTTGTAAATTGGCCGAAGGAGTAGGAGTCTGAGGGCCTAATACTTGAGGGTATTGAGTTGAAGCACCCGCCTGAAATGGTTTTTTTACAATAGTTTGAGTTTTTAATAGGGGTAAAGATGTATTAACAAGTGGAATTGATGTGGGTTCAATAGGTTGAACTGGTTGATACGAGTGTACAACCGTTTGTGGTTGGATAGGTAGAGTGGGCTGCCATTGACAAAAATTCATTTCGACATTAGGTTGACCAAAAAATGACGGAGTACTGTCGAAGTGGGTGACCATAGGTTGCCGTCCATCATGAGGAGGATAATAAGATGGAAAATATCATTCTCCAAATTCAAGGAGTCTAGTTGAGATGGTACTAGATGGAATAGACCCAGATGGACTAGCTTGATATTGCCCTGATGATGGATATAAAGGATCAAGTTGTTCAGTACTCACTATAGGTTACCAGTTAGAATGCAAGACGATGACATTGGTGAATTCCATGGGTTTTAATATGCACTAGAGAAAATTCCAGATAAATATTTATAACCTGATGGAAGCAAAGGGCCTCCATGTAAATATGACTCTAGTGAAGTTGTGAACATCGACGAGGTAGCGAGAGTAGGTGCTAATGCAATTGGAATAGATGGTCCAACCAAAGATGTTAGTTCAGGCATGGTTACTTGACCAAATGTGTACCCTTTTGAAGTGATGGGAATTTTAATAGGCATAGGATCAACAAAAGCAAAAGGAGTTGATTGAGGAAAACACTCATACAAGAAAAGATCCTCCCCAAAATAGGTTGGAGTTAAAGGTGTTTCGTCTTGTGGGATTTCTTCAATCGAAATCAAACCAGGTGGAAGTATTTCACTGTCAAGCCCAAAGTATATTTCAGGAGGTTGACTGCGTGATATGGGAGACTTAATGGCTACAGAAAATTATGGGGTGACCAATACAGGAACAACTTCCGGTCGTTCGACTTTGGGATTCAGATGTTCTAGCAAAGAAGAGACAAGATCTAGATCAACTTCCTATTGAACAACGTCGGGTTCAGGAGGTATGGTCTCACTGATTGGATGGATTGTGACCAAGAGTAGATGTGAGGAATCTGTCTCGACAACAGTAGAAAAACCAGGATTTGTAGAAACAACTTGTGCTGACTCTGGTATATGGGAAGATGATGCTTCACTAGAGGTACTTATAGTACTAGTTTCAGTAGAGTGATGTCGCCTGGCCAACCATAAGTGATTTCTGGTGGTAAAGGTGGTTTCAATGCTAATCTACGTGAACGACGAGGAAAGGGATTTTGTTCTTCCACGATGACTGATTTATTTTATAACCAAAAATGAATAAAATAAATAAAAGGGTAATGTTGGGCAAAAGGTTTACCAAGAAACTTTGAACTGCAGAATACCTCTTAGCGAACTAAGAAGTACAGGCAGGCAATATCCCTGAACGTTGTGTTCGGTGTATCACAATTTAGAAGGTGGCCAACTCGGTTCACTATGGATGGATAACAACCTCAAATTTTCCTCCCAAATATACCCGAAGGTATGTGGAGGCCTAAGTCTGTAATAGCGTTGCCTAATGCAAAACCGCACAATGAAAGCACCCCTTTATACTTTTCGTACTATAACACCGCCCGATATACCCGAAGGTACATGGATGAGCTACGATATACTTATGTACGTGGAGTGATGTATTACACTCGGAATGTATCGCAGAAAATTAATGACAACTTCTATGTTTTACAATGCCAAAACACGTCTCTAGCCTAGACCTTCCAAATGTTATGGTTCCAATGCTTTGTTAGGTAAATTGATATAAATTTTAAGTTGATCTTGTTTATCAATTTTCCTTTCAAGGTTCACCACGATGATGTGATGGAAATTCCTAAAATGCAAACTAAAATGATAAGAAAAATTTTCAATTTTAGTTTCTTCAATGAAAATCCTAGCTACCAAAGCGAAAGAGAAATCAGTTTTGAGAGCAAACATCAAAGAACACAAACTAATATGCAGCTTTCCTAATTTTTTCCTATGCAAAACACACAATCAACTACATGCAAATGAAGATTTTTCTTTTCAGTCCCTTTAATGTGAATGCAGAAAAGGAAACTAAATGCATCAAATCAACAAAAATAAATGCTTTTTATTTGAGAAATGATGAATTTAACAACAATTTATCTTTTAGGAAAAACGAAGAATGGAACTACAATTTCTCCTATAGTAAACTAAGAATTTAATGAAAATCTCCTTTTTCAAAAGCAAATGGATCTAATGTAAAAATAAAAATCCTTTGAAATTTATTTGTCAATGATAAAGAAAAACACTTTAAAGAGACATTGGAAAAACTTATCTTTCAAAGGAGGAAGATTCAGGTAAAGTTATCGGTCTCTATGAGGCATCATGAAATTGAAAACACAACCAAAAAAAGGCTGAAAGCAATGGCAATGAAAAATTCAATGGGAATTTGATTGGCTTTAGGGGGAAACACAGTCTCTAAGGGGATACAGTGTGTTGCAAAGCACCCCTGAGCGGGAGACAGTGCTCTTCAAAGCACTATGTCTTGACCAACAGTGCGTTGGGTGCAACAGAGAACAAAAACTCAAGTTGTTTAACACACTTCTAATGCAATTTTAATTTCAAAAGGCCTAATATTTATGAATAGATGCTACTGGGTGGATGAACAGAGGAAAGTGCACCAAGGATGAAGGGTAAACTCCCCAACGGAGTCACCAATTTGTTATGCGGAATTATGAATTATAAATAAAACACATTCCCTAAATGTGGTGCTCATTTAGAACAACAGATTAAATACTTTGCAAACACTTTTCCTAAGGGTAAATAGACACACAGAAAGATGAAGAAATCTACTTGGGGTCCAAGCGCTTCCTATTCTCCTTCTGTCGCTCTTGTTGTAGCTTCCAATCCAACTTTGATCGCCAGACTAGTTCCTGCAAGTATGAACACTAAAAATCAAAGAGATTGCAATATAAAGATGGTTAATTATCTTAATCAGTTAAATCAATGAAAAATGAAACATATACATCAGCTAAGAATCCATAATATTAAAGATAGAAGGTTATACAGATACATATGTGGGAAAATGAGCAACAATCTTTATTAATGAATAGAAGGGGGAGATTACAACCAATGATTGATTTGATGTCACCAACTCTAGCATCATCCCAGCCTCATCACAATGAATATCTCTCCCGCAGCATATCACTCAAATCAAACACTTAACTGAGAATCCAACAAAATTTCTCTACCAAATTTCTTCCTTCTCAAGCACTAGGATCTGTGCTCAATTTATAGATGAGCTAAGGGTAGTTTCATAATCAATGACTTTCTATAATAGGAAATACATGTTCCCAAGCTTAGAGGTGTTGAATGGACACATGGATTCGAAGTTTGACACATATGCACTCTTCTAGAAGGCACTGGATAAGTGGAGATTCCAAAGCAATGAGAATTTCGCTCCCAATTTGACCAACAAATCCTTGAGTGTCGGGAAGTGCTTTGCAAAGCACCCTTGAATGGAGGTGCCTACATATGAAAAGCATTTAGTCCCTCAAGATACTACGTTGGTGAGCTCATAGGTGATATAACATGTACTTCAAATCTTGGAAACCTTGCAATGGAAGTCATGGATGATTTGTTCTTGTTCTCTCTCTTAGGGCATGTAGCAACTGAAATGATAGGGGATGATAGACCCTATTCATTGGTTCTGGGGATTACATCCAGTTTAACCAGGTCATTGGGAATGATGCCCAAATTTATCTATAACACTTTTATTTACCCTAAAAAAATTTACTTCCTTTATTGGGTGCATTTGCGCTTGCTAGCCATTTTATTTTCTTTTGATAAGAAAACTAAATATTTATAACCTTATAACTTCCAATGGCTCCGATTAAACTAATGAGATCATTTTTATTATCTACCTAACTACTAATCTACCAAGATTAAATGGTTTGGCCAAATATTTATTCACTAACTATCATGACATGAAATTTAAAGGCATGAATGAATCAAGATTAAACTGTGTGATCATCATGAATTGTGGAATTTTTAACAAGATGCACACAATTTTATTTTCATCAAGTAAACTAAGAGTAGTGGCATTTGAATGTGCAACACTTTCAGAATTTATTTTTGCTTCTTTTTTTGGAGTTCAAACTATATATTCTTGTTTGATCTTCTTTTCTTTTGGTCTTTTGATTTTTCTTTTAGGACATACCCTCTTTCCATTTATTTTTTTTAATATGAGAAAACATTTGTAGAAAGCAAAGGTATGTACAATATTACAAGACTGAACATAGCCAATTCAAAATTATGATCCCTATTATTATAGCTCCCTAACAGTGGCTCCACTTGGGGATGGAATATCCTGGTGAGATGTTAAGAACTTTCTAATCAGTGGCCTTGGAACTTTGACTTTGCTTGCCTTGGAACTACTTTCTGTGATCTTCTTTATTCAAACATATGATGATATACCTTTTAGAGCTTAAGGACTTCTCTTCGGGCTTCAACTTTAGAAGACAATCATCCAATCCAATCCAAACTTTGCTATGGTATTTACAATGAGAAAAGTAAAACAAATGAACTAATGGTTAATCTGGAGAAAAGTAGTGCTTCAAGATTATACCATTGAATGGTCCACCTAGTAGATCTGTTCCATCTAACTCTTTTAAGAAAAATGAATTGTTGCATCTATAACCATAAATTATGTACGGGCCTTTCCATACAAAATCAAATTTCCTATGTTTCCCTTTTTCTTCCCTTCTGGAATCCCATTTGAGTACTTTATCACCTATGAAAAAAACATCTTCTGTAGCTTTCTTGTCAAAAATATTCTTGATGTTGTCTTGGATTACTTGATATTTGACATAAACTTCTTCCTTGGTTTGCTGTAAATGAATTATCTGATTTATCCTCCTTTGTATATCATTTGATTCTACTTGCATCTCTTGAATCATTTTCATCACTGACACTCCTAAAGGGGATGGAAAAACAACATCCATTCCATTTACTAATTGATAGGGAGAGGTACCAATAGATTTCTTTGTAGTTAGTATGTTTGCCCATAAGGTATTAACCAACTTTTTGTTCTATTATTTCTTGTTATCTTCTGACAGTTTCTTGATGATGTTGAATAGGATTTTATTTGAGGATTTTTCTAGTCCATTACCTTGAGGGTAATAGGCAATGGAATGGGCAAGGGTGATATGGTATTTGTTACAAAATTCAACCATTTTCTTAGATTTGAAGGCAGCTACATTATCAGTAATGTGATTTTGTGGGCATCCAAATATAGAAAGTATGTTTTTCTCAAGGAATGAAATAATGACAGAGTATGTGCCTTTTCTATAAGGGATGGATTCTATCCATTTGGTAAAGTAATCAGTGGCTGTCAAAATCCATTTATGCTAGGCAAAGGAGGGTGGGTGAATTTCACCAATGAAGTCTAAACCCCATTGTTAAAATGGAATTTCAATTGAGATAGGTTTGAGGGGTAATGGTAGGAGTTTCTTCTTCCCTTCAAATATCTGGAATTTATGACAGGAGGTCACATACTTTTTCACATCTACAAAAAGAGTGGGCTAGTAAAAACCTGCCCTCAAAATTTTGTCAGCAGTTTTTTTCCAATAAAGGTGTCCTCCACAGTCTCTTGCATGAAATTCTTGCATGACTTTGTGAGCTACATATTTCAATAAAAAATTTAATAAAATGCCACCATGATCTTTCCAAAACAAAACATTATCTAAAATATAATACTTCATTTCTTTAATTTTCAAGAATATGCTTTTAGTTCTAGATAAACTAGGAGGAGCTTGTAAATTGAGTAAAACAAATATAATGTCTGCATACCAGGGTGAATCTATAAAAGCTTCACTGATTTGTGGAGTCGCCATATCTTCCTAATCATCTAGTTGAGCAATGAAATTTATGTCTAATGCCTAACAGTTTGTTTTAGCCATGAGTTTATCTAAACCTTGGCCTTTGATCAATTTTGTAGGCTTGATTTCAATGTCATATTCTAGTATAGTGGCAATCCATTTGCTTCTCTTTCTGTCAGGCCCATTTTGAGTTAGAATGTCCTTTACTACTGAGTTTGGAACATATGCAATTATGTGAGAGTATAGAATGTATACTCTAAAATCTTTCATTGCTTTCACTAAAGCAAGTGCTTTTTCTTCCATGATATTATACTTTATTGTTACATCTCTCAAGGATTTACTGAAAAAAGAAATAGGTTGTTCATAACCCTCACCATTCTTTTGCAACAAGACTACTACAATGGTGTGTCCTGAAGCAAATGAAAAAAATATAAAATATTTTTTGAAATTAGGACTTATGAGGATAGGTGTTTTAGTAAGTACTTCTTTAATTGCTTCAAAATATTGTTTAGCCTCTAATGTCCACTTAAGTATTGAATCTTTTTTCAACATTTTATTCAAATTTCTAAGTAATTCTATTAAATTAGAGATGAATCCTCTAAGAAAGTTTATCTTTCCTAGAAATGATTGTAACTCTTTAATGTTCCTAGGATGACTGATATTAAGGATTGCTTCTATCCTAGTTGGATCAATTCTAATTCCCTCCTTTGAAATAATGTGTCCTAGGAGTTTCCCTTCTTCTAATCCAAAAATAGTATTTTTAGGATTCAAGGATATACCAAACTTTCTGCACTTTAAGAGTACTCTTCTCAAATGTTCTAGATGTTCATTATCTATTTTGGAAAATATTGTGATATCATCTAGATAAATGACTAGAAAATCATGGATTTCCTTGGCAAAGGCTATGTCCATAGCTCTTTGGAATGTAGCTCTAGCATTCATCAGTCCAAAGGGAATTTTCAAGTACATGAAATTTCCCCATGGAGTGGTAAATGCAGTCTTTACTTGATCTTCAGGTTGGAATAGGATTTGGTTGTATCTAGAAAATCCATCAAGTAATGAAATTATGAATGACCCTACTACCCTTTGTAGAATGTGATCCATTTTAGGGAGAGGATAGTTATCTTTTAGTGACACTCTGTTTAAGTTTCTGAAATCAACATAGAGTCTGATTTCTCCTGTTTTCTTTCTAGTGGGGACTAGATTTGAGACCCAATCAGAATATCTAATGGGTGCTATGATTTGAGCCTCATACTCCTTTTAACTTCTTTATCTATCAATGGCATAAGAACAAGTTTAATTCTCCTTAGTTTTTGTTTAAAGGGTTTCTGTTTTTCTTTTATTGGTATCTTGTGTTGGATAATGTTGGTGTCATAAGACTTGAGGTCTTCATAACTCTAGGAAAAGACATCTTGAAATTATTTAAACAAACTAATGTACTTTAACTTTTCTTCTGGAGGTGATGTTATGGATAACTTGATAAGCTTTGGTTTTTCTTTTGTTCCTATGTTACATTCTTCTATATCTGATCTTAAGGGATCCATTTTGGGTTTTCTAGCTACATCATTGGAATCAAAAAGATCTTCTAATGGGGCTAATCCCTTAGGAAAAATATTATCTTTAAGGTTTAAAACTTCTGATTCATCATTGGTTAATTCCTCTATTTCTATTGTTTCTAATTTTTCTACTTCTACTTTAGTTAATTTAGTTGGTTTTATTTTATGTACATCATTTAAATCCAACTTGCTATTCATGGTATAATCTGCTGCACAATCAATATCTATATTACATTTCTGAAATTCTCCTTCACAATTCATAAAATCATAAATTTGTGAGTCATGTGAAAATATCTACCAATATTTCAAATTATCAGGTATGGTTAGCCTATGTCTTACATCTGTAGTGTACTGATGATTTGGTTGAAAAGGTAACCTGCATGTTCTAGCAAAGGTGGTCAAGCTGTGTGCCTGCATATTCTACTCAATTGGAATAGAAACAAAGCCAGTTTCAAGAAAACAATTTATCAAATCTAGAATGGTTTCTCTATATTGACTAAGTCTATGATTATTCACAAGACACTCTCCCTTGATTTGTTTTATGATAATTTATGAGTCTCCCATGACAGAAACTCTTTTGGCTCCAAGTTTTCTTACAATTTGCAGTCCTAATACTAATGCTTCATATTCTGCCATGTTATTAGTGCATTTGAAATTTAACCTAAATGCATGTCCTTCATAATGATCATTCTCTAAGTTATAGATCCATACTCCAGCTCCTGCTCCTAATATTTTTATAGAGTCGTCAAAATCTAAATGCCACAGAGACTCATGAGTAATGTTGTCACTATAAATTTCTTTGTGCGTCCATTCTACAACTATGATTTTGTCATTACCAATGTCTGAATTACATAAGATAAATGAGTCCATGTCAGAATGCATAGAATAGATAGGATAAGTTTCTCTATAAAGTTTTCTTTGCTGACCAAATACAGAAATGGTGGCATATGACATATCTAATTGAAGATATCCCTGTAATTTTTCTCCCCATGAGTGAGATAGTAACATACCATATTTTGGAGGGATATCAACAACTACATTGTCCATTACAATACTCTTGGTTGGGCACTGAACTATAGTTACACAAAGGTATTTTATCAAGACAAGACATTTAACTTGACTGAAATCAAAGGATAACAGGTCTTTGTATGGTCTAGTTATATCTAAGTTCAATTTTTCCATGATAGCTTTAGGCATTAAGTTATGAGATGCTCTTGAATCTAACATAGCATTGTCTAAGATTTTATTATGAAAGTTTAATCTAATGTAAAATGGAGGAACACCACCTTATTGATGTTTTCCATTTACCTCAGGACCAAATAATAACTCAGGTTAGTCATCATTGAGGTTAACAACATCTTCTCCTTCTCCTATGTTTAGGGTTTCAATGATTTGGGATTTGTATGAATCATTTTTCACCAACTTTTTTAAAGGGATTGGTATTTTCAATTTGGCTTTCTCAATTTGGATATGAAATGGGATTCGAGTTTTTCCTAAATGAATGATTTATTCTTTACCAATTATATTTCATATGTTTTTTTCCTTTTTCTCAACAACTGGTAATTCAGTCTTTGTATCTACTGTTTTCTTTTCAATTTTCTTATTTGGAACATTTTGAGTACCAATTGAAGTTTTAGCAGTAGTTTATGTTTGAGTAGCAGATGATGTTATGTCTAAAATCTTTGGACTGGCTGCAATATTTGGACTGGAAGTATTCTGAATTTCTCTGGGGAGAATTTGTAGAGTTTTGGTTGCAGGAGCTTCTACTGTTTTCTTAGTTTGGGTTTGAATTGTTTTCTTAGTGGGAGCTTCTGTGTTCTTTTTGTTTCTAAGGTTATATTGTTTATGAACTTTGTTAATAGCAAATTCATAACCTTGTTTATAGTCAAAATACTCTCCATAATCTAACTGTAAATGTTGTAACATGTATAATTTATGTTCTTATTGGGTATGAAAAATAGTATTTTCATCGATAATTCCCATCAATTTTATCTGGGTGTCCTAGTCTTCTTCGTTTTGTTGAGAAATTTCAGCATAGTTTTCTTGGAAAGGTGGTCTAATCAGTTGATCAGGTGCAACTTCTCTAGATTTACCAGTATTAGGATTCTTCCTAAAGTTGGGGTTTCCGATTTGAGGACCTTGTTGATTTTCCCACTGAGGCTTTCTTTCCATGTTTTCTAATCTATCCATTATTATTCTTTCCATACTTTTAGCTAAACTATCTATCTTAATATCTGATGTGGATGGTTCTTCCTTAATGGTTACTCTTCTTTCATTCCTCATCCTAGCTCTTTTAGCTAATAAGTTAGCTTCTACACTAATTTTTAGGACATAGCAGTATCAAAACCATCTGGAAATTTGATCAGGGCTAGATCTGGTGGAGGTTTGATATTTGTTGGAATGGCATTGTAAATGCTATTAAACCTAGTACAGTAATCCTGAACAGATTCATTAGGAGTTCTTCTAATGTTTTCATATTTCGATAATATCTGTAAGGGGTTTTTCTTTCTTTCCCATCTATTAATAAACAATTGGTGGAAAGCAGCTAAATCATCAATATGGTTAGCAGGTAAAGCCTTAAACCATTTCTTAACATCTCCAGCTAATGTTTGTGTAAATAATCTCATTTGTACATCAGCTTCATCGATTTCATGTAATTCAAAGTAATCAGTCATTTTATTTACATGTTGTTGAGCAGTATATTGACCAGTACCATCAAACTGAAACTTTTTACACTGGTAATCTTGTGGCATGGCATGTAAAAGGGCCTGTAAGACCAAAGGGGCATATCAGCCCGCCATGGCTAAGATTCTAGCTTGATTGGGAGATAAATTAGCAGTGCTTGAAGATGGACCTGAACTTGAAGATGGACCTAAACTAAAAGATGGACCTAAACTAGAAGTGCTTGGAGATGAACTTGAAGTGTTTGCAGAAGAACTTGGAATGCTAGAAGATGGAAATAAAATTCTAGGTTGAAGAGGAAGCTTGGAGATGAATGGTTCTATGGAATGATCTGTGGTGGATATTATAGATGAGGTGGTACTGAATAAATTTGTATTTATAGTTTCAAAAGGAATGGTAGAATGCTTATGGGTAGCAGTAGTTAGGGAAGCTAATTAAAATGACTGTTGAAAGTAAGCTTCATGTATATCCTTAATCAAAGTTGAGGTCAAAATATCAAGTTTATCAAAAGTCTCTAGAACCTATTGATCTAAGTCAAGTTGTATAGTTTCCTTATTTTCTTCAATAAATTGAATAAAATTAGGGTCTATTACACTATCATAGATTGAATTTTCAGATTTGGTTCTAAATAGAGAATGCTCAAATGATAAATCAAATTGAATATCCTGTAAGCTTGATAATTCCTTAGGAAGTGAATTTGCCTTTATTAGTTGACTACTACTTCCTAGACTTTCTACTTTTTTATGTTTTCTTAAAATTATGTCAGGATCATCAACAATTATAGCAGATTGTGGATCAGGATGGGCCTTGGTATAGTATGTTCTTTTAGAAACCATAATTTTAACTTTTTAATGATAAATTTTAACAACCCTTTCAAATCTTAATGCAAAAATGAAAAGAATTGTTTCTTTAAGATCTGTTTAACCTAGGGACTGATTTCCCCAATGGAGTCGTTGGTATGTTATCTCTCCAAATTTTCAAAGGGTTGCTATGTGTGTTTAAAGAAATATTCGAGGTAACTATCAACCACTTTTGGAGATTAGGATCTAGCCTTCCTAATGCTCAGAGAGGGCTCTCTCTTAATGATTTAACTTTGTTGTTTTAATTAATTTTAGGCTAGTTATGTATGCTTAATTTGGTTTGATTTTGATTTGTTGGTGGAATTACTAATTTAGATGGATAAGTGCCTGTCTATTTTCCATTGGGCTATGGAGTTAATATATCAAGAAAACATAACAGAATCAAGTTCTAAAAGAAATGTTACATGGCAAGGTAGCTGAGCAAACTCAGATCTTTAAAGGCTGAATGGTGAAGTGGTTCTCAATCGGGATCAAGGAGAAGTTGAGGATTCCTTAAACCAGATAATGAAGGAAGGTGAAGGAGTTCAATCAGGATCAGAGAGCAGTAAAGGATTCTCTAAACCAGATATCAGAAGAAAACATGAAAATGAATAACAGTTCAAAACAGAGTGTATTTAAACAAGTTCTGCAATACAATTCCTGTTATAACATTAAAATTTAGAAAACATACAATTTTATGGAATACTTAAGAAAAGAACATGAACAATTGAAAATACTTCACTGAAGTGGCTCAACACATGAATCCTGTAAAGCAATGCCTTTATTACTTGTCCTGTCTGTCAACTTGGAAATTTTACAATAAACCCTCAGATAGTAGATCAATTCAAATATAGAAATATTCAGAAATCCACCCTCAATACTTTGAATTGATGAAGTATTTATACAAAACTGAATACAAAATATCCTATCAACTGATTAGGATTTAATTAAGGAAAATAAATACCTTCATGCAAGAAGATAGAGACACCTATTAACTGAATGCAAGTTGTCCCTATTTTATTGATTTGTTGTTTGCTTTTTTGATATTTGTTGTCTTTTATGCTGTTTGTATTTCATGCTGGCCTATCTTTTAACTCTGTCCTTTATCTGCCTTTATCTGTATACTCTTTAACTCTGTGAATTTTCTTTTACTTGACCTCTTTGTTTCCTCTTTTAGCTTGTCTTTCGTTTACCTATTTTTACTTTTACCCATCACAGTAAATCACACCATTTTTCCCAGGCTTCTTCATTTGGAGGTTTTATTTTTACCATCCTTGTGTAAATCTCATCTGCTTCAGTATACTTGGAAAATATAGGCTTATTGAAAAAAATGTGATTTACCTCATGCTGTAGGTAAAAGAAGTTTTCCAAAGTCTGAAGGAGCACTTTGCCTATAGGAACTCCTTTCATTGCTGAACTGTTGGAAGTCTCTTTAGCTACTTCTCTGATATTTTTATCATTATCTTCATGCCTCAACAATTTTTCATTGATTACTAATGGATTAGGCAGACCTTTTTGCCTCAAAACACCAAATTTTTTCATGAATCTGTTCACTACCAGTTCCATTGTTTGGCATTTGTCTTCAAGTTGTATCCTCAGATTTCTCTTGGAAATCACCTTTTTAACCTCTAAGATATTCTATGTTCTATCTTTTATACCAAGCTCTTCTAATTCCTGCTTGTTTTTAGAATTGAAGAACTTTATTATCTCAGTGGCTTCCTCTGGTTTCTTTCCAAGTTCCTACTTGACTTTTTGGATTGCATCACTAGCCTCCTTTATCAATTCCTTATGTTCAATTATAACCTGTATGGAAGGCCAAATATCATTAACTGAGTTAATGATATTGGCCCACGAATGTTTTTTTTCTTGGGCTAGTGGCTCTTTCAAGTATAATTCCTTTTCTAATTGATGAATTCTATCAGTCAATCTATTTGCTTTCTATGATTCTTCTTTATACATTACTTGAGCTGATTTCTTTTCATCTTCTAGATTTTTCACTTGTTCTTTGAACCTATTGCTTTCAGTAGTTTGTATTAACATATCCTGCATTGCTTTAGTCAATTTACTTGCTTCATCATTGGGATGAGTTTTTGGCACTGTTGTTGTTGTTGCTAGTGTAGTAGCTGGGGTATTTGCTGGAACTTCTGTAATTATTGGAGCTGTTGTAGTAGCTGAGACTGTTGTAGATAATGGAACTGATGTAGCTACTGGAGCTGATGTGGAGGCTATAGGGATGGTATTAATGGGAATTGCTTCCATACTTGCTTGCTTTTCCTGCACTAGTTTGTCCATCTCTTTTAGTTGAGTTTTCAACTGAATGATGAGATTCATCATTTCATCTTTTTTATTTTAATTTTCCAAAACTTCTTTAGTTTGTGGATGCTCTGTTGTTGGTAACTTAAGTTGTTTCTTCAATGAAACTATGTCTGCATTCTTTTTCTTGATAAGCTCTTCTGCTGCTTTGATATTCTTTGGATCATAACCAAATCTTCAAGTGATTTAATCCTATTATCCTTTGCATGTGAAGAATGTTTCTCTAAATTTAACTGTGTTATGATATTTTATAGAGAATTATGTAGTTTTTGGACACTTAAAGCCTTGTGTGTCATACTGGAATAGATCATTTCTCCAACTTGTTTATGAAATTCAATCTAATCTATGGGATGCACACCTTTAGCAAGAACTTCAAAGGTTGTTTTCTTATAATCTGTTGATGATTTTAAAGCCTGCACTATTGGCTGTAAAAATTTCATTTACATATTTCTAGTTTTGTAATCAAAAGTGGAAATTAACCTGTTTTGGTCACTAGGATTTTGTTTCCAATATTGGGCATAAGTTACAACTTTCAATGCTTCATTATTGATTTTGATTTCTTTGTATTTTTCCATTATGTCTTTCTCTTTATCCACAGGTTTTCTTAATGATGAAACCTATGCACTATGTTGTTTCAAAATTATTTGTGCACTGGAGGTTGATGGTGGCTATGTTTCTTCTAAAATGGTTGGAGGTGCATTATCTCTGAAAAATATATCCGTATCAATGATGTCCACTGTATCAACTATCTCAATTGTCTCTATCACTGGATTCAGTTTTGAATTTTTCATGTACATTATCTTAAATTTGGTACTAGAAGTAGTCTCTGCAGAATAAGAGCCTTCCTCTCTTGCTCTCTTTGAATTTATGTCC
Organism: Pinus albicaulis; assembly: GCA_034641835.2. Classification (NCBI taxonomy): domain Eukaryota; kingdom Viridiplantae; phylum Streptophyta; class Pinopsida; order Pinales; family Pinaceae; genus Pinus; species Pinus albicaulis. Next base: position 1,841,556,359 of record CM076575.1, on the reverse strand, counting down.
TGTGGGGCTGGAGTAAGCAGGATGGAACTAGTATCAACCTGCTTCTCCACCTCTTGTAAAGTATTTTCCAACCACTATGACTGGTTAGAATAGTTTTCAACCTCAGTCTTTGACTCGTGAATAACAAGGGTCAATTTGAATTTGACTCTTAACTTACTTATGACTCCCAAGGGGTCATATTTCCATTTGAAACTGCTACTGAATTTGAAATATTGTAAATACTTGTCTACTTGCTGACCAAAATTCCTATTATTGCAAATAAAAGGCCCTAACTGGTTCTTAGTCTTGAATTTATTTTTCTTCTTTGCTGAAAGAAAATTGACCTCATCTGAGTTCAGGATTTGTCTTATGTATTCCAAAGAAAATAACCTCACTGGGAGGTATTTGGGAAGTTTGTATGGAGTCGGGTGGCTTCCATACACCCTAATTTCTATATGATTCTGGTATAAATACCAGTCTCTTGTTCTAATATGCTCTAACAATTGTAAAAGCTATTTAATCTCTTCACTGACTCTAGGCTGAATGCTAATTCTTAGCGTATTAACAACTGGATAAAAAAATGAATCAATGAAGTCTTTATAGTTGAATTCTGTAGAATCTTTCTAATCAAGGATGTCCAAAAGACTACAGATTGGGGGTTACCCTCTGTGTCCAGGTTTTGGAAGCTAACTACAAACCTTTCTGATTGGAAATATAAGAAAAAACGGAACAAAACTGAGGAGTATTTAAATATTCCTTCCTCTTGTAATTTGACTAGTTGGTCATGGATTGCATCTGCAAGATATTGGGCAAAATTAAAGGTTGAAGCAGGAGGCTGACCTAGGAAAAATATGGATAGGAAACCTAGGATAGATGCATCTACATATTCATCAGTAAAATACCCTAAAATACTTGACAACATTGTAACAATCTGTCTGGTTCTCTTCGAAAATATGGAATCTGAATATGAAGGATTGCTTTTAGGGTTTTCTACTGATGGAGGAAGGAAATTTCGGAATATTTGGAATCTCTTGGAAAAGTCTAACTTCATATAGAGTTCAGTAAGGGTTTCAATTGATAATGGTGCTTCATTAGGTTTTGGTTGGATTTGTAGCATTTGATTTATGGATTGTGAAGTGATTGTGAATAAAATCTCTTGGTTTGGGGTTACTAGAGCTCTTTCATTAGGAAAATAATTGATCTAGAAGAGTCTAATGAGTTCTGGAAACTGAAAGGTTTGTGGGAAAATGTATCTGGGTAGATTTGAGACCCAAAGATGGATATCATCAGCTTGATCAATGAATTTGTCATGGCTCCAGCAGTGGAGCTCTAAAAGGTTGAAATCAGTGATTGTATCACTGATTTTGAAGTCCTTATAAGTTAGAGGGGCGTGTTCAATAACTATCAAAGGGGGTTGCAAAGGATTTACGGATATAATGCTCTGGGAGGGCATTAATTTATTCAATTTATCAATTATTATGGTTAATTAATGGTTTATGGTGCATACGATTACCTAGAAAATGGTTAAATTTGGTTTGCAGAAGTCTAGGAGGTAGTAGGGGCTTTCTTGGTCTACAAGGCTTCAATTCTTAGTCCGAAAATGGTTATTTTGTTTTATTTTTCACAATTAAACAACAATCGTGAAAAATGGTTTCGGGCGGGCTTTATTAGTTTTAACCGGAAGCAGTTTAATCATATGGTGTGGAGGTTTGATTTCAAATAGTACATGGTTTCATCATGTAGTGAAAAGGTGGTATGGCAGGTTATCGCATCGCAACAAGTTTTTTGGTGATTTTAGGATGGGGGATGAGATAGAATATGGGACCGGCGCATGGAAAAGTAGCGCGGGTGTGAAACCACCCATTTCAAAAACCCCCCACCCCCCAATGCCCTTAAACGTTGGACTATCAGGGGTGCAAAAGTGCTTATTGGGCGTTAGATTTGATAAATAGTAATTGGACGGATGGAAGAGTTAGGGGGATTTGATAGGTGGGACCGAAGATGATTTATGTGATGGGATATAATATATATGTGAAGTTTTTAATAATACATATGGGTCAGGATTATATGAAGGGGTTTAATATGTTAGTGGGGAGTAATATGTGCGGGGTTCGGGAAAATATGCGAATGGGTTAAATAAAAAAGGGATCGAAGATTAATCTAAAGTGGGTTAGGGATATATAATAAGTGGGGTTAATTGAAAGTGGGAATCTGGACTATATAGTGGGAGTATTTAAATGAAATATAAAATATATGCTAAAATGATATAAAGGGGGTTGTAAAATATAATGGCGGGATGTTAGAAATACACTAGGAAAAGGTTAAAATGATATCAGGGAGGGGTTTTTGCAATGGGGCCCGATATAATTTTAAACATTTAAAACTTTGGATAAGTGGTTTTTACATGTTTTAATGGAAAAGGGGAGTTAGTAAAGGGGAAGTTAATTTTCAAAGGGAAATGGGTTTTTAACTAGGGAAAGGGGATTTAACAAGGAGAAATGGATATTTATCAAAAGGAAAGGGATTTTTACAAGGGGAAATGACTTCCAAGAGTGGAAATAGAGTTTTTAGCAAGGGAAAATAGGGTTTATAAGGATATTAGTGATAAAATATAAACCATATGATGCTTTCCGTGACTTGTGAAAGTAATCTACCTACCCTTTTATTTACCCTAACAATTTTTACTTCCTTTATTGGGTGCATTTGAGCTTGCTAACCCTTTTTATTTTCTTTTGATAAGAAAATTAACTATTTCTAACCTTATAACTTCTAATGGCTCAGATTAAATTGATGAGCTCATTTTTATTCTCTACCTAACTACTGATCTGCTAAGATTAAATGGTTTGGCCAGATATTTATTCACTAACTATCATGACATGAAATTTAAAGGCATGAATGAATCAAGATTAAACTGTATGATCGTCATGAATTGTGGCATTTTGAACAAGCTGCACATTTTTATTTGCATAAAGTAAAATAAGAGTAGTGGCATCTGAATGTGTAACACTTTCAGAATTTATTTTTGATTCTTTTTGTGGGGTTCATACTATATATTCTTTTTTAATCTTCTTTTCTTTTGGTCATTTGGATTTTCTTTTAGGAAATACCCTCTTTTCACTTCTTCTTTTTTTTAATATAAGAAAACATTTGCAGAAAGCAAAGGTATGTACAATATTACAAGACTAAACATAACCAATTCAAAATTATGATCACTATTATTATAGGGCCCTAACATGATCCAAATCAATATTATATAGTAATTTCTTGTAAGAAATTTACTCAATTGAAATATGGTTTTAATAGTTGTCTAAATTTCAACAGGTTAACATTTGGAAATCTCAATTATTTTAACTAAGTTGGCCACATTGTTCTTAAGTGTCTCACTTCAATGATCACATTGAATTTGACCGTGTCTATCCATATCAATATTTTTTGCTTAATCATGGTGTTAGGTTCCTATAATACAAGTGTATCCCCCCTATTGCTATTGTTAGTGTGTCCCCTTATTTTTATTGTTGTTCCCATGCAGCCCTCATATTGTTATTGTTGTGTCCCATAAATCCCACTATTGTTATTGTTCTGCCCTTACATTATTATTTTTATGTAGGCTTTGATTGTGTTCTGACCCTTTAGACTCCTATATATATAAAGGATGTCTTATCATTTGAATCATCCAATAATTTATTATTTATGTGACGTATAGGAATTTTCCCCTGGAAGACGTTGATTTTCAAGTCATTGATCTATCTTGTCTTCTATTTTGTGATCTAGTTGCATAACATTTTGTATCAGAGCTTTGTATTCTAGGGTTTCACTAATTCAAATAGGTCATCTTGGAATTTTCACTATAAATTGTTTCTATAAGGCTTAAGAAGCTCAATTTTTTACTAAATGGAGTAGAAATCTTGCTGAAATTTTTGTACAAATTTTAGATCTTGGTTCACTATGTTTTCTGAGATATGGTCTGAAGAATGTAGGGTTTTTACAGGCTCTAGAATTCAGTCTCAAATAGGTAACCTAGGGAAAATTTGCATAACTTTTTCTACAATAATTGGATTTGAATTTCATAAAAAGTGGCTGAAATTGCACAAACTATAGTTTTTGCGTATCATTTTCAGGGCGGAAGGTTGAAATAGTGACAAGTGGTATGTCATACAAGTTCACTCTACTGAACTAGTCTATAATCATGACATTGTGGGATATTGGGCATAAAGTTACCTTGAAGAATCCAGTTTTATTATGACTTTTGGCTTTAGAAAAAAGAATCATATTTCTACCATGGGACATAATTTCAGACCTTGGAGAGCCAAAACTATAGAGATAAAATAGTTTCAATATAATGCTCCTAGAAATAAATAAAAAGGTGTGTATTTTTTGCATAACTTTTGTTTAAAAAAAATAGTTTGAAGTGATTCAAAGGGCATTGTGAAGCATAGATATTGTTGTTTGATTCTAAAATTCCTCAAAACAAAATAATGGAAACACCTAGTAAGAAACTAAAAATCTCTACTATGACGCATGGAGAAGAGAATGAAATGCAACATGATATACGAGAACAAGTGCAACAAATTTCGCTCTCGCAAAGAGTAAACAAAAATGAAATGGAAGCTGAGATGGAAGGTTTGAAGGATGGTTTAAAATCAAATATGGTAGTTTTTAAAGTAGACATGGACATGATGAATGTCGAGTTGGAAGGGTCGACAAAGTTGCTGCAAGAAAGGCTTCCCAGTGGTGATAAGGTAATCCATGAAAATCGTGATGATGACAAAAGGAATATGAATTATGATTTAATAGACTCCAATGTTGTGTTTAAGACCCACCACATTCCAAAGATAGATATGAGGAAGTTTGATGGCAAGGATCCAGTAGCATGGATACTATAGATGGAGTAATTATTTGTTCTACATGATGTGCCACACACAAAAAATGTACACATTGCATCTTTATATTTAGAATAAAATCATTGTATGTGATATCGATGGATTTGTTCTCACAAATCAATTTTCACTTGGAAATTTTTTTAGGAAGAATTGGTAACACATTATAAGGATAAAAGGATCAATACCTTCTTTATCCAATTAATAAATCTAAGAAAAAAAGGTTCTATGGTGGAGCACACTTAGGACTTCCAAATATTGAATATAAAGGTAAATGATATTACAGAGGAGCATAGGATTGATGTCTTCATAGGGAATTTAAAGGATAACATCCAACATGAGGTTCACCTTTAGGAACCTAATTCATTAGAGAATGAATTCAAGGTGGCAAGAAAGGTTGAAAGACAAATTATGGAAACCAAGAATTATACCACTCACAACTATAAATATGGAATCTTTTTGCTCCTAGCCTCACATAATATACAAGGTTGACACCACAAAAACTTGAGAAAAAAAAAAAGAGAAAAATATATTTGTTATAGTTATGATAGAAAATATACTAAGGGTCATAAGTTTTCTGAGAAGAAATTATTTTACATAGTTCGTGAAGAGGAGAAATAAAAGGAACAAGAAACATCAAAAGAAGAGGATCTACACTAGGAACCAACTGAGAGAAAGAAGAAATGAACTCAAACATATATTGTAATGCATTGGAAAGAATTACCACTCCTCAAACTCTCAAGATAGAAGGACACATAAAGAAAAAATAGGTAATAGTGCTAATCGATTCTGCTAGTACCCATAATTTTATTCATTGTAGGATAGCCAAGGAATTGAATTGCTTTCTATATCCAACACTAGAGTGTCAAGTGATGGTTGTAAACGGAGGAACTATAAATTTCTCAAGGAATTTTCATAATATCAATCTAACCATGGGGGAATATGTATTGAATAGTCCAATATTTCCATTCCAATGGGTGGTGTTGATGTTGTATTAGGAGTCCAATGGTTACAATATTTGGGGAAGATAGCTTTTAATTTTCAAGAAATTTTCTTGAATTTTCCTGGGAAGGAAAGGAAATTTAATTAAGGGGAATCACAAAGAAACTGAGGAAGATAATAAGCTCTAATGGCTTGACAAATATTTTGAAGAAATAACAATGCGACATAATTGCACAATAATGCTCACTAGATGTTTAAACATTGAAATCATCCATTTCTTCAGATCTAAAAAGAATCTTAGACAGTTACTCCAAGGTATTTGAGACTCCCAAAGGACATCCACTTGTTTGTGATAATGATCATGATATTCACTTGATTCCTGGAATCGTTCCTCCAAACATCAAACCTTATAGATATCCTGATGCCCAAAAGAGTGAAATTGAATGTATGGATGCAAAAATGCTAGAGGTAGGTATAATTCAACCTAGCCAAAGTTCTTTCTCTACTCCAGTAGTATTTGTACACAAGAAGGATGAATCATGGCATATGTGTCCATATTATAAGGAGCTCAACAAGCTCACTATTAAAGACAAATTTCTTGTCCCTGTCATTGATAAATTATTGCATGAATTACATGGAGCAATTTATTTCACCAAGTTGGTTATTTGTTCAAGATAACATTAAATTAGAATGAAGACTGAAGACATTCTAAAAACATCATTCAGAATTCATGAAGTTCATTATGAATTTTTGGTCATTACATTTGGCCTTACTAATGATCCTCTACATTTCAAGGTTTGATGAATTCCATTTTCAAACCCTTCCTTAGAAATTTTTTGTTAGTATTTTTTGATGATATACTAATCTACAACAAGTCTTGGAAGGATCATGTTCAACATGTCGACAGGGTGCTCAAACTATTGGAGGAGAAACAATTGTATACAAAAACCTTCAAATGTTTCTTTGGGGTACCTAAGGTGGAATATTTGGGCCATATTGTATCTCATGAAGGTGTTAAGGTAGATCCTAAAAAAATTAAAGCCATCAAGGAATGGAAAATTACCACAATCCTAAAAAATTTTGAGGATTTCTCGGGTTGACAAGGTATTATTACAAATTTGATAATAATTATGGGGAAATAGCAACACATCTAACAACATTATTGACGAAACATGCATTTTTTCAAACTCCAGAAGAAACTAAATCATTTGAACATATTAAAGAGGAAATGTGCCAATCTCCAGTTTTAGCTACTCCTGACTTCACAAAAACCTTTATGGTGGAATGTGATGCCTCCGGAAATGGAATTGGTGTTGTTTTAATTCAAGAAGGAGGACCCATTTCTTTTTAAAGTCATCCAATAAAGGGTAAGTATTTACACAAACCTATTTATGAGAAGGAAATGTTGGCAATGCTACATGCCCTAAAGAAATGGTTCCATTCCCTAATGGGAAGACAATTGAAGGCAAAAACATATTATGATAGTATTAAATGATTTTTGGAACAAATATTATATTCATAAGAGCAACAAAAATGGGTCACTAAGGTGTTGGATTATGACTTTGAAATCATCTACAAAAAGCCGTGAGGATGTGGAAGCATTGATTTTTTCCATTTATATTATCCAACCTGACTATATAACCGAAGAAATGGAGGAATAGAAGAATGAAAAAAAGGCGTGGAAACTGATTCAAATTTTGCATCAAGATCCCAATATGTATGATAAATTTATTTGGAAAAATGACTCATTATGGTACAAAGATCATTTATATCTATGTAATAATTCTCAACTCAAACAAAAGATTATTTTGGAATTGCAAAACTCTCCTTTAGGAGGGAACTCAATATTTCTAAAATCTTACCACATGGTCAAGAAGGAATTTTTATGGCCTTAAATATGATATTCATAAGTTTGTGGAAAAATGTTTGGTTTTCCAAAAAAATAAAGTTAAGCCAATTAATACCCTGGGTCTGTTACAACCTTTAGCCATTCCAAGTAAGAATTGGGAGGAAGTCTCAATGGATTTTATCATAGGTTTACCTAAATCTAAAGGAAATAGTGTCAGCATGGTGGGATTTTATTGACTTACCAATTACGCATACTTTTGTGCATTATCTCATCCTTTTAAAGCCAGTATAGTTGTTATTGCATTTATGAAAACAATTAAAAAGCTACATGGAAACACAAAGATTATTGTAATTGATAAAGATCCCATTTTCACTGGAAATTTTTGTACAGAATTATTTTCTTGTCTTGGTACTCATCCTCAATCTCATGGAAAACTAAGATAGTTAAAAAATGTTTGTATCTGATAAAGAAACACAACGTATCAATTGGTTACCTATGTATGAATGGTGGTATAACAATTCCTTCTATAGTGCAACAAAAATTACCCCATTTATGAAACTTTATGGATATCATTCATTGTCTATCACATTATCTTTAGGAAAAAATCTAATGTTCGAGCAGTGGAAGGTTGCATCAAGCATCAACAACAAGTTCTCTAGCTCTTAAATCATAACCTCACTCTAATGTAGAATCGAACGAAACAATGGTCATATCAACATCGCAGTGAAATAAGTTTTGGTGTAGGATACTAGGTATTTTTTATGGCTACAAACATACAAACAAATTTCCTTCAAGAAAGATAAAAAGGATAATAAATTATCACCCAAGTGCTATGGTCCTTCAAGGTGTTGAAAAATATTGGCATACAATTTGGATTTTCCTGCACCTTCTCTAGTACACCTATTTTTCCATCTTTCATGCTTAAAGAAGGTTATCAATGACAATATCCCAATTCAAACAATATTGCTAGAACTTTACAAGGAAGGAAAAATCATATTGGAGCCTGAAGGAGTTAAGGAAAGAAGAACTTGATAGCTACATAATCAATCAATTTCAAAGTATCTCATTAAGTGGAAGAACTTACCCACTAAATATTCCACATGGGAGGATGATAATTTTATAAAAAAATCATCCAAAACTACTCAAGCATTGGGGACAACACTATTTTGAAGGAGAGGGGCATGTTAGGTCCCTATAATACTAGTGTATCCCCCTTATTTGTATTGTTAATGTAGCCCATTATTATTATTTTTGTGCCCATGTAGCCTGATATTGTTATTGTTGTGCCCCATCATAATCCCACAATTGTTATTTTTGTGCCCTTACATTATTATTGTTATTTAGGCGTTGATTATATTGTGACCCTTTAATTCCTATATATACAAAGTAAGTCTTGTCATTTGAATCATCCAATAATTGTTCATTTATGTGTTGTAGAGGAGGTTTCCCCCCAAAAGAGGATTATTTTCAAGTGGTTGATCTATCTTTTATTTTATTTTTTGATCTAGTTGCATAACCAATTGAAGAACATAGCATCCTAAATATGATTTAGTTTCGTAGTAGCAACATCAACAGGGTCTTAATTCCATCTTTAGCAAAGCAAAATTGGTGTAAATATCATCATGTACCAACATCTCAACAAGCCATACCACCTGAAACAACCCTTCGTTTTCATTAGTAAAACAACCTGAATTCGTTAGCTTTTGTATAAAATTACAAGCAAAACTGAAAAATAAAGGCGACGTGTGAAAGGAATGTACTCTGGCCAATCATTACTAACAAAGTGATAGGGTATGGCTATTTAATGCAAAAAAGGTAGGAAAAGATGGGGAAAATATTTACAAAAAGGTTGCCAAATTTGTGTCCCAACATCTCCCCCCCCCAATTAAACATTTGAATTTCCTCATGCAAACCTTTGTAACCAGTTTCTGATGTGCTGTGAATGAAACTCTAAGAAATTCTATGTTGTTTTTGTGCATTCGACGTGCTCTTTTTATCCTCAGGAGACAAGTAATTATACTTCCCAAATTCCATCATCTAACTGATACAAACACCATGGTACTTATAGATAGTAAAGAAAATGAGTGGAAATTTAAATGTAAGTCCATACCATCCAGACCCACATTTCCTTATACATTCCACATACTAAGGTACCCTAGAAAGTGCATGTACAAAGTTTGGAAAATAGTAGGGATCCTCACTCCTCATTTTTCTCAACAATCATCCCACCTAATCACGCTTCCTTCCAAAGCATCATGTTTTAGCAATATGATGGTCCTAGAAAAATGTTGTAGGACCCTATTTCTAAATTCCATTAACAACTTCATAGCTGCTTGAAATCGCCAAATTTTATTATACACCACAAATATTGTTTGGGAAAGCTTTGGTTCATTTTGAATAAGAAATTTCACAACATCTTAATTTGATGCTACAACATTACAAGTGACTTTCCAGCTGATTTAATTTTGTACGAATGAAGTAAAGTCCCTCAACTAAACATGTCCCACATAAGGTGTAATAGTAAAACTCCTTGCTCCAAAATAGACGTGATCATGCAAATATAGTTCACATAGTAAAATTTTTTATGAAAAATTATCATTCTAAAAATTTTTCAAAAAATCTTGAACATCCCTTATCACATGTGGTCATTAATTTTTTATTGCTATCATTTGGAAATGGGAATTTTTTTCTTGTAAATATAAAGGGTAAGAAGGAGAAAAGGTTCTGCAACTCAACATATTTTTTTCTAGATAATACATTTTCTCCTTTGCCTTCATTTCTCCTTCATATTTTCCTAATCCTGGTTCAATAAATTTTCAGTACAAACTCTTTTAATGTTGGTAAAAATATCATTATGTTTTCTTAGAGGGATGACCTCACCTTCCTATTAGAATTATAACTTTATCCATTTATCGAATTCCTCGTGCAGAAACATTGATTTCAGTGGTCCAGGCTAAGTCATGATTGTGTTTCATATATTGTTGTTATAGCAGCAAATTTATCATCTTCCTGCAATCCTAGTTTATCTTCCTTCTTCTCCTACCGCACTATCTTGATTTATAGTTCTTATGTATCATCAATTTTATTGATAGGTTCTTATGTATTAGCAGTTTTATTTTCCTCAGTCTTCCCTCCTTCAACCCTTAGCTCTTCTGTAGCACTAACGTTGTCAACAAGTTATTTTGTATTAAACATTCTGATTTTCTATAGTCCACCATGTTTCATCTATTGGTTCATGTCCATGTCTGCTTAGAATATTTTTACTATTTTTGCACTTCTTCATGCATATGTTTGTCAAAGAGGAGAATTTTGATCTGCTAGAATTGGAAATTTTACCCTTTCAATGGTTTTGTGACATAATTGACAAGTAATGCTAATGAATTCAAGGTGGTAACATTATGTTACAATATTAGCAATGATTGGTTGTTATTAATACAAATTCTAGTCAATAATTACTAATTTGGGATGGCGGTGGCGGTGCATCATATGATAGATATGATCCACCTATCCCAAAACTTAATGATAATAGGTGTCCTCCACAGTTGTGACATAGGGTCATGTCAACCTTAAACCCAGTAATGCAATTAAATGATAAAAAAATTATCTATTATCAGCTTACCATTCTGTTGACATAGAAACCATACAAATGATGTTGACTTGATCGACATTATGCAATAATTGATTCATGTGATTTTCCTATTGGTGAATCCTTCAATTGCAATGATGTGGTGAACTATATCAGCGGAACTATGTAGAACTATAGAAGTGGATTTCATATTTATAGAATTATATCAATAAGAACTATGTAGAACTTCATCAATAGAACCTGATTGAATACTTAATGTACTTTTGTAGAAAAAATAATATGATAAGTGTAGTAGCTTGTAATGGTTGGTAAGTATTGGGTCTATAACAACAACAACTTTAAGAAATAAACCAATTACAAGAAGAAAAGAAAAATATATTATAACACTATTAAAAAGAAATAAAAATATATGTTGTCTGCCAACAAGCTAGTTTCAGACACCACATTTGTCCAATAATGCCCCAAATGGATTTTCACCACTAGACATTTTTTTTTCTCTTTTTTTTTAATATTATAAAAAACCTAAGTGGTTGGAAGCGTATGGTTTCCTCAACAACTTCAAGGTATAAATATTCATCTAAGACAATGTTAACAAATGAATCCTTAGAAGTAGGCTTATGGTATAACCATAGATGGGGTCCATTAGAAAGCAGGGATGTTTGAGACCCATCAATAGTTGTTAGCTTCACAAACCCAGGGTTAAAGACTTTATCTACTTCATAAGTACCTAGACACTTGGTGCATAACTCCCCTTTGAAATCTTTGAATTTGGAGTCATATAACAGAGTCCAGACACTTTTAAAACACCTTCTTCTTGATATAATTATCATGCCACTTGGCATGTTATTGTTGAATGAAATATGTTCATTGTAAAACAACCAATCACTTCTCATCTAACTTGTTCATTTTGACCAATTGATGTTTCTTAGTTGTAATCAAATCTAAATTCACCTCCAAAGAAATTTTGCATGCCTTTATCTCAAAATAAATGGGAAATATAGAACTCTTACCATATACCAACCCATAGGGAGAGAATACTATAGTAATCCCAAGTAGTTCTATAATGTTAGGTCCCCATATTACTAGTGTAGTCCCTGATTGCTATTAGTGTAGCCCCCTTATTGTTATTGTTATTATTGTTCACTTACATTATTATTGTTAGGTCGACTAGGATTATATTGTGACCCCATGGACCCCTATATATAGAAGGAGGTTTTTTCATTTGTATCATCCAAGAATTGTTCATGTATGTAATGTATTAGAGGTTTCCCCCTCGAAGTGGTTGATTTCTAAGGCATTGATCTCTCTTTTCTTCTATTTTTGGAGCTAGTTTCATAACATTTGGTATCAATGCTTTGGATTTTAGGGTTTCGCTGCTCCAAACAGGTCATCGTGGAATTTTCGCTATAACATTTTTTCTACAAAGGTTCAGAAGTTGAAATATTTAAAGCGCGAAGCTGAAATTCTGAGGAACATCATGGAAAATTTTAAGATCTTGGTTCATAATATTTTCGTAGATATGTTCTATGGAATTTAGGGCTTTTTGCAGGCTCCTAAATTTAACCTAAACAGGTCATCGTGGAATTTTCACTATAACGGTTTTTCTACGAGGGTTCAGAAGCTAACATTTTTACAGAGTAAAGCCGAAATCCTGAGGAACGTTATGGAAAACTTCTAGAGCTTGATTCACAACATTTTCGGAGATATGATCTATGGAAGTTAGGATTGTTTCAGGCTCCCAAATTTCATCTCAAAGAGGTGACCGTAGGAAAATCATCATAACTCTCTCTCTGAGTATAAGATTAGAATTATGTAAAAATTCGCAGTAAGAAAATAGATTGTAGTTTCCTTTGTATCAATTTCAGAGCTGCAGGAGGAAATAGTGACATGTGGCACTCAGAACAAGTTCACTCTACTGAACCAGTCCATAATTACGTGATTGTGGGAGATCGAGCATAACTTGGCATTGAAGAATCCAAATCAGGTCAGACCTATGGAATTTTAAAGAATATTCAGAGGGCTACTATAGGGCCAAATTTCAAATATTGAAGATCCGAAATGAAAGAGATAATTCAGTTTCAATATCGATCTCCTCAAAAGCAAGAAAAAGGTGTGTATTTTTTTTTTCAAATTGCATAATTCTTGTTTGAAAAATTAGTTTTCAGTGATTCCAAGGGCCTATTGAGCATAGATATCAGTATTGGGTTAAAAATACCTCCTAAAAATAATTCAACACCCATTAAGCCCTCATAATACTCTACTATGACTCATAAAGATGAAGAATTGCAACATGATCCATCAAAATTACAAGAGCAAGTGCACCAAAATTCGCTCTCGCAAAGAGCAACAAAAAATGAAATGGAAGTTTTGAAGAAAGGTGTGGAAGCTAAGATGGATGGCGTGGAAGCTAAGATGGATGGAATGGAAGCTAAGATGGATTAAATGGAATAAAAATGAAAGACAACATGGAAAACATGAAGAATGATCTAAAAGCAGACATGGAAGGTTTGACAAAGTTGATACAAGAAATGATTCCTAATGGTGAAAAGATAGTAGAATAAACTCATGATGAGAAAAAAATAAATGTTAATCATGATTTCATAAACTCTAATTTTGGATGGAAGAACCACCATATTCCAAAGATGGATATGAGGAAGTTTGATGGCAAGGATCCCGTAACATGGATACTACAGATGGAGCAATCTTTTGATCTCAATAATATGAAAAACACACAAAAGATACGCATTGCAACTTTACATTTAGAAAAAAATACATTTGCATGGTATCGATGGCTTTGCTCCCGTAAAAAAATTGTCACTTGGTCAATTTTTATGGAGGAAATGATAGCACATTATGAGAATTCAAAGAGCAACACCTTCTTTAGCCAATTGATAAATCTCAAACAAAAGGGTTATGTGGTGGAGCACATTGAGGACTTCCAAAAATTAAATATAAGGGTAACTGATATTCCAGAGGAACACATGATTGATGTCTTCATAGGGACTTTAAAGGATAATGTCCAACTTGAAGTTCACATTTGGGAACCTGATTCATTAGAGAAGGCATTCAGGTTGGAAAGAAAATTTGAATGTAAAATTATGACGACAAGGAAGCCTACCACTCACATCTATAAAGATGGAAGTGTTGGTACTCCTAGACTTCCAAAAACTACAAGGTTGACACCACAACTATTGGAAGAAAAAAGAGCAAAAGGAATTTTCTACAGTTGTGATAGAAAATACACTAAAGGTCATAAGTGTGTTGAGAAGAAATTATTTTACATATATTGTGAAGAGGAGGAAGAAAATGAACAAGAAACTTCAAAAGAAGAGGATATACACCAGGAACCAACCCTAAAATAAGAAGAAATGAGTCTGACCATATCATGTAATGCATTGGCAAGAATTACCACTCCTCAAACTCTCAAGATAGAAGGACATATCAAGAAGAAAAAGGTAATAGTGCTGATTGATTCGGGTAGTACCCATAATTTTATCCATTGTAAGGTAGCCAAGGAATTGAATTGTTTCCTATACCGAGCACCATAATGTCAAGTGATGGTTACAAATGGAGGAACTATAAATTGCTCTAGAAAATGCCATAATACCAGGCTAACCATGGGGGAATATGTATTGAATAGTCCAATGTGTTCCATTCCTATGGGGGGTGATGATGTTGTACTAGGAGTACAATGGTTACAATCTTAGGGGGCGGTAGCTTTTAATTTTCAAGAAATTTTCTTGAATTTTTTTTCAAAAGGAAAGGAAATCGAATTAGGAGGTATCGCAGGGAATTCAGGAAAGATAATAAGCTCTGATGTCATGAAAAATCTTCTGAAGAAATAACAACGAGGCGTAATTGCACAATTATTCTCACTAGAAGTTCCAACATCAAAATCATCTATTTATCCTTATCTCCAAAAATTATTTGACAATCATTCCAAGGTGTTTGAAACTCCCAAATGACTCCCACCTATTCGTGATCATGACCATGTTATTCATTTGATTCCAGGTAGTGTTCCTCCAAACATCAGGCTGTACATATATCCTTATGTCCAAAAGAGTGAAATTGAATGTATCATTGCAAAAATGTTATAGGTTGGTATAATTCAAACTAGTCAAAGTACATTCTCTACTCCCGTAGTATTGGTGCACAAGAAGGATGGATCATGGTGCATGTGTCCGGATTATAGGGAGTTCAATAAGCTCACTATTAAAGATAAATTTCCCATTCCTGTGATTGATGAATTATTGGATGAATTACATGGCGCTATTTATCTTACCTAGTTGGATATTCATTCAGGAAATCATCAAATTAGAATGAATACTAAAGATATTCTGAAAACAACATTTTGAACTCATGAGGGTTATTATGAATTTTTGGTCATGCCTTTTGGCCTTACCAATGCACCTTCTACATTTCAAGGGTTGATGAATTTCATTTTCAAACCGTTCCTTATAAAATTGGTGCTAGTATTTTTTGATGACATACTAATCTACAACAGGTCTTGGAAGGATCATGTTCAACATGTTGACAAGGTGCTCAAACTATTGGAGGAGAAACAATTATATGCAAAAACATCCAAATGTTTCATTGGAGTACAAGAGGTGGAATATCTGGATCATATTGTATCTCGTGAGGGTGTTAAGTTAGACCCTAACAAAATTAAAGCCATTAACGAATGGAAAGTCCCCACAACCATAAAGCAGTTGCGAGGATGTCTTGGGTTAACAAGGTATTATTGCAAGTTTGTTAAGAATTATGGGAGAATAGCAGCACCTCTAACAAAATTATTGAAGAAAGATGCATTTTCATGGACTCCTGAAGCAACTAGGGCCTTTGAACATCTTAAAGAGGCAATGTGCCTAGCACCGCTCTTAGCTACGCCAGACTTCACAAAAACCTTTATTGGGGAATGTGATGCCTCAGGAAATGGAATTGGTGTTGTTTTAAAGCAAGAAGGAAAACCTATTGCTTTTGAAAGTCGTCTAACCAAAGGAAAGTATTTACATAAAGTTATTTATGAGAAGGAAATGTTGGCAATACTACATGCACTAAAGAAATGGCGACCTTACCTAATGGAAAGGAAATTCAAGGTAAAAACTGATCATGATAGTCTTAAACACTTTTTGGAACAAAGACTATCTTCAGAAGAGTAGCAAAAATGGGTCACAAAGATGTTGGGTTATGACTTTGAAATCATTTACAAAAAAGGGAAGCTAAATTTTGTTGCAGATGCACTCTCAAGAAAGGATGAAGAGGTGGAATCAATTCTTTGTGCAATTTCTATTATCCAACCAGATTGGATAACTGAAGCAAGGGATGAATGGAAGAAGGACAAAGAAGTTGGACACTCATTCAAAATTTGAAGCAAGATCCTAGTACATCTGATACATTTAGTTGGAAAAATGATTCCTTATGGTACAAAGATCGCTTAGATATTTGTAAGAATTCCCAACTAAAACAAAATATTCTTTTGGAATTGCACACTTCTCCTTTAGGAGGACACTTAGGATTTTTAAAAACTTACCACAGGGTGAAGAAATAATTTTTTTGGGATGGCCTTAAATCTGATATTCAAAATTTTTTGGCAGAATTTTTGGTTTGCCAGCAAAATAAAGTGGAGAAAATTAAGACCCCGGGTCTTCTACAACCTTTATCCATTCCAAGTCAACATTGGGAGGATATTTCAATGGATTTTATCACAGGTTTACCTGAGTTCGAAGGAAAGAATGTCATCATAGTAGTAATTGATAGAATTACCAAGTATGCAAACTTTTGTGCATTATCTCATCCATTTAAAGCAATTATAGTTGCTACTGCATTTATGGAAACAATTCAAAAGCTACATGGAAACCAAAAGATTATGGTAAGTGATAGAGATCCCATTTTTACTAGAAATTTTTGGACAGAATTATTTTCTTGTTTGGGTACTCAACTAGCTCATAGCTCATCTTATCATCCTCAATCTGATGGTCAAACTGAGATAGTGAACAAATTTTTAGAAGGATATATTCGTTGTTTTGTATCTGATAAACAAACACAATGGGTCAAGTGGTTACCTCTGGCTAAATGGTGGTATAACACTTCCTTCCATACTGCAGCAAAAATGACCCCTTTTATGGCACTTTATTAATATCATCCATCGTCCATACATCATCTTTAAGAGAAAATTATAAGGTGGAAGCAGTGAAAGATCACATCGAGCATCAACGGCAAGTTCTCCAACTCTTAAAGGATAACCTAAATTTAGCACAAAATCAAATGAAACAACAGGCAAATCAACATCGTAGCGAGAGAATTTTTTATGTAGGAGACTGGGTATTTTTATGGCTACAACCATACAAACAAATTTCCCTCAAGCATGCTAAGAAGGATAATAAATTATCACCAAAATACTATGGTCCTTACAAGGTGTTGCAAAACATTGGTATTATGGCATTCAAATTGGAGCTTCCTCCTTCTTCATGAGTGCATCCAGTTTTCCATGCTTCATGCTTAAATAAGGTTATAGCTGACAAAATTCCAATTCAAACAATATTTCCACAACTTGATGAGGAAGGAAAAATCATATTGGAACATGAAACAGTCACGGAAACAGGAACTTGACAGCTATGAAATTGATCAATTTCAGAGTATCTCATCAAGTGGAAGAACTTACCCACTAAAGATTCTACATGGGAGGATGAAATTTTTTTACAGAAGCATCCAGAGCTACTCAAGCATTGAGGACAACACTTTTTTGAAGGAAAGGTGCATGTTAGGTCCCCATATTACTAGTGTAGTCCCTTATTATTATTAGTGTAGCCCCCTTATTGTTATTGTTGTACCCCTGTAACCCCCATATTGTTATTATTGTTCACTTACATTATTATTTTTAGGTAGGCTAGGATTATATTATGACCCCATGGACCCCTATATATAGAAGGAGGGTTTGTCATTTGTATCATCCATGAATTTTTCATTTATGTAACGTATTGGAGGTTTCCCCCTTGAAGTGGCTGATTTCTAAGGCGTTGATCTCTCTTTTCTTATATTTTTGGAGCTAGTTTCATAACATATAATCCCATAACACTTATGTAATTCCCTCAACCTAGTCTCTTCGGTGGCTTGTAACATTCTTCATTATAATAGCTTCAAACACCTTATTGGTAATTTCCATTTACCCATTTTCCTATCAATGGCAAGGTGAAGTTACTTAGTAATGAATCCTATATTTCCTAACAAGGTCTTGTATTAGCTATGTTATTTTTGTAGCTCAGTAACAAATTTCAATAATCGGAATAAATTCCTCTTTCTAAGAGGACCAAATTTGACCTTTGAAGCATTGGATTTGGATAAGGGAAAGTGTATTTTTAAAGTGAATCCCACAGTGACACATTTGATCAAGTTGGCCTAGAGGCTAATTATCCCTCCTCTAATGCCTATAAATTAAGGACTCCTTGAGCTCATTTGTGCATCACATTATCACATTTCTCTCTCTCTTCATGGGTTTGATACATCTGAAATTTTAGGAGAATTTCTTCACAAATGCGAGCAAGAGGAAGGAAAAATCGCAAGGAGCTTGAATTTTGATTTTGACTAGCACTTTGACTTGGGTTAATTTTTGGAGATTGGGCATGTTTTGACCCTTTTTGACTTGTTTTTTTGGATTTTTTTGGTGGGCCAAATTTCTTTGCACAAGAATCGCTACTTTTTGGGAATATTTATTGTGGTTGACTTCAAATCATCAACTACGGTTTTTGCATCTTTTGAATTTTACTTTGACCAATATTGGAGGTGAAATTTTGGATTTGTTTGGGAGAAATTTGACCAATTGGTCAAGCCACATTTTTTTTTATTTTTGAATGAGTTCATTTGATGGAATTTTGACCATTGGCCACTTTTTGATGTTGTTTCTACCTTTGACTTTGACCAAAATTGACTTTGACCAAATTTCAAAATTGGCTCACAATTTTAGATATTGGTTTTCTATATTGTTGGACAAGTCAATATTTGAATTTCTTATTAATTATGGATTTTGGCTCATTGTACTCTTTGTTGAACATTTTATGAAAATCCAATACAAGAATAATTTCAAATGGTTTTCCCCTTATGGGGTTTTCCTTGGTCTTTGACTAAATCGATGTCTCTTGTTGATGTTTTGATTGTCTTCTATTGTCATTGTATTTAGCATTCTATCTTCAATTACTATTGATGATTGGAATAATTAATTATTGATGAAAATATTGTTGGTTGAAGAATTGAATTGAGTGAAAGTAATTGATATAACATAGAGCAGTGAAAAATTAACATGGTATCAGAGCTAAGGTGAAGTAAAAGAATAAAGGAGACAATAGCTAAAGCAATCATATTTGGAAAGTTGAAGAACCCATGTAATCGAGTCGAGATGTATACCTCTTAATTAAAGGACAATGAGAAGTAGGGTGACTCATATAAATATGTTGCTTTGAATATTGGGTTGTAAATCATATCAGAGGAAAATGATGTTTTGGATTGAATTCAAGGAAACGTCCTAAGCCCCTAGAAATTTCTCCTGTTGCTACTAAGAAAAAGTACAAGAAAGGTGAGTTAAAAGTAAAGAAAATTATTGTTGATGGTTTACAATATCATTTACTTGTCTATGTTGAAAATTTGAAGATGTATGATAAGTTGTATGACATGTATGAAGTCAACAATTTGAATGAAATCATATCCTTGAAATATCAACTTAAAGATATGAATATGATCAAAGGAGATTCTATGCAATCTTACATTATGAGGATATCTCGTCTTAGAGATAAATTGGAGAGTGTTGGGGAATTTGTGCTTGACAGAGACTTCCCGATGGTAACCCTTATAGGTATCCCTCCTATTTGGGAAACCTTCATTACCACTATAAGAAATAACAATATTTTCCCGTCATTTGATGATATCGTTAGAAAACTCACTCAAGAAGAAACGTGTAATATATCAATAGGTAGGATAAAAAATCATGGATAAGGAGAGCCTATTGATTTTTTCACTCATAACAAGAAAAAGAAAGGAAAGGTAGGTTCATGAAGTTCAAGGAAGCCTCCTCCTCGAAATTCAAATAGAAGGAATAGAAGAGACAAGGAATCGTTGCACGCTGAATGCTACAATTGTCACAAGAAATTTCACTATCATCGAGATTTCCCTAAGAAGAATAACTCCACGATATAACACTAGAAGCAAACATAACAGGTTTAATAATCAAATAAGAGGATATGAATGAAGGAATTATCATAATTTAAGAGATGAAAGAATAAGAAGAGATGCTCTGAATGATCGCGAAGAAGACCATCGCCCTTAAAATAAGTCAAGAAATACCATGTATGAAAGTAATGTTGCTACAAATCAATCAAAATATATCCATGTTTTTGCACTTTCTAGTTCCTCTCCCTTGGATACTTGGGAATATTTTGTTGGTTGATAGTGGGGTCTCTCATCATTTCTCTATGTCTAAGGAAGTTCTCTCTAATTTGGTAGAGAGTGAGTCAAGTTTGAAGATTATTCTTAGAGAAAAATCCGCTCATCATGTTAAGGGATTTAGGTCTGTTAAATTTCACTTGGATTGTAGGGAATCTATTTTTGTCCATGTTGTAATTTATGTGTCGAGGTTGAAGAAGAATTCATTATCTATATATGCCTTGGAGGACAAAGGAATGAGGGTTTCTTTCAACAAAGGAAAATTACTTACTTGTCCTGTTGGATCCTCCATGAGAGATGCTTTCACATTGGGATCTAGATTCGAAGGACTCTATAGGATCACTCGATGACCCCTTTTAGCAATGTTCCATGATACTAATCATCAAAGAGAGTTGTGGCATCAAAGTTTGGTCGATATCCATTATGAAGCCCTTCCAAAATTGGAGAAGTTGGTATTCAATCTCTGATGTTCAAGCTAAACAAGGTGGAGTATGTCCATGATGTGCCAGTGAAAAGAATACAAGGGCACCATTCCCCTCTAACAAGAACAATACAAACAATATCCTCCAATTCATTCATTCCAACATATGCGGTCCAATGCCCATACACTCACTTGGTGGCCATATCTATTACATAACCTTCATCGATGGTTTCTCAAGGAATACATGGATATATTACTTGAAGCACAAGTATGAGGCCTTCAAAATGTTCAAGGACTTCAAAGATTTGGTCAAAAATCAAACAAGGAAGACAATTAAGATATTCAAGTCCGAAAACGATGGAAAATACATTTCAAATGAATTCATAGATATTTTCAAGAATGAATCTATCAATAATGAGACTATTGTGCCCTATAAGCGTGAACAAAATTGAGTGATTGAGAGAAAGAACATGTTTATTGTAGAATCTGCCTCAGCCATACTCCATGATCAAAAGTTGTTGAAGTTCCTTTAGGGTGAACTAATGAATATTGTGTTATATGTTAAAAATAAGGTTCCTCATCAAGAATTGGACAACAAGGCTCCCAAAGAAGTATTCACGGGTGTCAATCCCAATGTTGGTCATCTATAGATATTTGGTTTCCCTATATATTTCCATGTGTAGATTTAGACAAAGGATCAAGTTGGAATCCTTTGGAAGAAAATATATGTTTGTTGGGTATTATGAAGATTCCAAAAGAATTTAGAATATATATATTCTTGGTCAAAGGAGGGTTGGAATTAGAAGGGATGTAACATTTTATGAAGATATTACCCTTGGAAAAGAAAGGGACCTTCCTCTGCCTCATCCTCCTGAAAAGAAGAGTGGTGATATGGATCTAGAAGGTACTTTTGTGTCGAAATCCAAGAGAGATATTGTTGATGATCCCATGCAGCCTATAGATCCCTTCAATCCTATTCCATGTGACCCCCCTATCAGGAATAGGCCACTTTGGCTTCATGACACATTAGAATATTTTGAAAGACATGTTGCTTCCTGTGGAACATTTAGAGAAAGCAATAATCCATGCAGGTATTAGGGATATGTTGTAGCGATGAGTAATATGATTCAAGTTGAGCCTCATACCTTTGAATAATCCTTGAAAGAAGAATTTTGTAAGGATGTTATGGCTAAAGAATACAAATCAATTACGATGAGTGACATATGGGATTTTGTTCCGAGACAAAAATGGAAATCAGTGTTGAGTTCAAAATGGCTATGTAAGATCAAGCATGGACCTCACAAAAGTATTGAGAAATATAATGCAGGGTTTGTGGGAAGATCTTTCCTTGAAAAAGAGGGAGAAAATTATGATGATATATTTTCTGCTTTGGTTCAATATACAACCATTTATTGGATAGTTTCCCTTGTTGCAAGTCAAGGATGGGTGTTGTATCAAATGAATGTGAATATGGCATTCCTTCATGGCATGTTACAAGAAAAATTTTATGTTGAGAAGCCATAGGTATTTGAAGTGAAGTACTGAAAGACACATGTTTGCAAGTTGAAGAAGGCATTGTATGGCTTGAAGCAAGCCCCCAAAGTATGGTAAGGTTTCATAAATACTTACCTTGTGAAGCTTGGATTCACAAGAAGCAGTGTTAATCACAACCACTACTTCAAGGTGGTCCAATATATGTCATGCATTTTTGTTTTATATGTTGATGATCATTCTTGATAGGTAGTGAGCCCTTGATGATTGAGTGTAAGAGGAACTTGGCCTCTAAATTTGAGATGAAGGTCCTTAGACTCATGCACTACTTCCTAGGCTTTTAGATCTGGCAAAGGCCTAGCGAGATTTTTATTTCATAGGGAAAATATGTCATAAATTTATTGGAGATATTTGGAATGATAGAATGCAAGTACCTTCCCACAAAGATGAAAATAAATTTGAAGAAGTTACGTGGAGAATTTGCAGGACCCAATTTGGCGAATCCATTCGAGTATAAATAGTTGATTGGGCCTTTGATGTTCCTAGTCAACACCCGTCTAGATATATGCTTTGCATTGAACACTTTGAGTCAATTTATCACTGAGCCTCTACATGCACATTGGATTGTTGAAAAACATATTTTGAGAAATTTGTATAGGAAAATCACCCTTGGTCTGATATATTTTGTCGAAGATGTTCAACTTCATGGGTATAACAATGTTTCCTAGGCAAGAAATGTTATTGATGAGAAGATTACCTTAGGTTGTTGTTTTAGTATTGGATATTCCATGATATCTTGGATGAGCGAGAAATAGAAGTCCATAGCATTGAGTACCACCAAGGAAGAGTATATTTATGCTAGCATGGCTAGTTTTGAAGTAGTTTGTTTGAGGAAGCTCTTTGGAGAGATATTTGAGCAGGTCCTAGACACTAAAATGATATACTTCGATAAAAAGAGTATGATCCAATTGGAAAATAATATCATATTTCATGACAATGCCAAGCATATAGAGATAATATATCATTAAATTCGATACATGGTGCAGAGAGGAGCCATTAGATTCCATCACATATCGATAGATGAGAAGATAAAAAATATTATCACCAAGGCTTTATCGAAATGGAATTTCTTGGTCTTCAAAGAGAAACTTGGTATGATGGATGTGGCCCCTCTTAACAAGGGGATTCATTGTTTGAGATCATTGAGCTTGCTCTCCCCCCCTGTTTGAGCTCCCATGGTGAAGAATAGAGTTGAAGAGATCCTAGGGTTGAGGGAAATCTTAATAATAGGTGGGTGTTAACCCTACTCTTGCACTAGGTTGGGTATCTCCCCTATTGTCACCCATAGGGTGTGCATGATCCTTGCCTTATTTGAAAATTCGGGTATCTCCCCCTATCTTGTCTAGTATAGTATACCCCAGTTGGCATTATACCCACAAGTCAGGATTATTGGGATTTTCCCTCCCCGTCTAGTTAACAGGTGTAGGAGGCTTGGGGGTGTGTGATCCTTACCTTTCGTATGCTGGGTATCTCACACAAGCTCAAATTATGATGCGGGTTTTCTACCACATGAATCTTTATGGTAATTGTTGGGAAGATCAGTAGGTAGTAGGATTGATGTGATCCTTACCTCTTATATAGAAATCGGTATATTTCCCATTGATTTCATAATGGGATGGTTGTGATCCTTGTTGGGTAAATTTGATCTCACCTATTGCTTGATATGGGTTGTAATCCAAATGCTCCCCTACGAGATGACTTAGGGTGAGAGTGTCCCATAGGACCTTCCCCATTGTCATAGACATGAGGTGATAGTGTCCCATAGAACCTTCTTCATTGTCCCTAGAGCATGGTAGTTGTATCTCCCCTATGATTCTTTTTTAGGTTCAAGAACGTTTTATAAGATAGAGTCGAGAAAATATGGGACATGATTTGATGACATGATACTTGTGATGATTACTTGATGAAGTTGAAATTTTTCCCTAGCTGAGAGGGAGTGTTATTTTGGTATCTCAATGACAAATTCGAATAATTGGAATAATTTACTCTTTCCAAGAGGACCAAATTTGACCTTTGAAGCATTGAATTTGGATAAGGGAAAGTGTATTTTTAAAGTGAGGCCCACAATATCACGTTTGATCAAGTCAGCCTAGAGGATAATTAGCTCTCCTCCAATAGATATAAATTAAGGACTCCTCAAGCTCATTTTGAAATCACATCATCACACTTATCTCTCTCTTTTTGGGTTCAATACATCTGAAATTGCAGGAGCATCTCTTCACACGTGCAAGCAAGAGGAAGCAGAAATCAGAGGGAGGTCAAATTATGATTTTGAATAGCACTTTGACTTGGGTTTAATTTTGGAGAATATGTATGTTTTGACTCCTTTTTACTTGGGTTTTTATATTTTTTTTTAGAGTCGAATTTCTTGGTACAAGAATCAATATTTTATGGGCATGTTGATTGTGTTTGAATTCAGATCTGCAACAAGGGTTTCTATAGCCTTTGATTTTGTGCTATACATAAAATGACCTCCTCATCAACTCAGAGGAAAATAAAACCTTGGACTAGAAGAAAACCTAAGTTATACAGTTTTTTTTCAAGGTAACGCACCCCAGAAAAACCACACTGCGTGCTAACACTGTCTATGACCCATCAAATCACGTTAACCTATGGATTAACGTCGTGTTTTGCATAATGGGTTGCGTTACTCAATTTTCATGAGATTCTAAAGGTCAAAACACGAGTTGACTGACTGACACTCTGTCTTACACTCAATGTTGACTCCAAAAATCTAGAAAGATTCGCCTCAAACTTGTTAAAGGAAATTAAAAATCCTAACAAAAGAAATTGAATGATGAAAGAGTAATAAAGCATAGGAAACCTCTAGTTTTTTCCCGAATGAAACTTGTGAAGGAATTAGCAAGGAATAAACCTCTCATTGCCTCTAAATTGGAGGCTAGGCCATAGTAATGGGGATCAGAATTTGTAAATTATTATGTTGTCGAGACACGATTGAGAGAGAGAGGGAGATGGTTTAATATTTAAGGGAAGATTTGATACAATAATCATGGTTGTAATCATTCCTATCACTTCTAATAATATAGATATGCTCCTCTTTTATTTAGGTGATGATATCGACACTTTATTTCTGTATATGTTGATTGAATGGAGAGACTGATGTTTATCATTTATGCATGCTAACTTTATATGTCATTATATGTTGATGTATTGGATTGATTAAAGTTTCATATGCTGTGAATATTACTTCGTGTCTTAGCTATGTGTAGGTCCTAATCTGAGAGCTAATCAAGTTTTCTTCCTCTGTCACACTGAAAACTCCAGTGGATTTCTGTGAAAGACAAATAGGTAATCCCTCTTGGTTGCTTTGTCAATTCCTAGATTAACACGATATGTTTACATGTATCACACAATAGTTGCATCTCCCTTGATTCCATCTGCCTTCGATTCCGAGAAACCTGAGAGGGTTTTTTTTCCACTGTTTGTGCATTAATCCCTACAACAAAATTGGTGACTCCGTTGGGGACGCTCTTAGTTCATGGCTTTGATCTCCTAGTCCCTGGATCTTTGTCTCTCTCCACTTATTTTTTCCTTCCTGATCTACATTCTGATCACTTCATGCACTTTCAGATAAATATTATTGTTCACATACTATATTCAAACCCTGGCTTGACCTTGTTTACAAACCAATATTCTATTATGCACCCTTTTAGTGATTTCTAGAGTGTTATAATGCCTTCCAGCCTTCTCAACAATGCGTTATCCCAGCTACTAATGCCTTGTGTGCCTTTTTGGACTGCGTTATCAACCCAAAACTCCTGACATCTACCCAGTCCTATAGATTCTAGTGTTGAATAGGTTTGTCTATGGCATAATATTCGGACCTGCACTGGTGAAATTTGTATGGTTAATAGCATGCATGTTCATTTTTCTTTTCGAAAGATTTATTAATTGCATTTGATTTTGGAGAAAACAAAAGTGAAAAATTTTCAGCCTTTTGTCATTCAACTGGTTATGTTATGTTATATTGGGTTTTTTGTAAGAGAATTGTATGCTTCATTTCTTTTCTTGTGTTAGGACTACATTACGATTTGTGGTTTCTGAAATGGTGTAGAGTTACTCTCTCCTTGTAATACATCTTATTCATTAAATGGGAATTTAAAAGCATTTATCTTGCATGGATTGAGTCAGAGTCTCACTAAACTCCATACGTCCATTAGAGGAATTATGAGGTCTAAAATGGGCCTCCTAAGGAATTATAAAAAACTAGTGGAAATAATAAAATAATATTATATTACATCATCAAATTTTAGAGGGAAAAAAGAAAAAACTATTTATTCAACTCATATTTTCAACTTATCTCCCTATGGGTTTGCTCAAATTTTGAGCGACAACACTCGTTGGATGCAGAATTTGATTTCTCGTCCAAGCAATACCCATGTTACATAATTTATATGGACCATGCTACACGAAAAATGAGAAATACATGAAAAATGTGATTGCAATCATGTTTTTTCATGTATTTCTTGTTTTTCATGTAACAAGGTCCATCGAAAGTATGCAACATGGGTAATCCTTGGATGAGGAATTAAATTTTTCATCCAACGAGTACTCCCACTCAAAATTTGAGGAAAAACTTAGCGAGATAAGTTGAAAATATGAATTGAAAAAGTAGTTTTATTATTTTATTATTTTTTAATATTTTTACTTTTTTACTCCAAAAAGGGTGAATCATCCCTCATGGTTGACATCATCATCTTAAATCCTATCGGTTCTTATAAAGTTTATTTTGGTTGTACATTTTTCTTAGGAGGCCCATTTTAGACCTCAAAAATCCCCCAACGAACACCCCCTCAAGAGACATTAATCAAGTTCACATAAAATCAATTGTATAATAAAAGTAAATAGAAACACTTTTTCTAGCATACGCACATATTAGTTTAAGCTAAATTCTCGGGATAGGATGTTGTGAGTAAACTTCCCAAGACTTAAAAACTAAGACTAGTTCCATTAATGTGAGTAAAACACTCTTGCACTCACATCATCTAGTAACACTCCTCTAACAAGAGAGTTAAGCCCAAGACAACATCAAAGTGTAAGAGAAGGCAGTCTGCCTTCAATTGAATTTAAATGGGTATTATGTGTATTGGGGATCCCCCTAAGGGATATTAGAGTTGAGTTAGGGACTCAGGTGTCTTTCCCACACACCATATTTTCTACGACCATGACCACCCCAGTGGTGTCTGTGATTTTTAGGTAAATTTAGTGGCCATACTTTTTAGGAATGAATACAAGGTGACTGGGGCAGGGTACCGTAATACCTAAACAGATGAACCTACTATGTCTTTGGTTTGTTGGGAGGGTACTCATATTCACAAGATTAATTGGCCCCTTCTTACCGAGGTTCAAGCAAAACTCAGGAATAATCATAATTGTTCATTTGGTTGGCTCTCTCTTTTATCCCCTTCGATACTAGGTTTCATCTCCAACTGGTTGTGGCTATCAAACATAGTTATGTTCCCTGAATTCTTGTTGATTTCCTTTAGAGAATTTTTTATTTTATTTTTAGGTGCTTGCTCTTTTACATTTATACTATAACATATATCACATTTAAATTCTTTTAATAAAAATTATCTTTCACTATGGCTACATTCGGCCCTCTTCGTCTATCTAGATGACAATTAGGTCTTCCTTCACTGACTCTGCAGGAACCGTCAAGCTTAAGTGAATCATATTCTCCTTCCTCACAAGGATATTGGTATTGAGTTTCAAACACTGAATCAAATAACACCTCCCAAGAGACTCGGTTACCTAAGGACTTATTTACCAAAGGTGTCATACCTCACTTCAATCCTCCACTCACTGATCCTCTTAGACTTGTTTTGGTTCAGGTTTTACTTGTTCCTATTATGCATCCATCAGTCTCCACATCCAATATTCCAATGGCCACTAGTGGGTCATGGTATTTCATGAAAAAAATTTCTCCACTGCCACCTCCCCCACTTACTGTCAGTCCCACATAGTTTATTGGTCACCCTGCTACTCAAGCTATGCCTAATCTGAGCAACCCCACTGCACCTACTATGAGTGGAGTTCAGTACCTTCCTGTCTCTACCCCTTTTTTGTCAGCTCTCGGACCTCTGGCTATCACCCCTAGTGGTGTTGTTAGCATGGCTACCTTAAAAAATCAATTTGGGTGGAATCCCTTTCTAACTTCCAACCCCCAGGCATCAACTCCTGGGGGCAATGTTTCCAGACTACAAACAATTGATGGGGGCATATTTTTTCCCATATCACCTATAGGACAACCTATTCCTTGGCTTATAGATTTGTTTCCTCATGGTGGACACTCTACCAATGTCGGTCCCGCACCTACTGCAACTTATGTGGCCAACAATATCCCTCAACTTGATCATGTTGCATTTATTTGTGCACCCCCTCCTTAACCACCATTGATTCAAGGGTAAAATCTCTATCCTAGGGCCAACCAACCTTTTTCCACCCATCCTAGCATGCTATACGGCCCACCATTTTATATAAACACATTGTCAGCCTGAGGAAACTAGTATGCTTCGTCGACAACATATCATGTTGGAAACCAATTGATGGGAGGGCCTCTTGGTCCTTACGTCATCCTACCCCTCCTTAGTATGATTCGGGGGCACCTAAACCTTTTCCTTTCCCGGAAACTTTAGAAATCCTAGATATACAAAATTTTACTATGATCTCAATCATAAATTACTTTGGCCTTAGATCCAGCATAAATTCCCTGCATATACTCTGAAGTTCAAAAGAAAATAGGGAGATGACCCAGCTACACACATTACCACTTACCACCTATGGTGTGTATCAAATTCCATGATTAATGACGGGATCTAGCTCAGACTCTTCCCCTACACCCTTAATGACAATTATTTCAAGTGGTACATTGAGTTACCACGTGCTTCAGTCGATACTTTTGGTTCCCTTGCAATGGAATTTCTAAAGAACTTCCAGCTTCCTATCTGCTATGAAACTGGAATGGAACTCCTTACTACCTTACACCAAGAAACTTCCACCCACATATCTGATCACATCCATGAATGTATATGTAGACGGAGTCTTTTCAAGGGCCCTATTCTAGATTACCTCTTAGCATATTGGTTCTGCAAGTCTCTTCTTCCCCTGAGTGAAAAGGACATTTCCATGGACAATGTGGTTACTAAAGACCAATCTATTCATCATCCCTAGCATTTAGATCTCATCTATTCACAATCTGGAACACTTTATTACTTTCTACCTAATGCCCCATGAACTTCCAATTCTCCCATTACTCCACAACCCAGTGCACATGTTGACGACATTGTTTTCACTACCTCTGGATCTGCTGTAAAACAACTAGCGGGAAGTATGCCCAATTCTATGTTACTACTGATATCGCTCCTATTGCCCAATTTTCTGCTCCTCTAACCACTGCGTAAAATTTATGTATTCTACACAAAAATCCATCAGTAAGAACAAGAATAATAAGAAAAAGGTTTCTCCTTCTGAAGAGAAGCACACAACCCAGAATAATCCCAATAAAAAAGAAGCTGCTAAATCTGACAAAGGAAAGGAATAAAATGTCAAGTTCCCTTTCAATATATGCACTAAGGACCACATGACTTATAAATTCCCTCATATTTAAGAGTGCACAGACCTCCTCACATAAAAGGACACTGGACAGACCCCCACGGTCCTTAACAACCCTTTCCCTTCTCAACAACATCAACATCGAACCCACCACCACCTCCACAAGGGGGAAATGGCAGTTCACATCCACCTCCTCTTAGAGAATGATCATCAAATGTATACACCTTTGAAATGGTTGATCTGCAAACCTAAGCCAAAAACTATGGAAATCCAGTCCCTAATGCTTTGGACACTGGCTCAAGCTCTATTCCACCATCGTCTAATGATATGCATATCAAAAGGCTTGTTGTTGACCCTGTGATTTGTCCCCCTAAAGAGACACTTTGAAGAACGATGCATAATACCTCTACACGTGCTGCCCAAAACTACAACATCATAGTAGATTTGGTGCAAGAAACCTATGTTATGTTTTCCCTCAAAGTATTACACACCTTACCAACACAATGAAAATATTTTCTTTCATCCATTGGTGGAATTGATCCTCATGATTCCAATCTAACAATATTCAACATGGACAAAAATAAGCCTGATCTCTCCCATCAGATTTCATTTCAAGTGCGGGTTGTGGCGAAATGCAACGCCATTCACCGCACCTTCATTGACGAAGGTGCATCGACCAATGTAATGTATAGTTCCTGTTGGATCACCTTGGGTTCTCCTAATCTCTCACCACCATCAAATTTCATCAAAGCTTTTGATGGTAACACTTTCATCCCTAAAGTATATATTTATAGCTACCCCATCACTCTAGGTCGAAAAAATGTAATGGCGGATATCAAATTCAAAGATCACCATCTCGACTATAATCTTATTTTGGGCCATAGGTGGACTTATGTCATGACTTCCCTTGTTTCTTTGGTCTTCCCACTAATCCTCTTCACTTTGGATGGGAAAATTGTCACAGTGGATCAGTTATCCTTTTGTACCCCGAATTACTCTCCATTACCGAGCAACAATGTACCCTTACTGAGTGGCATACCTGAATCCTATGTCAATATTGGTACTAGTCTTATGAAGGTCTCCTCTCTTTTAGGATGATTTTCTCTTTCGTCACCTAAGGTTCAACAGACAGTCTCAACGGTCTCTAGTGTTTTTAATGTCCCAACCAATCCCTTGATCCTCCCATCCCTTCAGCCATTTATTGCTATGGAGAATAGATACCACTCTCACTAGCCAAACTTTCTTATTAGGATATTTAGTCTGGATCTAACTCTCTCACTGCTTTGGTTATGACTAGTGGTACCACTTCCTCTCCCATTTCCCCTCCCTCTATTTATCTCCTCAATGAATTCTTGCCTTCAGATGAAGTTATCAGGGAGATCATGTCTCTAGATGAGCGACCCTAGGATGATTTTCATCATCGCACTTCAGTCTCTACCCCATCTGACTTAAATGCAACCTCTTTACAAATCCTTCCTTTTAACCAACCTAATATTGTTCCTTCTGCTTATATTGTAGGTTTTAACCCTATAAAGAAATTATCTGCAAACAAATTCTTAAAAACAGAAAATAAACAATAGCGAGATCATAAAACATAAAACAAATATACACAGAGATTGTTTCCCCTAGATCCCAAATTTGGACTACTAGCTTGATTTTTCATTATATTCCTTTTAGTGTTACAACACACATACATACATGTTGAAGTATTCATAAAACCCAATCCATTAACCCTAGATTAGAAGATAACCATAGTTCCCTTGACCGGATCTACAAAATGCCAGGGGCTGAAAACCATCATGCCCCAAAACAATGTGCAAACCCATGCAAAAAACCATAGGCGGGTCCGCCCACCTAAAATAGGGTCCCAAAAAAATTCCCAAGGTGCTTCCCTGGACCCCATGCAGGGGGCTACCCTCCCCCCCGCCCCAACGAATAGCGGGGACTATCGCCCCCCCTGTGACCCCCCACACGTGTGACTATTTGTGGAAAGAATATAACACATACCCAACGTTCTCCCACTTGTTGTTTTCTTTTCGTAAGGGGGCACAAGAGAGCTTAGTCATTATTATGGCCCTGCAACACCCATTTTTTCTCTACACCAAGAGAAATTATGAGTGCTCACAGACTTCATCAATGCATCTGCAACATTATTCAAAGTGTCCACCTTTACCAGCAACACCTTTTTATACTCAACCGTATCTCTCACAAAGTGATATTGAACATTAATGTTCTTTGTATTTGAATGATAAGCAGGGTTCTTAGCCAAGAAGATTTCACTTTGGATATCACAATCTATCCTTATAGCTCGCTGCACCAACCCCATACTTCAACACCAAGCTATGCAACCAAACTTCTTCCTTGCTTGCATGAGTGGCTGCCGTGTATTATGCTTCTGTAGTTGAAAGAGCCACTACAAACTGTCTTTTACTCATCCAACTAAATTCACCTCCAAATAAGCTAAATTCATACCCACTTATAGATCTTATTTGGTCTAGATCTCTAGCCCAGTCTGCATCCACAAAACCATGGATGTCCAAAACTCTCTCCAATCCTGGTCTTCCCTGGTAACACAAACCATAATCACTAGTTCCATGCAAATATCTGAAAACCCACTTCACTGTTGTCCAATGCTCCTTCCCTAGTTTTGACATAAACCTACTCAATACTCCCATTGCATGTGCAATGTCTGGTATTGTACAAACCATTGCATACATCATGCTACCCATTACACTTGCATATGGAACACGAGACATATCCTCCTCTTCTTATTGTGTCTTGGGACACTGTTCAGAAGATAGATTTAAAGCTACAGGAATAGGAACCTTCACCAGTTTACTATCATGCATATTGAACCTCTGCAATATTGTCTCGATATACCTCCTATGGTTTAACCATAACTTCCTCTTTGCCTGAGCTCTCTTAATTTCCATGCACAAAATATGTTTTGCAGCACCAAGATCCTTCATGTCGAATTTGGGGAACAATTGGGTCTTCAAATCTTGGATAATTTCTTTGTCATTTCCAACCAGCAACATATCATCCACATACAAGACCAAATAAATAACATGGTCACCAATTAATTTAAAATACACACAGATATCCTCTTTTCTTCTGGTGAAGCCAAGTCCCCACATATAGGTATCAAATTTCTAATACCACATCCTTGGTGGCTGTTTTAACCCATGCATAGACTTTTTTAACCTGTATACTATTTATTTCTCACCCTTCACCATAAATAATTCAAGTTTCTTCCTATAGATCTCCTCTTCTAGATCCCCATGAAGAAATGTTGTCTTCACATCCATCTATTCTACCTCAAAATCAAATGTAGCAGCAACAAATAAAATTAATCTAATATAAGTAACCTTGGCGACAGAAGAAAATATATAACCAAAATAAATTCCCGACACCTAGGAATAACCTTTTTATACCAACTGAGCTTTGTATTTTTCCACCTTGCGTTCAATAGTCATCTTCTTCTTGTACACCCATTTTCTCTCGACAGGCTTCCTTCTAGCCGACAACTCCACCAGATCCCATGCCTCATTTTTGTGCAAGGATACCATTTCTTCAACCATGGCCTCCTTCCAAAGTTTTCAATCCTCTGAATCCACTGCTTCCCTAATAGTTCTGGGATCATCATCAGTGATCATTAAAGAAAAAATTGAACAGAAATTTGATGGAATATACCTTTCTAGCTTCCTTCTTTCCCGAACTGAACTTCTCATAGTTGGAGTTTGTGGTTCTTCCTCTTCTAAATCTTGTTCTATTGTAGAGCCTGATTCATCCGCCTTTAGATTAAACTCTATATTCTCAGGTTCCTTTGGTATGACTTCATGTTTAACAACATCTTTCAACTCTATAAACACCACATCTCGACTGTGTTAGTGTCATTATTTTCATCCTACCATCAATGATCAAAAATCCTCTTTTCATATCATTTTAAGGGTCCCACTCAGAATTTTTTTATCTTTCCACTAGTTCATGCAAAAATTTAGTCACTGATGGTAGCCCAAGTCCAAAAACATCACTCTTCCTCAAATTTGATTACTTGCTGGCATAGTTTCATACCTTGCTGACTGTACACTATCCATAAAGTCAATATCAGTCATGTCATCTTGAAATTCAGTCTTTCAAGGTCTCATTAGGCCTTTTAGGGTTTTTTAAGGTTTCATTAGGTCAATAGGGTTTCCAAGGTCTAATAAAAATTCATCTCCACTACATAATACCAGCAAGTAAAGGGTAATCCAATAACATCTCTTCACCGTATGAAGATGATTTGTAAAGAAAAATTCTTGTTTCAGCATGTAATGTTGGCTTTCATATGTAATTTTTAATTTTCACTATGTAATATTATGTCATCAAAATGTAATTTTTTCTCATGGTTTCAAGGTAGCTACATACTGAAGGTTCCATCAGCCAAATTAGTCAAAATTCCAAAAGGCATCAGTGTTCCTAAACACTTCCCATCACTCTTATCCCTCAAAATCATCATTTTCCACAAGCACTAAACCTTAATAATTTCCTCTCCCATCGAGCTAGGGTTTGCTATGGAATCAAATACATATGAGAAAAGGAGACATAAGGGAGGTCATATCAGCAAGTATGAGGCCATTCCAACTCATAAACATCATTTCTCCATCATTTTTCAAGAAGCCATTCCAAGGTACAAATCATTTTCCACACATAAGGCCAGTTTTGCTTCAAAGTATGTTTATAACCAAATGGAGATGAATTTTACAAAATTGAAAGAGGTTTTTGTCCATCATAGGCCAAGTAAAAAAAACATCCTTCAATTTTTACACAGGTGTCATGGTTTTGGATAAATGGAAAAAATACAGTTGCTACAAGAGAGTTGTTGCACTTATGGAGTAACCTTGGGAAAATCAATTTTTATCCTAGCTGGAGTGTCCAAATGACTTATGTGATAAGTTGAATGATAACTAAATAGATATATATTTCCAATTAGCTATCATGAGCTTAATTTGGAGTTGAGTAAGGCCTCAAAAAATTTCCTACAATAATACACTACATTTTTTGCACCCCCATTCTGCACTTTTTTACTAGCCTTGGGAGAATTGATTTTTGAGGGGCTATAATTGATAATTTTCAGTGATTTATAGGTCCATTGTGTAGTAGAAAGAAATATATTTCCAAATATCTATCATGCACCCAATTTTTACTTCAGGAAGTCATCCAAATATAGTTTTGAAGGTGGAGTTTCACTCTTGACCTACTGATGTTGCGCTCCTGTAACTAGCGTTGTGCTCTTGACATACTCTCACAACTCCTCCCAAGATCCTTTGCAAGTGCTCCAAGTTGCAATTCAAGGTCTCCTCACCTCCAAACAAGTAAGTGACACCCTTTTATACTCTCCTCTCATTTCACAATTTCAAGTTTATGGCATAAACTCTCTTCATTTACCATCACAAGTGTTGAGCTAAGAAAATCTAATTATCACCACTACATGCCTAAATTGTTTCCCTAGACCCTATTTATTCCTTCATTACACCCTAATTCACTCCCTAGATACTTATCTTTCCATTACACTCCTCCAATCCCTTTTCTCTAGCTCTATTCCCAAAACCCTAAATCTAGGTGGCATTTCCTAGCTACCTAAACAAAATCCCTGTAATTGAATTTCCTAGCCTATATCCCTAATATTTTTGCCCTCCCATCACTTCCAAAATCTCCCTAACTCCCTTCCCTACTTCCCTAAATTTTCCCTTAGCTATCCCCACTATCCCACTCCCTTTCCCTTCCCCTTTCTTCCCTAGGGTTTTTCCCAAAACACAATTGAAACATGGAAGAAGAGGACGACCTTCATCATGAGAAAGAGAGAGAGTTTGAATTGGTGGAATTGTATTACCTAGATTACCATGAAAAATCAAGGCTGATCATCCAAGAGAAAGATGCCAAGATGATGTAATTACAAGATAATTTGGCAATATCCAAATTTGTCATCTCCTACCTTGAGCAAGAAAACAAGTATCTCAATGACAAGAAAATACTCTTAGAATTAGAGCTATTGAAGGCCAAGAAAAAAGATACCAAAGGTAAGGAAATAATGGCACATGATGAGCCTCATCATGATTACACTCAAACCACCAGGAAGAGACCCAAAAAAAGAGGCCTCAAAGAGCATTGGAGGCCAAAAAACTCACCTTGGGAAGGAGAATTTCCAAGAAAATTGATGAGAATAGGGAAATTTGGCTTGACAAGACCAACATCCACCTTGAGAAGTTTTTGAAAAATGAAAACAAAGTTAATCAGATGCTAAGGCATATGTCCCACCATTATCAAACTAGGAACAATATTTGTAACATAAAGATCATGTAGTTGAAGAACAAATTGAAGGAAGCCTTAGCCAAGAAAAAGGACAATGGAAAACTTGACATCCTTGTTGAGGCCTCTCTAATTTCTTAGCATACTTCATCATCATTCTACATACCAATTTTGAAGATTTTTTGAGCAATTTTTTCAATTTTGGGTTTTTGTGCAAACTTCTGACAGTCTTCAACACAGTTTGATTGTGAGGAGCGCAGTTCCCTAGGCGCTACGCTTCTTATAGCGGCCTCAAAATGAAAAAATAAAACTGCCATTGGATTCAGAAGGCACCAAACATACAATTTTGATACTTTGCAGGCCAAAAATGGACAAAATGGCAGCGAGAAATGGCCAAAAACACCTCAAAATGAGATTCTGCCCTCATTTTCAGGCAGGCGCTGCACTCCTGACCAGTCTTGGGAGATTTAAATTTTGGAGGGATAAAACTCATCATTTGTGGAAATAAAGTACATTTTTGGAAACTAGGAAGGATACGCTTTCCAATGAGCTATCATGAGCTCAATTTGGACACCAGGAACCCCTCCAAATCTTGGCTGCAATATGGCATTGTGCTCCTACCTTTGGTGCTGCGCTCCTGACCAGGGGAGATTTTTCTGAGTTTTCTCTACAGTTTTTATTTCCACCTCAAAAATTCATCTTTTTACTAATGTAATTCATGGATGTAAATCTAATTTTTATTTTTTTAATTTACCTAGGGTAAATACATTAGGTAAAAATTCTTCATGAGGTGTAATGAATCAGTTCACTTAAGTTAGGGATGAATCACTTGGACCTCCCTACACTCTAGGTATGCAATTCGTATTTTGATGGAACAACTCCTCAACTTAGGGATTCGACCCCTGAGATTAGGAGAGGTTTTTTGAGGTTATATCTTGTACCTTTTGACTCATTTTAGGGGTTCAGTGTTGTTGTTTTAATCATAGACTCTAGTGTAATAATTTTTGGCAAGAACTTAATCAAAATGTTGCAGCTATTTCTTTGGGATACCTATGGTATGGAAATTTAGCATATTTTATTCTTATGTCACATACATATGAATGTTTTGTCTTCATGATCCATTTCATCTCTATTATATGTTGTTTTTCAAGTTGATAAGTAGAATTAATCTCTCATGATATGTCTTTGGGAAAACCTTCATAGTTTGTTCATCTTCTTCAGTTTAGAAAGAATACATGATTTGCCTTGCTCTTTATAGCTCCTCATCAGTCTGATCCATCTCACCATGAAA
Source organism: Pinus albicaulis (assembly GCA_034641835.2). NCBI lineage: Eukaryota > Viridiplantae > Streptophyta > Pinopsida > Pinales > Pinaceae > Pinus > Pinus albicaulis. Next base: position 1,841,518,574 of record CM076575.1, on the reverse strand, counting down.
CCCTAAAGTGTTAGGTTTTCTACCGACCTTACCCCATTGAATCTCTGCAACCCTAATCTTATTTTCCCTCACCTAGCCTCTTTGACCTAATTCACCCATCCAGCAACCCAAATTCAAACAAACAAACCCTTTTACTCATACCTAGCCTAAAACCCTAATTCATCTGGCCCTCTTGGCTATGATTTGTAGAGAGAGACCTCTCTGGCTTGGTAGGGCTAGCTACCAAGCTAAAAGATGGGTTTGTGGTTACCTCTGTTGGGATTTCTTCTTAAGCCTTAGAGATCTGGCGGAGTGAAAAATAGATTGTACACAACCTTCCTTGTTTCTGTGTTCCAAAGCTTGTAACCTTTTAAACCATCCTTATACCCAATAGAGGTGTACCTTTCAGATTTATTATCCAACTTGGTCCTTTTCTCCTTTGGAACATGTACATATTCATCACATCCAAATACCCTCATATGTGAAAGAGAGGGTTTCTTACCAGCCCATACCTCATGTGGAGTCTAATCCTCCAACGTTGATGAAGGTTATATTTTAACCAGGTAACATGGAGTCTCCGCTGCCTCTACCCAGAATTCTTGTCCTAACCCAGTACCAATAAGCATAGTTCTTTCCTTTTCCATAAACATTTTGTTCATTCTTTCTCCAACTCCATTTTGCTGACATGTGTATGGAGTATTCTTATGTCGTGTTATACCACACTTCTTACAGAACTCTTCAAATTTTTTCTTGTAGAACTCTCCACCATTAGCTGTCCTCAACACCTTTATCTTCTTCTCTGTCTGGTTTTCCACCAGAGCCTTAAATTCTTTAAATCTATCAAAGACTTCAGATTTATTCCTCAAGAAATATTTCCATGTATTTCTTGAGAATTCATCAATGAATGAAACATAATACATAGACTTTCCCAGTGATGGAACCGACACAAGTCCAAACACAGCATTGTGCACAAGCTCTAATATCTTGTTCACCCTCTTAACACCAGAAATAAAACTCACCTGATTCTACTGCCCATATACACAATTTTCACAGAAATCAAAATCTAGAGAGAAATTAGACATACCTTCTACCATACCATTACCATGCAGTATCTAAAGGCCCTTCTCTCCAATGTGTCCAAGCCTTTGATGCCATAGCATGATCTTTTCTCTAGAGACTGCTAGGCTTTCCGCTCCACTTTTAGGAACCCAAAAATTGTTGCACCCATCAATAATAGTGCTACCCTAAAGCTTTTACAGAGTTCCAATATGAACTCCCCGCATTAATACCAGTGCGCCCTGAGCCATCTTGCAGGTATCTCTCTTGAAAACTGTTTTTACACATGCATCATCCATCTTTCTTACATAAATCAGATTTTTGGCCAATGCAGGAATATGCAGAACACCAGGAAGTGTTCTAGTCCTTCCACCTTGCATCTTCAACTTGACTTTTCCATATTTGATGATTCTAGCCTTCCTATCATCCCCTAATAATACATCACCACCGTCATACATCTCATACTGGTAGAACCACTCCCTATGGGGAGTGAAGTGAAAGGATGCACCTGAGTCACTCAACCATGCCTCATGATCTACATTTGTATTTGAAGAAGAAGCCAAGTAGACATCCCCACCTTCATCTGAGGTGGTTTTTTCCTCTACAGAATGAGCATCATCAGATCCATTTCCTTTCTCAGGACCTTAGATCTGCATTCCTTTTTGAAGTGCCCTTCCTTTCCGCATTTCTAGCACACCTTTATAGGCTTTCCTGGAGATTTAGATCTCCCACCCAATTTTTTTTTTTCTTTTTTTTTTCTTTTTCTGTTTTGGGACCTTCCTCCTACAGATAAGGCATCTCCATTCTGACCCTCCATATTTCTCTTTCCCATTTCCTCCGACAACAAGGTTGAGACAATTTCATCAAAATTCAAGGTAGTTGTATTGGCACCTATTGCAATAACGAGACTGTCCCACGAATCTGGTAGAGAACACAACAAACTGATGCACTTATCTTCATTTGAGATTTTAACATCAATAGATGACAATTGCATTACCACATTATTGAAGGTGTTCAGATGATTTTTCACTGAGTCTCCATCCTTCATCCTCAGGTTATACAGATTTCTCCGCAAGAAAAATTTACTCACCAGAGACATAGATTGGTACAAACTTGTCTTTCTTGAGAAATTCTTCTTCGTAGCTTCCCTAGATACATTCAACAATATTGAATCTCAGATACGCAACCATATTGCTCTCTTTTCCTTCTGATCCAACTTCGCCTAGTCTTCATTTGATATTGTCGTTGGTTTAGTACCCGGATCTACCGTGATCCACTGATCTTTATCCACCAACAGATCATCCATCTTGAGCTTCCACAACTCAAAACTCTGACCATTAAATTTCTCTATCTCTATTTTTCCACTACTCGCCATCTTCTTTCACCATAAGAATCGATCCTGCAGATCTCCCACTGAACAGGGTCTACCACAGGCCTGAGCAAAAAACCCCTCAGCAACAAAGGAATCCCCTTGAAGCCAAAATAGCTCTGATACCAAATTTAGGTTTTAATCCTATAAAAAAATTATCTACAAACGAATTCTTAAAAACATAAAATAAAAAATAGCGAGAGCATAAAACATAAAAAAGATATACACAGATATTTTTTCCCCTGGATCCCAAATCGGAGCTACTAGCTTTATTTTTCATTATATTCCTTTTAGTGTTACAACACATATATATACATGCTGAAGCATTCATAAACCCAAATCCATTAACCATAGATTAGAAGATAATCGTAGTTCCCTTGACTGGATCTACAAAATACCGAGGATCGAAAACCATCATGCCCCAAAATCATGTGCAAACCCATGCACAAAACCATAGGGGGTCCGCCCACCTAAAATAGGGTCCAAAAAACATTTTTCGAGACCTTGCTAGCTCCGTGAAGGGGATACATGTGCACCTTTGAGACGGAGGCTATGACACTAGAGACACGCGAGCCGAGGTGCTATCCCCACGCCCGATTATTCATGGAAAAAATACTACACATGCCCAAAATATATGACTATTCAAATGTTGGATACAAAAGGTAACTTGGGTAACCTTTCCAAAACTTTACTCATCGATATGTAGTTCAAAATAGGTATCATGGAAAATATTCAGATTGGAGTTGACTGCACTCTAGAGGAATTAACAATTTCATCATTAACAGGTAATCAGACGATTTCTCGCATGTTCAATTTCAACTCCTTCATTCACATGCGTATGACCTTGGGTAGAGGCTTACATCACTCAACCTTGTTTCCTCTCCCAACTTGTGATTATTGTTTTCAGAGATAGCTCATCATATTTATCATATTATACACCCTCCACATAGTGCCTATTGGTGGACATGAAATTCATACCTTTCCTAGAAATAAATCTGATTTTTTTACTGAGCATGGGTATATCCGACTCAGGACATGTTTATATATATATTTTCACATATTTTTTTATTCTAGATCTCCCTCAATTATGAAGCTCCAATCCTCTCTCTCTCTTCATCTATAGTTTGTAAAGTATTTAGGCCATCATATTCTTCTATGACCTCACACTTTTGGGAGCATATGTTATACAGAAAATGACCTCCTCATCAGCTAAAAGGAGAAGAACACCTTGGATTGGAAGAAAACCTAAGTGACGGGCTTATTTTCCAAGGTAACACACCCCAGAAATAGATACACAACATGCTAACACAATCTATGACACAACAAAGCGCATTAACCTAGGGATTAACGTTATTTTTTTCTAAATATTTGCGTTACCGGATTTTCATGAGCTTCTGAAGGTCAAAACACCAGTTGAATGATTGGCACTCCATATTACACTCAATGTCGACTCCAAAAATTCGGAAAGATTCGACAAATTACCGATCCTAATAGAAGAAAATGAAGGAGGAAAGAGCAATGAAGTAGAGGAAACATATAGCGATTTCCTTAATGAAACTTGTGAATAAATTGGAAAGAACTGGGCCTCCCATATCCTATAAATTAGAGGTTAGGCCATAGTAATAGGGATCAAAATCTGTGCATTGTTATGTTGTTGAGACATGGTTGAGAGAGAGGGGGGGGAGATAGGAGATAAGGGAAGATTTGATACAAAAATTATGGTTGTAATCATTCTTCTCACTTCTGGTAATATAGATCTTCTCTTGTTTTGTCTATGTGATGATATCAACACTTTCTTTTTGTATATGTTAATTCAATGGCGAGACTAATGTTTATCATCAATGCATGCTAACTTTATATGTCATTATATGTTTATGTATTTTATTGATTAAAGTTTCATATGTTGTGAATATTACTCAGTGTCTTTTCTATGTGCAGGTTGTGATCTAAGAGCTGGTCAAGGATTCTCCTCTGTCACACTGAAAACTCTAGTGGATTTGTGCGAAATACAAACATGTAATCCCTTTCGATTAACTTGTCAATTCCTAGATTAACATGATATTTTTTCATGTATCTCACAATGTTTGTAGTTCCCTTGATTCTGTCTACCTTAGGTTCTAAGAAACTTGAGAGGGTTTTATGTCCACCACCCATGCATTAATCCCTATAGCACTTTGAATTTGACCAAGAATGGAGATGAATTTTGGGATTGTTTTTGGAGCACTTTGAATAGTTGATTATGCCACATTTTTTTACTACTAACTGAGTTCATTTGGTGGACTGTTGACTGTTGACCGTTGACCACTTGCTAGTGTTATTGCTTCCATTGACTTTTACCAGCATTGACTTTGACCATATTTGACTATTGGCTCATATTTTTGGATATTGGTTGGCTGTATCGTTGGACAAGTCAATCTTTGAATTTCATTCTTTATTATGTGTTTGGGCTCATTGTACTCTTTGTTGAACATTTTATGACAATCTTATAGAAGAATAATTTCAAAAGGCTTTCCCCTGGTCTTTGACCAAATCGATGTCTCTTGTTATTTGTTTAGTGTCTCATGTTGTCATTGTATTTATTGTTTTGTCTTAAATTTATTTTTATGATTGGAAGAATTAATTATTGATGAAAATATTTCTAGTTTAAGAATTGAATTGGGCTAAAGTAATTGATATAGCATATAGCAGTGAAAAATTAACAAGCCAAGAAGTAAAATTTACTCCTCCATCCATAAATATTTCCTTTGTAACTCTCTACCAAGCAAAAATTTACTCAAATTAAAAGTCTGAAACAACACACTCAATTTCCTTAGTGAGTGTTCTTACCTTGACCCATTTCGTGACATAGTTTGTGCATACCAAAATTTAAGTCTTTTATTGGGATGGGGGAATTAATTGGTCCCACTAAATATAATTCCCATCTCTCAAATTGAACCATAAAAAATTGAGTCTATAATGAACTTTTATCTAATTGAATACGTTGGCCCATCATCTGGCAGTTGTCACACCCTTACACATATTTCATTGCATCTCGAAATATAGTGTTGATTTTCTAGGGCACTTGCTAGAATTAAGTTTTTTTCTTCACTTGATAGCTACTTTAATGATAATTTTAAACATTAGTTTCACACAACATTAAATTGAATATAATTTAGGTATTTATATAGAATAAAAAAATCAACTAATAAACATGAAATGTCAGTAAAATAACCATGAAACAAAGATATAGGAGACATAGGAATTAGGCACACAACTAAGGGAAAACAAAGAAAAATTATTCCTTATGAGAGAGAAAGTGTTTATAGGTTCATCTATACGCCATAAATTATAATAGTAGAATAATAACCAAACCAGTAACCAAAATTATGATCAAGTGGTATGTCAAAATCCAAGTCCCTAAAATTTCAGCCCTCCCTAAAATTTTGACCTTCTCCTAAAATTTTGGCCCTCCTGTAATTTCATTGGATCAGAGATGCATGAGACTAAACTAAATTTTCCAAATGAGGATAAAGATCTCCTTTATATAACCTTCAAGTGGGGTTGAATGGGTGCCTCTTAGGAGCCCAACCGACTTGATAAAATTTGGAGGAAATTTTAAAAATTCAAATTTCCGTTTCTTTTTCAAGATGAAAATACTGATCATGGCTGCCATATTTTCTGACATCCCCTATTATTTAGGGAGGTATTTTTCATTCTCTCGCTCAAGATAAATTTTCCCGACTAGTCATAGGTGTCACAACCCACAACCTAAGGGATAGATCATCATTCTCATCTTAAGGAAATATACATAACATTCATCTCCAATCATCTCCCGAATCACAAGATCTCATAGTGCATAGAATAATGGAGGAGCCAACAATACATCTCCCAGACCACAAGGTATTACAAAACACAACCTACAAGGGGGATCAAAAATACATCTCCTAGACCACAAGGTCTCATGACACATCCTACAGGAGGAATTAGCAATACATCTGTTAGACCACATGTTCTCATGGCACACAACCTACAAGAGGAATCAATAATACATCTCCTATACCACAAGGTCTCATGACACACAACCTATAGGAGGAATAAATAATACATATCCTAGACCACAAGGTCTCACGACATACAACCTACACGAGGAATCAACAATACATATCTCGGATCATAATGTCTCATTACACATAGCCTAGAGGAGGAATCAACAATACATCTCTCATACCACAAGGTATCATAGCATATATCTTACAGGAGGAATAAAAAATACATATCCCTGACCACAAGGTCTCATGGTACACAACCTATAGGAAAAAATACATCTCCTGGACCGCAAGGTCTCATGGCACAAAACCTACAGGAGGAATTAACAATACATCTCACGAACCACAAATTGTCACAAAAAAAAACCTACAAGAGATGGTCCATAATATTATTCTATGTAATTTGTTGGGTATGTGTTATATTCTTTCCACGACTAAGCACGCGCGGGGGGTTAAGAGGGGGGGCGATCGCCCCCCCTTTGCGCTGGGCGCAACAGGGGGGTCACAGGGGGGGCAGTAGCCCCCCCTGTCGGGGTCCAGGGCAGCGCCCCGGTGAAAATTTTTGGTCCTTAATTTCCGGCGGGTAGTACGCGTCCATGGTTTTGTGCATGGTTTTGCACATGGTTTTCAAGGGGACGCCTTTGCTGCTGAGGGTTTTTTGGTTCGGGCCTGAGGTAGACCCTGTTCAGTGGGAGATCTGCGGGATCAATTCTTGTGGTGAGAGAAGATGGCGAGCGGCGGAAAGATAGAGATCAAGAAATTTAATGGTCAAAGTTTTGAGTTGTGGAAGCTCAAGATGGAGGATCTGCTGGTGGATAAAGATCAGTGGATCACGGTAGATCCAGGTACTAAGCCAACAGAAATGTCAGATGAAGACTAGAAGAAACTGGATTGGAAGGCTAAAAGCACAATACGGTTGTGTGTCTCAGATTCAGTATTGTTGAATGTATCTGGGGAAGCTACGGCGAAGACCTTGTGGGCAAAACTAAGGACTTTGTACCAATCTAAGTCTCTGGTGAATAAGTTGTTCCTGAGGAAAAAGCTGTATAACCTGAGGATGAAGGATGGAGATTCGGTGACAGAGCATCTGAACGCCTTCAATACTGTGGTAAGTCAGCTATCATCTGTTGATATTAAAATCTCAGATGAAGATAAGTGCATCAGTTTGTTGTGTTCTCTGCAGGACTCGTGAGACGATCTGAATTTATTGCAATAGGTAGCAATACAACTACCTTGAATTTTGATGACATTGTTTCAGCCTTGTTGTCGGAGGAAATGAGACGGAGAAATATGGAGGGCCAGAATGGAGATGCCTTATCTGTACGAGGAAGGTCCCAAAACAGAAACAAGAGTAAGGATTCGAGTGGGAGATCCAAATCTAGAGAGAGATCTAAATCTCCTGGAAAGTTTGTAAAGGTATGCTGGAAATGCGGAAAGGAAGGGCACTACAAAAAGGACTGCAGATCTAAAGCTCCTGAGAAAGGAAAGGGATCTGATGATGCTCCTTCTGTAGAGGAAAAAACCACCTCGAATGAAGGTGGGGATGTGTATTTGGCTTCTTCTTCAAATACACATGTAGATCATGAGTCATGGTTGATTGACTCAGGTGCATCCTTTCACTTCACTCCCCATAGGGAGTGGTTCTGCGAGTATGAGAAATATGATGGTGGTGATGTCTTCCTAGGGGATGATAGGAAGGCCAGAATCGTCGGACGTGAAAGGTCAAGCTGAAGCTGCAAGGTGGGAGGATTAGAACACTTCCTGGTGTTTTGCATATTCCTACATTGGCCAGAAATCTGATTTCTGTAAGCAAGATGGATGATGCAGGTGTAAAAACAGTGTTCGAGAAAGATGCTGTAATATGGTTCGAGAGCTGGCAGTATATCTGGGGAAGTTGAGGCGGAACTACGCCCTGTGACAAAAAAGTATACACGATTATTGATGATTATATGATTAAGTGGTTCACGAAAGTGGGGACGGAGAAAGCCTAGTTGTGTCCGGAGAAAAGACCATGCTATGTCATCGAAAACTGGACATATTGGAAGAATCTGGCAACGGATCTCTTTTGCACTGAGATGGTATAGTGAGAAGGTATGTCCCTAATTCTCTGGACTTCCAATTTCTGTAGACATTGTGTATATAGAGACGAGAATCGGGTAGGATTTCCTTTGGTACTAAGAGAATGACAAAGATATTAGAACATGCTGATGATGTGTTTAAGCTGTGTCGAGTTCCATCAACAAGGAAATTCTGTGTACTATGTTTCATTCATAGATGACTTCTCAAGGAATAGATGGATATATTTCTTGAGGAATAAATCTGAAGTCTTTGACAGATTTAAAGAATTTAAGGCTTTGGTGGAAAACCAGACAGAGAAGAAGATAAAGGCGTTGAGGATAGATAATGGTGGGGAGTTCTGCAAGAAGGAATTTGAAGAGTTCTGTAAGAAGTGTGGTATAGCACGGCAGAAGACTACTCCATACACACCTCAGCAAAATGGAGTTGTAGAAAGAATGAATAGAACACTGATGGAAAAGGCAAGAAGCATGCTCAGTGGTACCGGGTTAGGACAAGAATTCTGGGCAGAGGCAGTGGAGACTGCATGTTACTTAGTTAGCAGATCACCTTCATCAGCGTTGGAGGATAAGACTCCACATGAGGTATGGACTGGTAAGAAACCCTCTCTTTCACATCTAAGGGTATTTGGATGTGATGCATATGTACATGTTCCAAAGGAGAAAAGGACCAAGTTGGATAATAAATCTGAAAGGTGCATATTTATTGGGTATAAGGATGGTTTAAAGGGTTACAAGCTTTGGAACCCAGAAACAAGGAAGGTTGTGTACAGCCGAGATGTGGTGTTTAGAGAAGTGAAAAATGTTGTTAAACATGAAGTCCTACCAAAGGAACCTGAGAAGATAGAGTTTGAGCTAAAGGAGGATGAATCAGACTCTACAATAGAAGAAGACTCAGAAGATGAAGAGCCACAAACTCCAGCTTTGAGAAGATCGGTTCGGGAAAGAAGGCAACCAGAAAGGTATAGTCCATCTGCTTTCTGTTCAGGTTTTGCCTTAACTATAATTGATGATGAACCCAGAACTGTCAGGGAGGCAGTAGATTCAGAGGATGGAAAACTCTGGAAGGAGGCCATGGTTGATGAAATGGCATCCTTGCACAAAAACGATGCATGGGATCTGGTGGAGTTGTCGACTGGAAGGAAGCCCATTGGGAGAAAATGGGTGTTTAAGAAGAAGATGAATGTAGAAGGCAAAGTGGAGAAATACAAAGCTCGGTTGGTAGCGAAAGGTTATTCCCAGGTGCCGGGAATTGATTTTGGTGATATTTTTTCTCCTGTTGCCAAGGTTACTTCTATTAGATTACTTCTATCTGTTGCTGCTGCATTTGATTTTGAGATAGAATAGATGGATGTGAAGACAACATTTCTTCACGGGGATCTAGAAGAGGAGATCTACATGAAGCAACTTGAAGGCTTTATGGTGAAGGGTAAGAAAGAACTAGTATGCAGGTTGAAGAAGTCTCTGTATGGGTTAAAACAATCACCAAGGATGTGGTATCAGAAATTTGATACCTATATACTGGGACTTGGCTTCACCAGAAGAAAGGAGGATCACTGTGTTTATTTTAAATTAATTGGTGACCGTGTTATTTATTTGGTCTTGTATGTGGATGATATGTCGTTGATTGGAAATGACAAAGAAATTATCCAAGATTTGAAGACACAATTGTTCTCCAAATTCGACATGAAGGATCTTGGTGCTGCAAACTATATTTTCGGCATGGAAATTAAGAGAGATCGGGCAAAGAGGAAGCTCTGGTTAAACCAGAGGAAGTATGTCGAGACTATATTGCAGAGGTTCAATATGCAGGATAGTAAACCAGTGAATGTTCCTATTCCCGTAGGTGTAAAGTTGTCTGCTGAATAGTGTCCCAAGACACAAGAATAAGAGGAGTATATGTCCCGTGTTCCATATGCAAGTGCAGTGGGTAGCCTGATGTATGCAATGGTCTATACTAGACCAGACATTGCACATGCAGTGGGAGTATTGAGCAGGCTTATGTCAAACCCAGGGAAGGAGCATTGGACAGCAGTGAAGCCGGTTTTCAGATATTTACGTGAGACCAAGAATGTGGCTTGTGGCTACTGTAGTGTATATTGGAAAGAATGCTGACATTCTGGAGCTCTGCTGATGCAGACTGGGCTGGAGATCTGGACCAAAGAAGATCTACAAGTGGGTATGTGTTTAGCCTATTTGGAGGTGTAGTCAGTTGGATGAGTAAAAGACAGTCTGTAGTTCTGCTTTCAACTACAGAGGCAGAATACATAGCAGCCACTCATGCAAGCAAGGAAGCAGTTTGGTTGCAGAGATTGTGTTCAAGTAAGGGGTTGGTACAACAAGCTATAAGGATAGACCGTGATAGCCAAAGTGCAATTTTCTTGGCTAAGAACCTTTCTTATCATTCAAAGACAAAGCACATTGATGTTCAATATCACTTTGTTAGAGATATGGTTGAGGCTAAAAGGGTGTTGCTGGTAAAGGTGGACACTTTGAAGAATGTTGCAGATGCATTGACAAAGTCTTTGAGCACTCAGAAGTTCTCTTGGTGTAGAGAAACAATGGGTGTTGAAGAATTGGGAAAATGACTAAGCCCTCCTGTGGCCCCCCATGGAAAGAAAACAACAAGTGGGAGAATGTTGGGTATATGTTATATTATTTCCACGACTAAGCACACGCGGGTAGTCCTTAATTTCCGGCGGGTAGTCCGCGTCCATGGTTTTGTGCATGGTTTTGCACATGGTTTTGGGGTACGATGGTTTTCGGCCCCTGGTATTTTTGTAGATCCGGTCAAAGGAACTACGGTTATGTTCTAATCCAGGGTTTATGGATTGGGGTTTATGTATGCTTCGGCATGTATATATATGTGTTGTAACAATAAAAGGAATATAATGAAAAATCAAGTTGGTCGTCCCGATTTGGGATCCAGGGGAAAATCTCTGTGTTTATCTGTTTTATGTTTTATGCTCTCGCTATTGCTTATTTTCTGTTATAAGATTCGTGTGTAGATAATTTCTGTTCAGGGTTAAAACCTACATAATCAGTGTTTCTTCTTCAAGGGGATTATTATTTATTCCATAAAATATTTCATCATCATAGATTTTATCCATGGTGGATCTCAAATATTTCAACAAACATTCAACTATTCATCCAACCTTAGTCAAGGCTTCTCTTAGAAGAAAAAATCAACAACTATCAAAAAACAATAATAGATTTTAGCAATGGATTATCATAGAAACAATCATCAAAAACTGTAAAATTGAATATCAATATCCATAGTCAAATCCAACAGATAATAAATGGCCTCTCTCATAAGCAAACACTAGTAGACTATAATCGAATCCAAAAAATAACAAGTGGCTTCTCATAGAAGCAGACATCAACAACCATATTAGAATCTAGCATACCATAATCAAATCCAGTAGATAACAATAGACTTCAAAAAAACAAGCATCATAATATATATCAATGGACCAATCAAATAATAAACCAAGTCAATATTAGAGTCTTGCAGCTTCTTCAAATCATTCATCACAGAGATTTTGATATACTTGCAATCCCTGGTGTCAAATATATCTCCAATCTCATGCCTCAAAAGAAACTCCCTCTTACACATAATTCCTCTACATACGATCTCATATTTAGTATATTTGGATCAAAATCAGTCTTCAAAAATTCTAGCCACCTTTATGAAAACTTGCTTCAATCAGACTTGAAATTGTCTCCTCCCTCTAAGTACAAATATCATCAATTGTTCTTACATCTATTTCCAATGATTGCCACACCTTGGAAGTCTTATTATGTATTTTTAGTCCTTAATAATAGGCCATGGAAGAAAATAATACAACCAAACAAGACAAGAGACTCATAATTAAATATCAATAGAAAAAATTAATATTTTACTTATCTTTTGAAAATAATTCTTATATCTATTCAACCTTGTTCATATCATCAAGATGTCCAATATACCATCATCAACGATTTCACATCATCAAGGATTTCATCTTCCAAGGGTTCTCATCATCAAGAAGTTTATTATCAAAGATCCCACATCCATAATCAATATTATCAGTGAGTCCACATCATCATAATCAATGTTATCACCAATTCAACATCATCATTATTATCATGTCCTTATGAATTCCATGTCATTATAAATAAGTTCATCCATATCATCATCAAAACATTAACCTCGTCCATATGATCGTCATATCATCATCAATAAGTTGACCATATCATTACAGAATCTACATCAACATCCAAAAGTCATCAAGTAGTACATATCATCAATATCACCAAGGATTCCATATCACATTCATTTAAGTGGTTCAATCCACACCATCATCGAGTCAACATCATCAATGAATACACATCATCAACAAGGAATTATTGATGATTCCACATCATTATTGTGTCAGCATTATCAATGAATCCATGTTATTTACAAGAAGTTATCATGGAGTCTACATCATCATGGATTCCATATCTTCATCATCATTAGAGTAGTCTACATCATCTTTGAATCATCATCATCTTTGAAGTATACATTATCATCGAGTCCATATCTTTATCATCATCAAGTAGTCTAAATCATCATTGAATCGTCATCATCATCAAGGAGTCTTTTCCATATCACCAAAGAGTCCACATAAGTATTACATATCATCTATAGGAATTCCATATCATCATCAAGTAAAAATCATTACCATCATCATCATCAATGAGTCCATGTCATCAATGATTCCATATTATCATCAAGGAGTCTAGTATAATTCATCATCAATGAGTCCATGTTATCAATGTGTCCATATTATCCTCTTCAACATCATTAATGAATTCCATGTCATCATTAATAAATCCACATCAGTTGAAAATTAAATTTCATCATCAAGTAATCCATATCATCAAAAATTCCATGTCATCATCAAGAAATCCACATCATAAGAAATTCAATTCTATCATCAAGAAATCATATCATAAAAAATATCAAGGAGTCCATATCATTCACGTCATTTAGGAGATAGGGTTTCTTCAAACATAATCAGTTCTAGGATTTGGTCCATAAGCCTTAGATTTTCTTCTCCAAGCTCAACCTAGGGTTTACAAACAATAAACAATACAATGTAAGTAATGATTAACAATAGAAGAAATTCAAGATACTTATATTTTTTAGATCATGGCAACTCTTTCTTTGATCCAAATGCAAAGTGGCATCCACCCATGGTATTTACCCAAGGTATTGTAACCTCCCATAGTATTTACCCATGGTATTGAAACACAGAAAAGGACATAAATAATGAGCCTCACTTCATAACAGGACAGATTGGGAAGGGGAGAAAGTAGTGGTAAATGATTCTTCCATTTTAATAAAGATTTTTTTTCTTTCATATGTTTCAAGCCATTCACTATGTGTTTTCGATTCAATGTTTGAGGTAAATATATATGTATTTTCTCCTCTTTCTTTGTGCATTCATGGCTCATGGATCTTATCCCCATAAAATCTGGATTAGTGGTATGAGAGTGGGTTATGAATCCATGGGTATCCTTTATGAGTATAGAATCTTTCTCACATTCATATCGGAACATTTCAATGCATTTTCGTTTGCCTTAAATCCTTGTCTTTGCAGCACCATTCCAAGAATCACCTTCATCAGATGGGAAAATAGGCTGTCATGTTAATCACTATATATTTGGCTTGCTATAGCCACATGCCCCTAGATTGGATCCACAACCACGTCTTCCCCACCGAGGCCCTCTCAGCCGACTATGTGCATGCCTCTATTGTGAATAATTTCTTTCTTGGAAACCTTATGTGCAATGACATGATAACAATGCTCATTTTTGGGTCCTCGTACCACAAAAAAAAAATTGCAATGATAAATTTTGACGCAGATATCCCATCAATCCTTCCTTAGGAGGGTTTTTTTTAGTTTATCCCTTAGTTTCTCGTGCCACATCCCAATTTAATCTTCTCACAAACACTTTCAATATTTTTTAATTTATCAGTTCCATTTGGTATAAGAAAAATTTGAAGGTTTTTGTTCAATGGATCTATGGTGTTACCATGGTTCCGGAGGTTTTGGTTGTTTTAATTTATGGTGTTTATTCTCAAGGCTACTAGTGGAAGGGTGATTCGAAAAAACTAATGACGATCAAATTTATCTCTTATTTGAAAGACTCTATTGTCCAAAGTATGGTATGGAAACCTGCGAGAGTCAAGAATATGAATATTAATTCAATTTACCTTATGATTGGACATGCCACACTTTACGAATTCAATATTAAGATTGGTATTTTGATTCTTCCTATGAGACTCTCGGAGGATGTGACTTCCTGGTAGTTTATGGAAGGTATTTCTATGAATGAGCACAAACAAGAGACATTGGGGTCTGAGATCATTGTTGTTGAACGTCATTAGAAAATTACATTGATTTTAGCTCCCTTTCAGCTATAAGGCCCTTTAGAGTTGTGGATACGGTATGAAGATCACATGTGATTTTTTTTTCCACATGATGTTGAAGTTGGAATATCAAAGAAGGTAATGCTATAATATGGAGTCATTATGATTGTTAAACATGAAAGGGAACTCCATCTAAGGCAACCACTCCAGATGCTTCTACCCCTAGGTAGTATCAAAGATCATAGAAACTTGGCTTCTAGCCTATCTTCACTAGATTCCAAGTTAAGGCATGCCTCTAATGATGATGGAAAACCCTTGTCTCTCAAAATTGTAGGTCCTATTTCACTTGTTGCTTTCTCCATCCCCACAAACTGGACCTACCTGGGGATGGGTTTGCCATGGGAATGATTCCTCGAATGCAAAAAATCACCACCACCGGATGGGATGTGTCGCCCTACAATATCAATGCCTTGGGTATTGAGTCTCCCATTGTTAATGATACTTGCTTTACCATTGCCCCCGGTGGATTTATAATTGAAACTGCTAATTAGTTCCAAGCACTCGTTGTCTATATAGAGCATCGATACTATTAATCATTGATACCCCAATAAAGTCCAGAATATTATTTTAGATATGCCTCTAAACTCGGTTATTTCACTTCTACACAAGCACTAGTTGATTGTTATGGAACTAACTCACAAAATAGAAAATATAGATCAAGGACTTAAAAATTATCCTCGTTAAGGGGAAAACCTTCTTTACATTACATAAATGAACAATCTTTGGATGATAAAAAATAGAAGACCTCCTTTGTATATATCGGAGTCTAAGGGGTCACAATAATAACAATAATAATGTAAGAGCACAATAATTCGTGGGGTTCTATGGGGCACAAAAATAACAATATGGGGGCTACATGGGCACAACAATAAAAATAAGGGGCTACACTAACAATAATAATAAGGGGGATAGACTAGTATTACAGGGACCTAACTGCCCCTCTCCTTCAAAAAAAAATTGTCCTCAAAGCTTTAGTAGTTTTGGATGCTTCTTTACAAAATTTTCATCCTCCCATGTGGAATCTTGAGTAGGTAAGTTCTTCCACTTAATGAGATACTCTGAAATTGATTGATTCCATAGTCGTCAGGTTATTTTTTCCATGACTGCTTCAAGCTAAAATATTTTTCCTTCTTTGTTAAGTTCTGGAAACACTATTTGAATTGGAAGCTTTTCACTGATAACCTTCTTTAAGCATGAAACATGGAAAATTGGGTGTACTTGGGAAGATGCAAGTAGCTCCAATTTATATGCCATAGTACTAATGTTTTGCAACACCTTGTAAGGATCGTAGTACTTGGGTGATAATTTATTAGCTTTCTTATCTTGATTGAGGGATATTTTTTTTATGGTTGTAGTTGTAGAAATACCTAGTCGCCTACATCAAAACTTCTTTCATTGTGATGTTGATCTTCCTGTTGTTTCATTCTATTATGTGCCAGAGTGAGGTTATCCTTTAAGGGTTGGATAACTTGTTGTTTATGCTAGATGTGATCTTCCACTACTTGAACCTTATAATTTTATCTTAAATATGATGTGATGTATGGTGGATGATATCCGTAAAGTGACATAAATGGGGTCATTTTTTCTGCAGTAAGTAAGGAAGTGTTATGCCACCATTCAGCTAGAGGTAACCAATTGACCCATTGTGTTTGTTTATTAGATAAAAAGCGACAAATATATCCTTCCAAACATGTGTTCATTATCTCAGTTTTCCCATCATATTGAGGATGGTAAGATGAGTTATGAGCTAATTAAGTACTAAGACAAGAAAAAAATTTCATCCAAAAATTTCCAATGAAAATGGGATCTCTATCACTTATTATAATCTTTGGGTTTCCATGAAGATTTTGAATTGTTTCCATAAATGAAGTAGCGACTGTATTGGCTTTAAAAGGATGAGATAATGCAAAAAAGTGTGCATACTTGGTAATTCTAACAACTGCCACCATGATGACACTCTTTCCTTCAAACTTGGGGAAACTTGTGATAAAATCCATTGAGACTTCCTTGCAATGCTGAATTGGAATGGCTAAAGGTTGTAACAAACCCTAGGTATTAATTGTCTCAAATTTATTTTTTTGGCAAACTAAACATTCTGCCACAAAATTTTGAATATCATATTTAAGGCCATCCCAAAAAAATCCCTTCTTGAACCTATGGTAAGTTTTTAAAAATCCTTAGTTCCCTCTTAAGGGAGAGGTGTGCAATTCCAAAATAATCTTTTTTTTGAGTTGGGAATTATTACAGATATATAAGCGATATTTGTACCATAATGAATCATTATTCCTGCTAAATATATCAAATGTACTAGGATCTTACTGCAACTTTGAATGAGTGTCCACGCCTCTTGATCATTCTTCCATTCATCCCTTGCTTTGGTTATCCAATTAGGTTGGATAATAGAAAGGGCACAAAGAAATGCTTCCACATCCTCATCCATTCTTGACAGTGCATGTGCAAAAACATTTTTCTTCCCTTTTTGTAGTGCATCTTTGTGACCCATTTTTGCTGCTCTTCTGAAGATAATATTTGTTCCAAAAAATATTTAAGAATATCATGATTTTTTTTTACGTTGAAGTGTCTTCCCATTAGGTAAATTCGTCATTGCTTTAGTGCATGTAGTATTTCCAACATTTCATTCTCATAAATAGTTTTGTGTAAATACTTTCCTTTGATTGAACAACTTTCAAAAGCAATGGGTTGTCCTTCTTTCATTAAAACCACACCAATTCCATTTCTCGAGGCATCACATTCCATAATAAAGGTTTTTTTGAAGTCTAGTGTAGCTAAGACTGGTGCTTGGCACATTATCTCTTTAAGATGTTCAAAGGTGTTGGTTGCTTCTTAGTCCAAGAAAATGCATAATTCTTCAGTAATTATGCTAGAGGTGTCGCTATTCTCCCATAATTCTTAACAAAATTATGATAATAACCTGTCAACAAAATAAATCCTCAAAGATGCTTTATGGTTGTGGGGATTTTCCATTTCATAATGGCTTTAATTTTGTTAGGGTCTACCTTAACACCCTCGTAAGATACAATATAACCCAAATATTCCAGCCCCTGTACTCCAAACAAACATTTGTGGGTTATGCATATAATGGTTTCTCCTCCAATAGTTTGAGCACCCTGTCAACATGTTGAACATGATCCTTCCAAGACTTGTTCTAGATTAGTATATAATAAAAAATACTAACGCAAATTTTCTAAGGAAGGGTTTGAAAATGGAATTCATAAAACCTTGAAATGTGGAAGGTGCATTAGTAAGGCCAAAAGGCATGACTAAAAATTCATAATGACCCTCATGAGTTCCAAATGTTGTTTTCAGAATTTCTTCAGTCTTCATTCTAATTTGATTATATCCTAAACGAATATCCAGCTTGGTGAATTGTATTTCTCCATGTAATTCATCCAACAACTCATCAATGATAGGAATGGGAAATTTATCTTTAATAGTGAGCTTGTTGAGCTCCCTATAATGCAAAAACATATGCCATGATCCATCCTTCTTATGCACCAATACTAATAGAGCAGAGAAAGAACTTTGACTAGGTTGAATGATACCATCCTCTAGAATTTTTGTAGCCATACACTCAATCTCACTCTTTTGGGCATAAGGATATTTTTAAGGCCTCATGTTTGGAGGAAAACTTCCTCTAATCAAATGAATAGCATGATCATAATCATGAATAGGTGGGAGGCATTTGGGAGTCTCAAACACCTTGGAATGATTATTCAAGACTTTTTGGTGATCTGGATAAATAGATGACTTCGATGTTTGAACCTCTAGTGAGCATAATTGTGCAATTACACCTCCTTTTTCTTTATTCATAAGCTTTGTCATGACATTAGAGATGGTTATCTTTCTTGATTTCTCTATGATACCCCTCAATTCAACTTCCTTTCCTTCCCAAAAATTTTCAATAAAAGTTCTTGAAAATTAAAAGCTATTGTCCCCAAATAATGTAACCATTGGACTCCTAGTACAACATCAACACCACCCATTGGAATGGAAAGCATTAGACTATTAATTACAAATTCCACCATGGTTAGCTTGATATTATGGCACCATTCAGAGAAATTTATAGTTCCTCCATTTCCAACCATCACTTGACACTCTGGTGTTGGATATAGGAAGCAATTCAATTTTGTGGCTATCTTACAATGAATAAAATTATGGGTACTACCCGAATCAATCAGCACTATCACCTTTTTCTTCTTGATATATCCTTCTATCTTGAGAGTTTGATGAGTCGTAATTCCCACCAATGCATTACAAGATATGGACAGGTTCATTTCTTCTTTATTTGGGGTTGATTCTTGGTTTATATCCTCCTCTTTTGATTTTCCTTGTTCCTTTTCTTCCTCCTCTTCACAATCTATGTAAAATAATTTCTTCTCAGCACACTTATGACATTTAGTGTATTTTCTACCACAACTATAACCAAGCCCTTTTTCTCTTTTTTTCTCCAATTTTTGTGGTGTCAAACTTGTAGCTTGTGGAAGGATAGGAGAAACAACACTTCCATATTTATAGTTGTGAGTGGTAGACTTCCTTGTTGCCATAATTTTTCTTTCAACTTTTCTTGCCACCCTGAATGCCTTCTCCAATGAATCAAGTTCCCAAAGGTGACCCTCATGTTGGATGTTATCCTTTAAAGTCCCTATGAAGACATAAATATTATTCTCCTATAGAATAACAGTTATCCTGATATTCAATTTTTGGAAGTCCTCAATGTGCTCCTCCATTGAACACTTTTGTTTGAGATTTATCAGTTGGATAAAGAAGGTGTTGTTTTGTGTATCATCATAATGTGCTATCATTTCCTCAGTAAAATTTGACCTAGTGACAAGTGGTTTATGATAAAAAATCCATTGATAGCATACAACTGATTGGGTTGTAAATATAAAGTTGCAATACATACCTTTTTTATGTGTTTCACATCATGGAGATCAAAATATTGCTCCATTTGTAGTATCCATGTTACTAGATTCTTTCCATCAAAATTCCTCATATCAATTTTTGAAATGTCGTGGGTCTTAAACCCAAAATTGGAGTCTCCAAAATCATGATTGAAATTCCTTTTGTTCTCATCATGGGTTTCATGGAATACCTTTTCACCATATGAAAGCATTTCTTGTAGCAACTTTGTCAAACCTTCCTTCAAACCTTCCATGTATTATTTTAAACTATTCATGTCACCTTTTAAACCATCCATGTCACATTTTAAACCATCCATGTCACCTTTAATTTATGATTTTAAATCACCCATGTCCCCTTTTAGTTCATCTTTGGTTTCTCTTTGTGAGAGCGAAATTTGTTGCACTTGGTCCCGTAATTTTGATATATCATGCTACAGTTCTTCCTCTTCATTCATCATAGTAGAGCTTTCTGAGGGCTTAATGGGTGTGGAATTATTTTTTGGGGGAGGAATTTATAGAACCCAATGCTTATAAATATTCCCTTGGAATGACTTCAAACTTATTTTTCAAAAAAAATTATGCAATTTAAAAAAGATATGCACATTTTTCTTGCTTCTAGGAGATCTATCTTGAAATGGTTGTAGCTCCATAATTTCAAATCTTCAACGTACAAAATTTTGTTATGTAGTATCCCTATGAATATTCTTTCCAATTCCATAAGTCAGACCAATATTGGATTCTTCAATAAACATTTATTCCAAAATATCCCACGATGCCCTGATTATAAACTAGTTCAGTAGAGCAAACTTATACAGAGTGCTACATGTCACAGTTTTGACCTTTGGCCCTAAAAATGCTACCCAAAAAATTAAAGTCTGTTTTATTTCAGTCACATTTTATGAAATTCAAATTCGATGCTTGGAGAGAAATTTATAACGATTTTCCTTAGGTCACCTATTTGAGATGGAATTCTGGAACCTGCAAAAACCCTAACTTATGCGGATCATATCTCTGAAAATATAGCAAACCAAGATCTTAAATTCATACACAAGTTTCACCAATATTTAGGCTCCTCATGGTTGAAATTTAAGTTTCTTAAGGTTTGAATAAAAAAAATTATAACAAAAATTTTAAGATGACATGTTTGAAGAAGCGAAATCCTAGAATCCAAAAATATGATACCAAATGTTATGGAACCAGCTCACAAAATAGAAAAGATAGATCAACGACTTAAAAAATAGTCTCCTAGAGGGGGAAACATCCTTTACATTACAAAAATGACCAATTATTGGATAATACAAATGACAATACCTCCTTTGTATATAAACGAGTCTAAGGGGTTAGAATATAATTAGAGCCTACATAACAATAATAATGTAAGGGCACAACAATAACAATAGTGTGTTTCTATTGGGAACAAAAATAACAATAAGGGGGTTAGACTAGTATTATAGGGACTTAATATTTATTACGCAACACTAGTTATGGACTTGAAGAAAAATATTATCTGTAGAAAGCTATCGTTATGGTGGAATGTTGGCTACCTAGTTTCACTTATTACTGACATCTTCGACAATTATCTTGTATTAAAACATTGTGACTAAAGACTTAAAAAATATGAGCAAGATATTAAAAAATGCAATAAAAGAATCATGGGAAAAAATAATCAAGTTTCTTTACAGCTTGGAGGCTTGGAGAGCTTACAGTACATATTAAACACATGCAAGTTATTTATGCAGATAGATTTCCATTACTGTCACGGGAGCATATTGTGGCTAAAATAAATAAAAGGGCTTCATGTATTAACTTCCCAGAGGGTGTAAATTAATGGAAGGGCACATATAATTTTTCAACTAGATGATTTTAGTCTTGGCGCCCATGTACACTTTGGTTGGTCGTGGGGCACAATATCTTTATTGAAGTTTATATTTCGAATGTTTACTCAATTCCACAATTTTATGGAGGTTGAATATATTTTTGTTATATTTTCATTAAAATACAAGAAGGAAACTCAAGTTCATTATAATAGCTCTGGTTAAAGATCCATGTAATAAAGTAAATAAAGATAAAATAATACCAAGGTCATGGGATGCATATTCCAAGATGAATTTTGCGCAAAACATAATGATTGGGATCACTTTTGATTAATAAATGGCTATGGAAATTGTCAAAGGAAATGGTAAAGGAAAAGAGGCATTAATTAGCAATTTATTTATGAAATAATGGAAAACGAAAGAAAAGGAAGGTGAAGGTCACAGAAATTCATGTGAGTAAAATTGAAGGAAAATTAAGGAAAAATGAAGAAAATAGAGGCCTCAATGATAAAAATTCTTATGAGGATCAGTTCACAACCTTTTGTTAGTTTTTGCTTAGAGGTATCTTATATTCTCTCTCTCTCATACTATTGCACACTTATAGTTTGCTTAGAGCACTCTTGGATGATTGTGGCATGGTTTGGATTTGGAGAAAGAAGGCAAAGGAAAGGTAGGAAAACGCAAGAGGATAGTGGGATCAGTAGCTACAACCAATTTTCTTTGCAGGTACTGAGTTTCATGTATGATTTTCTTTCTAGTTTTGGCATGCATGGCATATGCATGCGGTTATTTGGTTATGGTATTGTTGAGGCCTAGAAAATATCTGCTTCAAACATTGGGGAAAACCACCCGGTCGGGACCTTAGGACAGCTCCTTATCCGTTTGGTATGGTGGCTCCGACTGGATTGAAAGGACCAGTTTCCTTATAACTAATGGGTTGGTGATGGGTTGATTTGGATGAGTGAAAATGGGACTAAATAACTAAAATGAAACTATCTAATTTAATCTAAATACTAATAAAGAAATTTTGAAATTAACCCGGGTATCATATGTGAATACAACTTAAAATTATTCCAATTTAATAATAACCATAAAAATGTATTATCGTTTAATTGAAATGTGCAGAAACAAATAAAGATAACTCTGTTTGAGAAATTAAACAGAGTTATATTAGCATATTGTATTCATCATTGTATATCATCTACATACACTTACGAAAGATAACATTTCAATTATACTCAAAAATGATATATAAATAAACGTTGTGAAAACCAAATATATATAAATGATAGAAAATTTTAAAGCGAATATCATATGACAAAAGAAATCAACAGTGAATAGATAAAAATACCTTATCCATCTTGAAAACTTTCAAATGAAATCTGATACTCTAATCCAGTAATTTCGATGCAAAATCAAATCCAAGGTACATAAATGCAACACTTTAAAGATAATTCCGCATAAAATCACCAGATGTGATCCTTTATAAAATATAAGAGGCAGTGGAGTACAGAAATGTAATCTCCAAGTCAAAAATATTACAACTCAGGACCCCTTCTCCAATGCATGAGAGGGGTTTAAATATGACATTTACATGAAAACAGAATCCTACTACTACTACTACAATCTATCAACTTAAAAACAAAAATGCTATCTTTTGTGGAACTGATTCATTGCTTTTCCCTCTCGCTCGATGTGGCCAGGTGGCAAATTTTCAACATTTCCTGGACCTCTGATGGATGACTCATCTTGGAATGTAACTGTCCAGCGTATGTGGCATCGGAGAATTCTGGAATCAAACAATCAACAGCATTTGATAGGCATTTAATAGCTAATTGTTGATTGATTGGATTAATTAGATAGGTCCACATATTATCCCAAGATATTATTTGAAGCTCATTGATCTGTTGATTTTTATTCAATATTTCTTCTTTCCATCTGCGATCAGTGTCTTTGACTTTAAGCAAACTGCCTGGAACACAATCTGAAATGAGATTAATTGCATATAAGCTGTCATTGATCAACTGTGTTATATTACCCATCATGCCTCTAGCTCTTGATATAGCTCTCTTGGCTTTCATTAACTGTCGTTCCCACTCTGTAAACAGGATTTCCTTATGTCTTTCTTCTATTTTAGGAAGATTAGCTTTTCTTCCTTTTTCTGTATCTTGCCAAGTAAGAAATTCAGAAATCTTTTCATCGGCATCATCAATCTCTTGCCTGAGAATAACTATGCCCTGTAGCAAAGATGATGTTATATCAATAAATGGCTCCGTTTGAGTTAATTTTGTACAAAAAATATCTAACTGCTGAGACATCAGTTTATTGGATTCAAGAGCTTCTGTTTTGAATTCATTCAATTTGGGAAAATCTTTGAATTTATCTAAGGCTGCTTGAAATTCTTTTTCTTGTACAATCTTTGTGTTCCTTTCATCTTGTAACAAATTTTGTAGCTTTGCAATCTCTTGATTCAACTGTCGCTGATTACTTAAAGTTTGTTCATCAACTTTTTTCTTTTCTGTGACAAGCTGTTCTTCTAGCTCTTTAAGCCTGATATTTTGATCTTGTAATTTTTGTTCTAATTGAGCAATCTTCTGCTGATTTAAATTATCTTGTTCTTCAAGTGAAGCTAGACGTAGATATTTCTGGGTTATCAACTGAGAAACCTCTGCATCTTTATCAATTATCGCAGCACTGTATGCTCCTGCATATTGGGATAACTTAGTGAGATCCTCAGATGGATTCACTTCAGTATTCTTATAAGCAATATTCATGAATTCTTCCTGTGAAGCAAAAATTGTGTCCTGATCCATCTTCCTTCTTTTCCTCTGTTTTTTAACAACCGCCTTATGTTTAGGGCTGTAGAATACATCCAGAGGAGGGATCTCCTCAATTTTCAACACAATTTGTCCTGTAGGATGTTCAGGAATGATTTCAACATCCTGATCTTCTTGATTTTCCTCTTCAGGATTATCCTGCAGTCCTAATTGATGAGCAAATTGATCATACTGCTTCAACAATTGAGAGGAAATATTAAGATTAGCAGAATCTAAAATTTTCTTGGTATTTTCGTTTCCTCCAAGTTGGGTATCGGATTTCCTTGTATTTCCTTCTTGTTCACCAGTTTTATTGTCTGAACTTTCCTTTTGGCTATGCACATTAGTATCAGTACTTGTGCATTCCTTCTCTGTTTGAGTTGTAGACTGCTGATCAATATTTTCTTGGGATTTCTCATCAATGATCATCTTTTCAGTATGTACAACAGGATCATTTCCTGTTACTTCTTCTTGTGTCTGTACAATGGGCTGGTCAGTAGATAATTGTGTAGTGGGCTTACTGGTAGATGCTTCTTCTGTTGTTTTGCCAGATTTATCTTCTATCTCTGCCTCTTGCATAGTAACTCTTAGTTGATCTAGAGGAATTTTTAACAATCTTTGCCTTCTGAATAACATAAATTTATTCATTTCTTCTTTCTGAAATCTGGACTTGGCTAAATTATAGACTTGAGAAAAATCATTTAATGAAACAAAAAAATCATCAAACTCATCCGGTTCATGCTCGAATCGAGCAATCGAAACTGAAGAAGTAACATTAAAAGCTATCTTTTGTGGATCATACTGTCTCCCCGGGATTGTTGCCAATTTAAAACCCTTTATTTTGGCGACTTCCTTTTCTGCATGCTTGAAGTCATTCAAAGTAAAATGTCCACAATTGAATGGAAACGAAGGCCACATTCTTTTCTTACTATTGCTCAGAAACCTGGACATCCCTTCAACTGTCAATTGATAGGATATTTCTTGACCTAAAAGTTTATCTAGGAAAATAAAGGGGAGAACATGGGGTTCCACAATACTCCCGAAAATCCTAACATATGTGAATTTCTCTTCTCCAAACCAGTCTCCTATTGAGGATAAGTCAGTTTTAGCTTGGTCAGAGAGTCTAGGGGGAAGGCGATTGAAAATGGTTTGAAAGACTGGAATAAGGAAACCATGACATATCTTATATACATGATCTTTGAAATGAACTTTCCAAAGGAGGTTGTGATATATGTGAATCGGAGTGGGATCTTTAGCAGTCCATTTCCATCCTAACAAGGGAAACTCAGAATTGAAACAAAGGGCGTCTATAATATAAGCACAAAAGAAAAAGGGAGTGGCATTTCCAGCGCTTTTATCTTGTCTATATTCAAGTATCCTATTAGCTATCCTATCAGAAAGAATAACAGCCCAGTCCATAATTTCGGAATTGACAGCAGCTAGGATTAAAGGAAGCATTTGTATAGAAAACCTAGCAGAATTGTTATTGCCAAATAATCTACACATCATGGCAGTGGCATAGCAGTATGGGGGTATAAGAGAATCTACTGAATACATATCGGATGATTCATTTTTGTGTTTTTCGGGATTTTTCCTCCATTCTTTGATAGGTTCAGATTGAACCTTATAACTGTCAGCAAACTCTTTGACAAATTCTTTGTTATAAAATTTCTGTGGATCAGGAAGATGATACATTGACTTAATGTATTCTTCTTTGAATGATCCAAAAGATGCTCCAGAAGCTGAAATAAACATTCTGTCTTTAATTTTTACACTATCGATGACCCATTGAATCACATCATAATAAGGAATGATGTTTTCTCTGGCTACAATTCGATGTAGGAATGAATTTGCAAGTGTTCTATCAGTAAATTCAGAGTCGGAATCTGAGTTATCTTCATCAGGTACTGATACCTATGCTATTGTGAATTTAGGGTTTTCATTCTCCAATAGATTATACACTCTTTCCCATGGCATTCTGCCGAGCCCTTGACATGATGTATCTGTAACTAGTTTCAGCTTTGCTGGATTTTCCTTTGAGACTGTAGGAATCTCAACAAACTTAGCGGCACCAGCAACCTTCATTCTCCTTGTTCTCTTCGACATTTCTGTGTCTGATATTGTTTCCCTCGGTCCGCGAATGAAAATATTTGGCGTTCTTTGATTCTGCAAGGCAATAAGCTCTCAGTCGTGATAAACAAGCAAGTGAAAAGAACAACTACAAATCATAATTCATTATTTATTGATTCCGTATAACACTTAAATTTTCCTTTTGGGTCACACTTCGTGTATTCAAAACATAATCATAAACCAATATTTATTTGATTTGTTATTCAATGTCAATCGTACCATTAGAGATTTGGCGCTTGTGAAATATTATAATATTACCTATTTCGAATTCTTCCAATGTGTAATATTAAATATCAATCGCAATCGGAAGTATTCAAATGGTACATAGATATCACAATACAGATTTTTCCGATTTTCGATTGCGATATGGTGGGGTCTACCATATAAAGATTCTTCTCATTTAAGTGAAACAAATGTTTATTTCCTTTTGAAAAGTGTTTTATAATAAAGCGTGTCGTATCAGAGAATTCTCAATCGACCATAAAGAATTTATTAAAAGTGCTCCGATCACGCGATTGCGATTGATCGCATTGCATCGGAGATATGTGAATGAATAACTTAAATCTTTTGCGATTGGAGATTTGCGATTGGACTAATCGCATCGGAGATTTTGAACATGTATGTAAAACTTCTCTCAAAGATTTCTTCCGATTTCCGATTACTGTTCATGGGACTTTTGTAATTGATTTATTTTCTATAATAAAGTCTTTTATATTTGATCGGATCGAAATTTTTTGAATGTTGTATTTGTTTGTACACACTTGGTAACAAAGATACGCAATGAGTCATTCAAAACAATGAAATTTTATTTCTAAGTTTTTTATCCCTATATTTAGAAAAATAAAAAGGGACCCTATTTCTAAATGAATTTTATTCTAAAATCTTGGAAAAAGGGAGGGTTGTTGTACAGTACAATAATTGGCGATTCACTGAAAGAAACAGTTATCTCTGAAAAAATAAAATGAATACTATATTTCTAGTGATTAAATATTTTTAAAGATAATGGAAACTATATTAGGATAATCAAAAATAAAATCTAACTATGAAAAAGAATAAAAAATACTTACAATTTCTCTCTAATTTCTTGAGAATAAAAACATCTTTGGGTTATCTCAAGCTTTGATTGGTGTTAATAATGAAGTAAGTGGATTTCTCCAAGTTTGGTTTTTATAATATACTCTATTTTCATAGGCCTTGCCTCTGCTGCCTGCAAATGTTCATAGTCTCGACAGGGTTACCTTTTAACCATTAACTTATTCATTGTCCCATCCAACTAAAATCATGACTTTTTAAAAGATAAATTCATAAGACATTTTATCTCATGTTTTTGTCTTTTTATTTTTTATTTTTTAAGAGCCATTGTTCCGGTTTGGTAGTCAGTTAATAACAATGCCATTCACTAGTTGTAATTAAACTGAACAAGTTGGCTCGTGATGAGACCCCTTGTCTTACATTTATAAGCCATTACCCTGTTTTGATATGCAGTATTGGTAATGTCAGTTTTATTACTTCTTATGAACATGGTAAGCAGGCTCGTGATGAGATCTCTTATCTCTTAAAATTTTCGTATAATTTCTTAGAATTACATTCTAAAAAATCACAACTTAAATGGATGGGATGAACTAGTTTTATCCTTAAGAATCAATGGATGACAATTTTCAGAGTTTCTTGAGTACCAGGACTTTGAAAAATATTTACTTTTATGGATAACCTTTCTCGGCTCAATAAACTTATGATGATTTACATTTTCCTCAAGTTTTCAAAAGATCATGCAAATGATTAGAATAATCTTTCGAAGTTTAACATCTTATTTTAAACTATCCAAAGACTGTGATCATCTCTTTAAAAATTCTTATTTACACAAAATAAATATTTATAATATTCTTCCTAAGAAATTTTCTACATAGTAAACAGTCAATTAGAGACTTATTAACAACCTTTATTTGCAAAACAATTAAAAACTTTGCAAAAAGGAATATGTACAAGTAAGAAGGGGTTACCTCCTTATGAAAAGAATTTCTTTAAGACAAGCCCATTTACAGGAAAAGATTCTCTCTTTCCTGTTAAATCTTGGAGTATGAATGTATTTGAGCCTATCTTTTCAGCAATCTGAAATGGTCCAAGCCACGTTTTCTGAAACTTGGTATGCTTACCTTTTTCTTCATGTGCTTTATCCCATTTCAGAACAAGATCACCAATTGACAAAATCTTTGAGCCGGTAGAACTTGCATCAAAAGAAGACTTTACAAGCTGTTGATGTTTTTCATGAATAATTTTTGCTTTATCTCTATCTTCTTCTAATTTAAGGATTTGATCATATCTCAATTGAATGGATGAAGAAGGATTTTCTTCAATAAATTGTACTAGGGCTAATGATGGAAGAGTTAGATTTGATGGTATCACAGCTTCTTTTCCATAAACCAAATTGAAAGGTGAAGTTCCTATTGAAGCTTTTTCAATAATACGATCAGCCCATAGTGCAAAGATTAAAGACTTGTGCCAATTCTTTTGATTTTGATCAATGGTCCTTTTAATGATTTTGATAAGATTTTTGTTAGTGGATTCAGCCAAACCATTACCTTGTGGATAATAATTTGTTGAATATTTCAATTTAAAACCTCTTTTGACTGCAAATTCCATTATACTGTTTCCAGAAAAATAAGATGCATTATCAAAGACAAGAGCATTAGGTACACCAGACCTGGTTATGATGAATTGATCTATGAAATCAATAATTGCATCAGAATTGGCTACCTTCAAAGGGATTGCTTCTACCCATTTCATAAAGTAATCTGTTGCTGTAAGGATGTATTTGTGTTGTTTGGAAGAATGAGGTACTATCTCACCAATAATGTCAAGCCCCCATTGCTCAAATGGTTGCTCAATATTTACTGGTTGCAAAGGGAAAGTTGGTTTCTTTTGTCTTCCACTATCAGTTTGAAATTTTTTTCATTTCCTCACATAATCATGCGTATCTTTAAAAAGGGTAGGCCAATAATAACCAGCATGAATTATTTTGTGAGCTGTAGTATCACCTCCAAAATGACCTCCTGCTGGTCCATCATGCAATTCCTGCAATACCTTTTCAGCTTCAGTCTTTTCAAGACATCTTAATAGGATAGAATCATAATTCTTTCTAAATAACACATTATCAATGATCTCATATTTAATATCCTTCAATCTTAAAGCACGTTTGTTCTTATAGCTAATATTAGAAGGAGCATACCCATTTTTCAAGTAATAGATGAGATCAGCATACTGAGATTCAAAATCTGTAACACTTATCTGATTAACTTGAATGTCATTGTTTGGATCTTGATTTTCCAGTATGTTATGAGCTCCTGCAAAAATCTTGTCCTCTAACAATCTTAGCAGGTTTAATATCAATATCATATTCTTGCAAAGTTGTTACCTAGTTAGCTCTATTTTCTCCTACTTCTTTTTGAATTAATAATTGCCTTACAGCAGAGAATGGGACAATGATTTTTGTATGTGTTTTCAAGAGAAAAGGTCTGAAATGTTTGATTGATTTAAACATGGAAAAGGCTTGTTTTTCAACATCGGAATAATTAAGCTCAGCTCCTTGCAGATTTGAGCTAAAGAAAGAAATTTGTGCTTCAATTTTCTGATCATTGAGCTGTGTTAAAACAGCAGCATAGGATGTTTCAGTTGCCAAAGTATACAAAGTAAAATCTTTAGAAAAATCAGGGGTATTCAATGCTGGTGCATTAATGATCACTTGTTTGATTGCTTCAAAGGCTTCTTTCTCTTTATTCCCCCATTTGAATACTGAATTTTTCTTAATCATACTTTGCATAGGTAAAACAATTTGAGAAAAATCAGGAATGAATCTTTTTACAAAATTGATTTGCCCAAGAAATGATTGCATGGATTTTTTGTTATGAGGAAAAGAAATATCAAAAATTTCTTTCACTCTATCTGGATCAATATATATACCATCTTTTGACACAAAAAATCCTAAGAGTTTTCCTTCATCAAGAGCAAAGAATGATTTCTTTGGATTTAAGGAAATACCAAACCTTCTACATCTTTCAAATATTTGCTTTAGATCATGTAGATGATTGGCTCTCTTTTTTGAAAATACTGTTATGTCATCAAGATAAATAATAACTGATCTATTGATCATACATTTAAATGCTATGTCCATGGCTCTTTGGAAAGTTGCTCCTGCATGTATTAGACCAAAAGGCATTTTTTGATAAGCATAGGTTCCCCATTTGGTTCTGAAAGTTGTTTTCAATCTGTCATCTGGATGGACTAAAACTTGATTATAGCCTGAAAATCCATCAAAAAAGGACATAAGTTCAGAACCAGCTACCTTTTGAAGTATCTATTCCATAGTTGGCAATGGGAAATTGTCTTTTAAACATGCTTTATTTAAATTTCTAAAATCAATACAGATTCTTATATCACCATTTTTCTTCCTTACAGGTACCATATTGGAAACCCAATTGGAATGCCTTACAGGAAAAATGATTTTGGCTTTTAAAAGTTTATTAAGTTCTGATTTGATTTGACTCTCGAGATTTGGATGAATCTTTCTTAACTTCTGTTGAACCGATTTAATATCAGGAAGCATTGGAATTGTGTGTTGAATAACAGAAGTATCATATGTTTTTAAATCATCATAATTCCAAACAAAAACATTTTTATATTTGTTCAGAAGTTTAATGAAAGCATTCCTTTCCTCTGGAGTTAAATTGAGTCCTAAATTAACATTTTGAGGATTAGAGTCAGAACCAAGATTTACTAATTCAAACTTCAAAGTGGAACTTTGAAGTTTAGCATTGGTAACCTTCTTGAATCTGTCTTTTATATCATATAAGTCCTCCAATTTAACAACAGATTTCGGAATGGGATTTTCATTACCTTTTGAGGCAATTTGTAAATCATGATCATCCTCATCAATAATTTGTTCATCATATGATTTCTCTAAAGTCATGAAATTCAAAATGTCTTGATCATGATAGAATACTCTCCAATTTGTGGCATTATCTATAACAGATGGGCGAAAAATCAATTCTACTGAAAATCTATCAGGACTGTAATCTTCAGCAGGAAGGAGTTTGGATGCAACATTAGCTAACAAGTCAGCTGATGTATTTTGATTCCTAGGAATAGAAGAAATATTGAATGCTAAAAAATGAGTGGTAAGATCTTGTACTAGGGTTTGATAGTGTTTAAGATGTCCTGAAAGGCAATGGATAGTATTCCTAACTTGTTTTATGACAATTTCGGAATCACCAAAGACTTTTAAGTATTTAACATCTAACCCTATAGCTTTATAAAGTCCTTGAATCAAGGCTTCATATTCTGCAGTATTGTTTGTACACTCAAATTCTAACCTACATGATAACATGGTTTTTTCTCCATTTGGATCAATCAAAATGCATCCTGCTCCAACTCCATCACTAGATTTTGATCCATCAAAATATAATGACCAAAATAAAGATTTATCTATTGGTTTATCTACAATTACATCAGAAATATTTACAATTCTGGAAGAATCAGATTGTGAAAATTTTTCTATTTGAGAAACAAAATTATTTACAGAAAAGGGTGATTGTGGTGCTTGGAAGTTTCCAAGAAATGACTCAGCAGAATAACCTCCAAGAATATTGTTGTTGAAAGCCACAGGTTCATTAGATTGTTCAAATTCAGTGACAGTGTGCATCATATGTTTTTCTCGTTCAACTTTGATTTGATTTGGTTTACCTTTGTAAGGAAGCCACATATGTGAATAATCAGTTGTGATATAACCATTAAGTTTTGCAGACCAGTCTCTGCTTAAAACTAATCCATAGAATTCAGGAATATCTGCAATCAAAATATCAATTATTTGGACAATCTGAGGATCAGAAGCTAGTCTGATAGTAACCGAATTGATTTCTCCCACCACTTGAACTTTAGAGCGATCCAATTGAACAATATGAACTGTTGATTTCTGTGGTTCAATATTCAATTTGGCACAAACAGAAGTAGGCATTATATTAGAGGATGCTCCAGAATCGATTAAACAATTATGCAGATTCTTATTGTACATTTCATCAGTCAAAATAAAAGGAGGAGTCTAAGAATTTGATCTTTCTCCAATGAGAATAGTATCAGTAGCATCTACTTTTTCTAGTGGCTTACCAGTTCCTTTAGCTGCTTTTGCAACTACACCACTTGGTAAAGGAGCAATTGGTGTAGCATTTAATTCTTTTAATAGCAACTTTTTCTGGTGTTTTAGTTTGTTGAATTCATGTAAGGAAATGTTGGCTTTAATCTTTTTCATGTCTTCAACAATGTTATACTCCATAGGATCTGACACCACTAAAGTCTTTGTTGTCGACGTAGGAGGATTAGAAGAAGATGGCTGATTTTGAGTAGGTAACGGAGAAGTTTTCTTTGCAGGGGATTTGTCTTTGGTACTTGGAGTTGTAATTTTCTTTTTAGGAACTGTTTGTACAGACTCCGATGTAGATTTACTCCTAGTACTTACAGGCATAGCTTCTTGTTCTACCTCACTATCAGAATTAGGGAGAATAAAATCCCACATTCCATGTAATTCAGCTATTTCTTCATTCTCATCTTCCTCCTCTGATACTGGAGGAGTATCTTCTTCTTCTTCCTCTTCTGATTCTGCATTAGAGATTGAATTGGGAGGTTTAGATTCAACTTGATTTCTTTTGAAATTTCGGAATGGTTTTTTGGTAGAAGTTTCAGCTACTTGTTTTTTTATTTCAACCATTTCATTTGACATGGTTTTAATAACTTTCTGTCAACCTTCCATGTCGTATGGGTCTTTGGCCTTTTTCCTCAAATCATCTTTGAAGCTGACCTTCTTGGATTTCCTTTCCTCAATAGCATTTTTCTTTCCTATAGAAATAATTCATTTTTCTACTACAATAGCCTCTTTCATATTCTCAGCTAACGTAGGTTTTGCAGCTCTATCTACAAAAATTGCTATGTTTGAGGGCAAAGCAGTTATGTACCATTCACTTCTGACTTGTTCACTAGGCCTTGAATCTATGTGGATTTTGTTCAAGAGTTTGTTGAATCTAGCGTTGAAATCTTTAATGGGCTCTTTGGGTTGTGTTTTCAAATTTGAGAGATCGTTGATTAAAGTAGCTATTGATCTGTCATCTCCAAATTTGGTTAAAAAATGATCTGCAAAAATCGCCCAACTTGTTATGGATCCTGAAGGTAACGAAAAGTACCAAGATCCTGCTGCCCCTTGAAGAGTATAAGGGAATAGTCTGACTACAACATCTTCTTCTACGACTCCATTCAAATTTACAGCCATCATAAAGTTATTGATGTGTTCTTCAGCTTGAATGTTAAGCTTTGGACTGAACTTTGGAAGCCATTTTCCAGGATTGTCAGGTAAATCATGTAAAGGTGCAGGCATGTTGACAGCCCCTGGAGTAGCCCATGGTCTAGCCATTATTGTAACAACTGTTGGAGGAGTAGTAGAGACTGGTGATGTTGGAACAGAAGTTGTTGGAATAGGTGATGTTGAGATAGATGATGATTGAGCAGATGATGAGGAAACAACCGCACTTTGTTGAGTTGAGGTTTTGGAAACAGATAATTGAATAGGAGATGAAGTACTTATATCACTTTTTTATTCCGATTGAGTTTTCCTTGTCTTGACTCTACTAGGTAAAGGGAATTCTTTCAGAGGAATACCAAGTTTTTCACTTTGTAGCCTAGTAAGAGGTTTTGAAGAAACAAATTTTGAGCTTACACTACCTTCAGATATTTCAGACTCTTCTAGAGATAATGAGAATCCTTTCAATTTATGAATTAAATCTTGTACTTCAAGAGACTCCGGATGTTGGTTGTCTGATTGTTTTGATATTTTGGTAGTGGGTGTCTGAATATTCTTCTCAATTCCTTCTGCAGGATTTTGTAATTCAGAAGAGATTGAAGAAGTTAATGAGGGTGTTTTGCTCTCAGAATGGCCTGTAGATAAAGATTTACTTGCCATTCATAGCTGAGGCCCTCCTTCTAGCGCCAAAAATGTTGAGGCCTAGAAAATCTCTGCTTCAAACATTGGGGAAAACCACCCGGTCGGGACCTTAGGACAGCTCCTTATCCGTTTGGTATGGTGGCTCCGACTGGATTGAAAGGACCAGTTTCCTTATAACTAATGGGTTGGTGATGGGTTGATTTGGATGAGTGAAAATGGGACTAAATAACTAAAATGAAACTATCTAATTTAATCTAAATACTAATAAAGAAATTCTGAAATTAACCTGGGTATCATATGTGAATACAACTTAAAATTATTCCAATTTAATAATAACCATAAAAATCTATTATCGTTTAATTGAAATGTGCGAAAAAAATAAAGATAAATCTGTTTGAGAAATTAAACAGAGTTATATTAGCATATTGTATTCATCATTGTATATCATCTACATACACTTATGAAAGATAACATTTCAATTATACTCAAAAATGATATATAAAGAAACGTTGTGAAAACCAAATATATATAAATGATAGCAAATTTTAAAGCGAATATCATATGACAAAAGAAATCAACAGTGAATAGATAAAAATACCTTATCCATCTTGAAAACTTTCAAATGAAATCTGATACTCTAATCCAATAATTTCGATGCAAAATCAAATCCAAGGTACAGAAATGCAACACTTTAAAGATAATTCCGCATAAAATCACCAGATGTGATCCTTTATAAAATATAAGAGGCAGTGGAGTACAGAAATGTAATCTCCAAGTCAAAAATATTACAACTCAGGACCCCTTCTCCAATGCATGAGAGGGGTTTGAATATGACATTTACGTGAAAACAGAATCCTACTACTGCTACAATCTATCAACTTAAAAACAAAAATGCTATCTTTTGTAGAACTGATTCATTGCTTTTCCCTCTCGCTCGATGTAGCCAGGTGGCAAATTTTCAACATTTCCTGGACCTCTGATGGATGACTCATCTTGGAATGTAACTGTCCAGCGTATGTGGCATCGGAGAATTCTGGAATCAAACAATCAACAGCATTTGATAGGCATTTAATAGCTAATTGTTGATTGAGTGGCTTAATTAGATAGGTCCACATATTATCCCAAGATATTGTTTGAAGCTCATTGATCTGTTGATTTTTATTCAATATTTCTTCTTTCCATCTGCGAGCAATGTCTTTGACTTTAAGCAAACTGCCTGGAACACAATCTGAAATGAGATTAACTGCATATAAGTTGTCATTGATAAACTGTGTTATATTACCCATCATGCCTCTAGCTCTTGATATAGCTCTCTTGGCTTTCATTAACTTCCGTTCCCACTCTGTAAACAGGATTTCCTTATGTCTTTCTTCTATTTTAGGAAGATTAGCTTTTCTTCCTTTTTCTGTATCTTTCCAAGTAAGAAATTCATACATATTTTCATCGGCATCATCAATCTCTTGCCTGAGAGTAACTATGCCCTGTATCAAAGATGATGTTATATCAATAAATGGCTCCGTTTGAGTTAATTTTGTACAAAAAATATCTAACTACTGAGACAGCAGTTTATTGGCTTCAAGAGCTTTTGTTTTGAATTCATTCAATTTGGGAAAATCTTTGAATTTATCTAAGGCTGCTTGAAATTCTTTTTCTTGTACAATCTTTGTGTTCCTTTCATCTTGTAACAAATTTTGTAGCTTTGCAATCTCTTGATTCAACTGTCGCTGATTACTTAAATTTTTTTCATCAACTTTTTTCTTTTCGGTGACAAGCTGTTCTTCTAGCTCTTTAAGCCTGAGATTTTGATCTTGTAATTTTTGTTCTAATTGAGCAATCTTCTGCTGATTTAAATTATCTTGTTCTTCAAGTGAAGCTAGACGTAGATCTTTCTGGGTTATCAACTGAGAAAAACTGCAGCTTTATCAATTGTCGTAGCACTGTATGCTCCTGCATATTGGGATAACTTAGTGAGATCCTCAGATGGATTCACTTCAGTATTATTATAAACAATATTCATGAATTCTTCCTGTGAAGCAAAAATTGTGTCCTGATCCATCTTCCTTCTTTTCCTCTGTTTTTTAACAACGGCCTTATGTTTAGGGTTGTAGAATACATCCAGAGGAGGGATCTCCTCAATTTTCAACACAATTTGTCCTGTAGGATGTTCAGGAATGATTTCAACATCCTGATCTTCTTGATTTTCCTCTTCAGGATTATCCTGCAGTCCTAATTGATGAGCAAATTGATCATACTGCTTCAACAATTGAGAGGAAATATTAAGATTAGCAGAATCTACAATTTTCTTGGTATTTTCGTTTCCTCCAAGTTGGGTATCGGATTTCTCTGTATTTCCTTCTTGTTCACCAGTTTTATTGTCTGAAATTTCCTTTTGGCTATGCACATTAGTATCAGTACTTGTGCATTCCTTCTCTGTTTGAGCTGTAGACTGCTGATCAATATTTTCTTGGGATTTCACATCAATGATCATCTTTTCAATATGTACAACAGGATCATTTCCTGTTACTTCTTCTTGTGTCTGTACAATGGGCTGGTCAGTAGATAATTGTGTAGTGGGATTACTGGTAGATGCTTCTTCTGTTGTTTTTCCAGATTTATCTTCTATCTCTACCTCTTGCATAGGAACTCTTAGTTGATCTAGAGGAATCTTTAACAATCTTTGCCTTCTGAATAACATAAATTTATTCATTTCTTCTTTCTAAAATCTGGACTTGGCCAAATTATAGACTTGAGAAAAATCATTTAATGAAACAAACAAATCATCAAACTCATCCGGTTCATGCTCGAATCGAGCAATCGAAACTGCAGAAGTAACATTAAAAGCTATCTTTTGTGGATCATACTGTCTCCCCGGGACTGTTGCTAATTTAAAACCCTTTATTTTGGCGACTTCCTTTTCTGCATGCTTGAAGTCATTCAAAGTAAAATGTCCACAATTGAATGGAAACGAAGGCCACATTCTTTTCTTACTATTGCTCAAAAACCTGGACATCCCTTCAACTGTCAATTGATAGGATATTTCTTGAGCTAAAAGTTTATCTGGGACAATAAGGGGGAGAACGTGGGGTTCCACAATACTCCCGAAAATCCTAACATACGTGAATTTCTCTTCTCCAAACCAGTCTCCTATTGAGGATAAGTCAGTTTTAGCTTGGTCAGAGAGTCTAGGGGGAAGGCGATTGAAAATGGTTTGAAAGACTGGAATAAGGAAACCATGACATATCTTATATACATGATCTTTGAAATGAACTTTTCAAAGGAGGTTGTGATATATGTGAATCGGAGTGGGATCTTTAGCAGTCCATTTCCATCCTAACAAGGGAAACTCAGAATTGAAACAAAGGGCGTCTAGAATATAAGCACAGAAGAAAAAGGGAGTGGCATTTCCAGCGCTTTTATCTTGTCTGTATTCAAGTATCCTATTAGCTATCCTATCAGAAAGAATAACAGCCCAGTCCATAATTTCGGAATTGACAGCAGCTAGGATTAAAGGAACCATTTGTATAGAAAACCTAGCAGAATTGTTATTCCCAAATAATCTACACATCATGGCAGTGGCATAGCAGTATGGGTGTAAAAGAGAATCTACTGAATACATACCGGATGATTCATTTTTGTGTTTTTCAAAAATTTTCCTCCATTCTTCGATAGGTTCAGATTGAACCTTATAACTGTCAGCAAACTCTTTGACAAATTCTTTGTTATAAAATTTCTGTGGATCAGGAAGATGATACATTGCCTTAATGTCTTCTGTTTTGAATGATCCAAAATATGCTCCAAAAGCTGAAATAAACATTCTGTCTTTAATTTTTACACTATCAATGACGCATCGAATCACATCATAATAAGGAATGATGTTTGCTCTGGCTGCAATTCGATGTAGGAATGAATTTGCAAGTTTTCTATCAGTAACTTCAGAGTCGGAATCTGAGTTATCTTCATCAGGTACTGATACCTATGCTATTGTGACTTTATGGTTTTCATTCTCCAATAGATTATACACTCCTTCCCATGTCATTCTGTCGAGCCCTTGACATGATGTATCTGTAACTAGTTTCAGCTTTGCTGGCTTTTCCTTTGAGACTGTAGGAATCTCAAAAAACTTAGCGGCACCAGCAGCCTTCATTCTCCTTGTTCTCTTCGACATTTCTGTGTCTGATATTGTTTCCCTCGGTCCGCGAATGAAAATATTTGGCGTTCTTTGATTCTGCAAGGCAATAAGCTCTCAGTCGTGATAAACAAGCAAGTGAAAAGAACAACTACAAATCATAATTCATTATTTATTGATTCCGTATAACACTTAAATGTTCCTTTTGGGTCACACTTCGCGTATTCAAAGAAGAATCATAAACCAATATTTATTTGATTTGTTATTCAATGTCAATCGTACCATTGGAGATTTGGCGCTTGTGAAATATTATAATATTACCTATTTCGAATTCTTCCAATGTGTAATATTAAATATCAATCGCAATCGGAAGTATTCAAATGGTACATAGATATCACAATACAGATTTCTCCGATTTCCGATTGCGATATGGTGGGGTCTACCATATAAAGATTCTTCTCATTTAAGTGAAACAAATGTTTATTTCCTTTTGAAAAGTGTTTTATAATAAAGCGTGTCGTATCAGAGAATTCTCAATCGACCATAAAGAATTTATTAAAAGTGCTTCGATCACGTGATTGCGATTGATCGCATCACATCGGAGATATGTGAATGAATAACTTAAATCTTTTGCAATTGGAAATTTGCGATTGGACTAATCGCATCGGAGATTTTGAACATGTATGTAAAACTTCTCTCAAAGATTTCTTCCGATTTTCGATTACTGTTCATGGGACTTTTTTAATTGATTTATTTTCTATAATAAAGTCTTTTATATTTGATCGGATCGAAATTTTTTGAATGTTGTATTTGTTTGTACACACTTGGTAACAAAGATACGCAATGAGTCATTCAAAACAATGAAATTTTATTTCTAAGTTTTTTATCCCTATATTTAGAAAAATAAAAAGGGACCCTATTTATAAATGAATTTTATTCTAAAATCTTGGAAAAAGGGAGGGTTGTTGTACAGTACAACAGGTATGTAATTAGCATGGAGGATTTCCTGGATTAACAGTGGCTTTTCCTATCCTTTCCATTTCCTTGATAGCCATGGTTTTGTATGTTTTCAAATTTGTTTTCTTATCACTGCTCATGTTCCTTATGGTTGTGGGTTGAGTTACTAGTCCTCAAAGCCTTGGTTGGACAAATGCTCTGGAGCCCTTGGTGGGTTGAGTTACTAGTTCTGGAGCCTTGGTTGGAAAAATGCTCTGGAGCCATGTAGAAGTTGTGGGTTGAGTTACTATTCCTGGAGTTTGGTTGTAAAAAATGATTTGGATCCCTATACTTCTTGGGTAGAGACCGATCTGGTGTTGGTTAGTGATGTTTGACCATGAGGTGGAATAATTGGTTGAGGGTTGAGGTGATTTGGCCTCTAGAAGACCTGGTTTGTTTTTTATTTGTTACTTCCATGAGGTGCCACATTCATGCTTGGAATATGGCACGGAGTTGATTGGATGAAAGAGATATTTGGTTCAACCCAATTTATGGTTGGGTGGTACCTACAAGTCCCTGACTTGGTTGGATTTTCATATGTTAGTTAGAGTTTTTTTCCTCTTGTAATTCATGAGTATTTATGCTTGTTATTATGTTTCTTTGATGGTTGTTCTATCATTGGTATTATTCTAGTTGTATGTTGTTTATAAGCATGGTTCTATGATAGATTCTATTTATGGCTCTTAACATATTTTGATTAGTAAATGAATGGTTATTGAATGCATAACCTAATATATGTCTTTGAAACTATTATGAGAGGGAAATATACCTTCTTGTTGATTTTCAGAAAAGTATGAGACTCCTATGTTCGGATATGTATTTATGACCAATAGATTGTATGTTTACAATTTGTTTGATGAAATGTCTTTCATGGTTAGGATGGGTTATAATTCCTTCATCAATTTTTGAATTAAAGGCTTTGTCTTTGTGTCATTTATTATTTCTGAGAGTTTCATCAATTTCTAGGCAGAGGTATGGATCCTAGCCCTGAAAAAGTGGCTCAGATCTCAGGGTCACTAACACAGAACTGAGTAATTTAGTCTACAGTCACTGGGAAGAAAGCTTATTGGAGCGATTAGAGGGTTATATTCATTGGCTTTCCTTCTCATGGGAGCTACTGGGAATCCAGATCAGTAAAAAGTCAATTTAACTTAGTGGTTGGGCACCTGGAGTGGTTGGTTAGCTCCTAGGGGTCTTGTAATTCCTAAGGGTGGTCAATATGGTTTTATTCCATCATTTCCACTTCCTTAACTGTACTTAGGAGTTTTATTCCTATCATAATAACTCTTTGTCACATATTTACCCTGGTGGACCGGTGAACCTAGGTAAGTGTGGGAAGAGGTTGTTACATAGTGGTATTAGAGCTCTGAGGTTCAACACTTGGACTGTATGGCCAGAATGTGTTTGTTATGCAATCATGTAGGTTGTATATATCCTTGTTATGTACGCATGGTGATGGTCATTGTTTCAGTTGTGTTTTCATGTATAAATTGATGAAATTGTTTTTGGGATGTGTTTTTTATGCATACATGTCAATGATATATGTGTTCACCATACATGTTAGTGTTTATATGTTTATTATGCATGTATTTTTATGATTTTGGTTATCATGCATGAGGTCATGATATGCAGTTGGTGTTCTCATGTATGATACAACATATTTATATGGTTATGTATATATATATATGTATCATGCTAATTTGGATTGATCTTGTAGATGAGATAGCCTCCCATGAAATTCACTGAGGTACGTTCAATTATACTAATATTTCGTTTATTTGACATAATATGTTTGTAGAAAGAAGACCAAGATGACTAGAAAAATGGTGGACTACAGTGCACGTGACTCTCCCTATATAGCATATGAGAAACATGGTGATGAGTACTCCCCTCGCATAGTATATATATTGAAAAGTCTAAAGGCAACAATAAGAAGTTTCAAATCGGATAATGATGGGATAATTCAGTCATAGGAGAGACTTGCTAGGGGATAGGAGAAACAAGAAGAGTTTATTACATTCATTATTCAGAGTCTATCAGATTTGCAGAGACATGGACCGCTTAAGATCAATCATGGATAGAAGGAAATGACAAATGGTGCATATTGAAGTAGGTATCAATTAGGACATAGGTTGGATAGAGAGGATACAGTCATAGATGACATATTTCTAGATACACTTGACCATAGGGGTATTGATCATGGGTTCTATCCTAGTTCTAGTTCAGAGAGACAGTGTGGTCATCATTATCACCATCTATATAGGAGGAGTGAGAAGAATTATTTTCTAGAAGAGTTCTAAAAATAAAAGACACCTAGATTTGATGGAGAAATGAAGAAATCATAGGATGAAAAATCTTGGTTTCTTGGGATGAATAAGTTCTTCAGATTGCATGACTATTCAGAGAAAATGAAAGCTAGAATAACTACCTTTAGTCTTAAAGGTAAAGAAAACATTTGGTGGGAATATGTGAATAATTTCAGAGGCATTCGGGAAGAGGATTTTACTTGGAGGGAGTTTGAAATGCTTTTCAAGAAGAAGTATCTATCTTAGAGATACTATGATGACAGGGTGAAGGATTTCTATGAGTTGAAGATGGGATCTATGACCGATGAGGAGTATACTAGCATATTCCTGGATTTGGTTAGGTATGTGAATTATCTTAAGGAGGAGAAGGCTAAGATTCAGATATTCATTAATGGGTTGTCAGTAGCGTTCAAAGAACAGATTGAATTGATGAGCCTAGATCGCTCGAGGAAGCTATTAGAAAGTAGAAACATTGTTATGGGTAATCGAAGTGCAAATATGAATCTAAACAAGATTGGAAAGGTAATGACACGAATAAATTAAAATGGGATAAGAAGCATGGAAGAATACAAGACAAAGGTAAAAATAGAATGCAACACCCCACAAGAAGTTCAATGCATATGATAGAGGACATAGATTTCAGTCTAAAGAGCAGAATAAGGGTGATGGCAGGAAGACTTTACAGTGTTCAACTTATGGCAAGGATCATCGCAAGAGATATTTTCCATGGTATCAGGGTGGTAGACCATAGACCTACAGTTCTCAGGAGGCATATATAGTGGGGGATGTTGGACAAAGTATTCCTCATATTTATGCAGTGTTGGATAATAGGCAAGAGTATCATGAGTCATGTATTATCAAGATGGATGGTAAGCTTTGTGATCAATTTGTTTCTATTTTTATTAACCCTAGATCTAATTATAGTTATGTTAATCCTGACATGGTGGATAAGTGTGGTTTGAAAAAAGAAGTGCATGCAGATTCTTGGTTAGTGCAGTTGGTTACAGGTAATAAGAAAAGGGTTCATCATTGGGTATGATCTTGTTCATTTGAGTTGAATGGTATGCCTACATCAACAAATTTGAATGTGATCTTGTTGGGATCCTACAATATGTTGTTAGGTATGGATAATTTTTACCTTCACGGGACTAAGGTGGATTGTTATGAAAATGTTATTGAATGCTTGGATGACAATGGAGAACATAAAATCTTACAGGGTAAAAATAAGGCACCATCAATTAGAATGATTACAACTATGTTGGAAAAGCGTAGTCTCATGAAAGGGTGTGTATTATTTGTAGTGCATATTTCCAGTGACGAAGGTAAGGATGTTAAGGATTTGGAGGACTTAAAGAGGTATACGGTTTTATAGTAGTTCCAAGATGTGTTCCCAAAAAATATTCCAGGGTTACCACCTCAAAAGGAAGTGTATTTTCCTGTTGATTTTGTACCAGGGGTTGCACTAGCATCAAAGGCATCTTACAAGATGACCACTCCAGATATAGTGGAACTAAAGTTGCATTTGAAGGAAATTCTTGAAAAGGGATACATTATGACAAGTGTATCACCTTGGGGTTGTTTTTTGTGAAGAAGAAGGATGGTACTCTCAGGTTGTGCACTGACTATAGATAGTTGAACAAGGTGACGATCAATAATAGGTATCTATTGTCATATATTGGTGACTTGTTTGACCAGTTGAAGGGAGAAGCAGTGTTCTCGAAGATTGATTTTAGATCAAGATACCATCACATACACAAAGAAGAGGACATCTACAAGACTTCTTTCCGAACCAGGTATGGAAATTATGAGTTTGTTATAGTTCCTTTTGGTGTAGCTAATTCTCCAGCTACATTCATGTGTTTGATGAATATTGTATTGCATCCTTATCTATAAAATTTTGTGATTTTATTCATTGATGATATATTTATATATTCTTAGAATGAGGAAGAGCATTCTGATACACTTGGCATCAGTTTTAAGATTGCTAAGAGTCTAGCATAAGTTGTATTCCAAGCTTAGTAAATGAAACTTATTTCAGATAGAGGTACATTACTTGGGGCATGTTGTCTCCAAGGAAGGCATAACAATGGATCTGGAAAAGATAAGAGATATTATGGAATAAGATACTCCTAGGAATGTGGATGAGGATAGATCATTCATGGGATTAGCAGGTTATTACAAGAGGTTCATAAAGAACTTATCATAGATTTCATATCCTATTACATAATTTCAAAGGAAAGGAAAGAAATTTGAAATGATAGATGAATGTGCAAAAAGTTTTGAGCAGTTGAAATAGTTGTTGAAAAATGCTCCAGTTCTCAATATTGCAGATCCAGATAAATAGTTTGTGGTGTGCACATATTCTTGCAAGAGAGGACTTGGTGGAAACTAAATGAGCATGAGCAAAACTATGTGACACATGATCTTGAGTTGGAAGCAATCATCCATGCATTGAATATGTGCAGGCATTATCTTCATGGCAGAAGGTGCATTCTGATGATTGATCACATTGGTTTAAGATACTTGTTTGATCAACTGAATCTGAATGCCAGGAAATCTAGATGGTTGGATTCAATCAGTGAGTTTGACTTTGAAATCGGGTACATTAAGGAAAAAGAGAACAAGGTTGCAAATGCTCTTAGTATGAGAGTATAGGTAAATCACATAGCAACTATGAGTTCATATGGGACAAATTTACTAGATCGTATCTTGCAGGTCAGACAGTAGCATGACAGGTACAAGGAGTTTAGGCATAAGATACAACAACATGGTATAGGTGAACATGATGTGGACTATCATCTCACGGAAGATAGTTCGGTGATATTTAGGGACATGATCTATGTGTCAGATAATAGTGAGCTCAAGAAGCTTATCTTGAGGGAATTTCATGTTAAGCCATATTCAGGTCACCTAGGATATCAGAAGACATTGATAGTGGTGAA
The DNA here is from genome assembly GCA_034641835.2 of Pinus albicaulis. Classification (NCBI taxonomy): domain Eukaryota; kingdom Viridiplantae; phylum Streptophyta; class Pinopsida; order Pinales; family Pinaceae; genus Pinus; species Pinus albicaulis. The sequence continues at coordinate 1,841,473,580 of CM076575.1, read as the reverse complement.
TAATTTCTACTATTGGTTGAATCTTAATAAGGAAATAGTAGATTTTTTGGCTAGATGTTTAGATTTTCAATAGGTAAAAGCAGAGTGCAGGAATCCAGGTGGTCTACTACAGTCGATTCTGATTCCAGAGTGGAAATGGAAGGTCATTTCCATGGATTTCATTACAGGTTTGGCAAGTACATCTAGACAACATGATACTATTATGGTTGTGGTTGAAAGGTTGATAAAGGTAGCACACTTCATTCTAGTGAAGTCTATGAATTTAGCTAGTTAAGTAGCATAGGTCTTCATCATAGATATAGTGAGGTTGCATGGTGTTACAAAGAATATTGTGTTAGAAAGATATGCTAAGTTCACTTCTAGGTTTTGGAAAGAGTTATTTGTAGGTTTGGGGATAGATTTGGACTTTAGTACATCTTATCATCTGCAGATAGATGGGAAGACAAAGAGGGTCAATAGGATTTTAGAGGACATGTTGAGGATGTACGTCGTGCATCAAAAATGAAAGTAGGAAGAGTATCCTTTACTGGTGGAGTTTTCATATAACAATGAGAATCATGAATCATTAAAGATGAGTCTATTTGAGGCGCGTTATGGGTGGTGTTGTAATACTCTCATCATTTGGAATGATCTAGTGAATAGAGTTTTGATGGGACCAGACATGTTGGCAGAGATGGAATAGGAAATGTAGGTTATCAAGAAGAATCTAATGGTAGCATAGGAAAGACATAAGAGTTATGCATATTAGCACATGTTGTTTAAGGAGTTTTAGGTTGGGGAATAGGTGTACTTGCACATCAAGCCCAAGAATATATACTTGAGGATTGGATCATGTGCCAAGTTGGCACCTTGGTATTGTGGACCTTTCAATATTATTGAGAGGATTGGACCAGTAGCCTATAGAATTTCACTGCCTCTGACAGTGAAAGTACACGATGTTTTCCATGTTTCATTTCTTAAAATATATTTTAAATATGTTGATTATGTTATTCATTGGTATGTATTGCAGGTGGAGCCAAAAGGATAATTCCAACCAAAAACTCAGTGCATTCTACAATGAAATATGTTCATGCTCTGGAATCGAGCAATCAGGAAAGTTAAATTGCAGTGGAACCATTTGGGCCCGATGAAGCTACATGTGAGATAGTTGATCAGATGTGGGATATGTATCCTTCTCTATTCACATGTCGAGAAAAAATCTTTTGATATAGTTTTGATGTTGTGTTTTTTTTATGTCTATATATCTATAGGTATGTAAATACCACATCGAGCTATGTTAAAAAGATCTAATAAGAGGTATGGTGTTCATGATATGTTGGTTATGTTTTAGCATATTGATGTGATGTAAATTTTGTATCGAGCTATGTTATAAATATCTATAGCCATCATGTGTTTGTTGGTTTATAAGTGTCATTGAACACCGAGGATGGTGTTCCCCCAAGGGAGATGGTTTTGTAACAACCCTGGTTAAAGATCCATGTAATAAAGTTAATAATCGAAAAATAAGACCAAGGTCATGGGACATGTATTCCAAGTTGAATTTTGGGAAAAACATAGTGATCGTGATCACTTGTGATTAATAAATGGCTATGGAAATTGGCAAAGGAAAAGAGGCATTAATTGGCATTTTATTTATGAAATAATGTAAAATAGGAGAAAAGGAAGGTGAAAGGTCACAAAATTTCATGTGAGAAAAATTTAAGGAAAATTAAGGAAAAATGAAGAAAATAGAGGCCCCAATGATAAAAAGGCTTTTGAGGATCAGTTCACAACCTTTTTTCAGTTTCATCTTGGACCTCTCTTCTATTCTCTCTCTCTCTCTCATACTCTTGCACACTTATATGTTTCTTGGAGCACTCTTGGAAGATTGTGGCATGCTTTGGATTTGGATAAAGGTGTTAGACTCCTGTAATTTATAGAATCTCAAGGTGATTGATTATTTCTGTTCAGATGGTTTATATATTGGAAATAATATTCTATGACTGTAATTTATTTCCATGAAGGTACTTCTGGCACAAAATATGGCAAAGGATGGTTGTATTCACCTCATTTCCAATATAGTCCAAACTAAGCCTAAAAGCATTGGCTAGCACTATCCATCTCATCAAATCCGCCAAAAACCCACATACATAAAGCTTTAAGACTTTATATTAAGCCTTGACACCTCCATTTCATCTCCGCCACCCACATTAGGCCTTTTGATATATATATATATATATATATATATATATATATATATATATATATATATATATATATATATATATATATATATATATATATATATATATATATATGTGTATATATATATGTATGTGTATATATATATATATATATGTATGTATATATATATATGTATGTATATATATATATGTATGTATATATATATATATATATATATATATATATATATATATATATATATATATATATACCACAATAAACCTTGCCTTACCACAACAAACCTTTATCCCATTGACCCTTTCCTTGCCTTTTCGCATCGGAATTTCGCAAATATTCCTTGCCAATTCATTTGCTATTTCACAAACTTCCCGATGCGATATTAAAAGGACCCACTTTTCCCTGCCACGCCACCCTTCCCCACCGCTCATCGCATATCGCAATCGGTGATTTATAAGTTTATTGTTAAGGTAAATCATAAAATCTACCATGTGCAGGTTGCGGGCAGACCCACCTTTCCCTGCCATGTCACCCTTTACCCTCCGCTCATCGCATATTGCAAACAGAAATTTATAAGTTTATTGTTAAGGTAAATCATAAAATCTGTGATCTGTGGCCTACTAGCGAAACCAACTTCCCTACCACAGCACCCTTTCCCCACTGCTCATCGCATATCACAATCGTCGATTTATAACTTTATTTTTAAGGTAAATCATAAAATCAACAATCTGCAGTATTGTTTGATTGTCGATTGGATCCTTCCGCTACCCGAAAAACGCGTCATACCCCAGCATCTGACGACTCATCCCCATTGACCTCCTTCCACCTTCCATTTCACCTCCGACCCCACCATCCATTCATAATCTGCTAACTATCCCTCACCTCTCTTTCATCCCCACGCATTGTCCCACATCCAACGGTCCGTGATAGCCAAGACGTTGCCTCTCTCCCTTCAACCTCCAAGATATAACCATAGTTGGTCCAACACATTTTGCAGTTAAATATTGCATGTATTTTCATTATCAAAGGTTGGACCTTGTTAGTCTCTGCATCGTAAGAACTTTTTGTATTGGAACGTTGTAATTTTCTGGAGCTGGGCATCAATAATAAGAGACCGTTCACAAGATTCTTGAGCTATGTTAATGGTGATGTTTTTCTCTCTGTGTTAATGTTTTCTCTATCTTTCATGCTGTGCATCAATTTATCTCATCGTAAAATAGAAATTTTAGATTAAGATTTGCTGAGAGAGCACCTTAATTTTTTCTGTGTTTACTATCATTATGTTTTCTTCTGAAGTATAGTTAAATAATTATTCACTACTCTTTAACTATTACTGAACTCACTAATTTCTTCCATTTCATAATTCAAACTGCCAGTAAGATCCAAGCTACATAGTTAGCTTTCCCTATGAATGCCCTCAAAAATTTGATGCACGATCTAGCCTTTTCTGACTCCATAGCCCAATGGATTAGTCTCTGCAGACCTGCTCATCCAACCAACTAAATCAATCAAAAAAACCAATACCACCATTATTATAACTAGCCTAACATCAACATTTATAACCATCAAGCTAAATCATAAAAACAGAGAGAGCCCTCTCTGAGTCTAGGAAGCCTAGGTCCTGGATTCCAAAGCAGTTTGTTGTTTTCCTCTATCGTTTGTTCTCGCCAATATTATAAATTATAGGGCCACAACATAATGGCGACCATACTGGGGAGCTATTGAAAAGCTTATCATTTCATCAGAACTCAAAAACCCCAGTAAAATTGTATGATTCAAGTATTTTCCAAGATTGGTATCTGGTTGTTGATGGTGTACAAACAAACAGACACAAGAAGTTTGAAATCATCCACCTGGAGACTCCAATCCAGATCAGTCCCATTCAAAGACTCTGAAGCATGACAAGGCAATCTGGAAAAATCAGGTATTCAAGCCCAAATTGTATTCAAGAGATTTTTGGTTTTATCTGTAATTATGTTCTATCTTACTCTAAGCCTGATCAAGAATACACTACTGAATTTTACATTGATCATTTGCAAATTTATGAGCCTCAAGAAGCTAAACCCAAAATTTTAGATCATGTACATACTCATACACCTCTGCACATCTTGGATACACCTGTGGAAAACCCAGTGAAACATGAGCCTTGTGCTTCATCTACTACTCTTGCTAAATCCCCAAATGGTTATAAGCCTCCTGCTTTACCTCCTATACATGTAAAAGTCCCAAACATTTACAAGCCTCTAGTTTTGTCTCCTACTCTCCACAACCTCCTTGCAAATTATAGCAATAATATACCTACATTTGATGGAGAAAATGCAAAGATCACTGCCGAAAATCACATTCAAAATCTTCAGTATTTTCTTGACCTATTTGAGGTGGAAGAAGATGATGTGGGTATCTGGATGTTTTCCCTATCATTGCAAGGTAAAGTTAAAAATTGGTTTAAGAATATTCCAGCTACAAGCATTAGAAATTTTCATCAATTCACTCAAGTTTTCCTAGATAGATGGGTGGTCATGGGAAATGTTTTTCTCATCATAGAAGAGTATAAACATTTAAAAAGACAGCCAGGGGAGACAATACAACAATTTTTAGCCAGGTTCAATAAGGTATACCATTCAATACCTGCTAAGACAAATCCACCCCCAGGATTAGACCTCTTTCACTACCTAGAGGCCTCTGATCCAGAGATGGCATTCCAGTTAAGAGAAAGGGACCCTGCAACCCTTGAAGAAATGAAAAATATGGTAGTTGATGTGGAAGCGAATATTCTGAATAGAGAGGAAAAGTTAAAAGAAATTAATAAGGACAAAATAGAAAAAGAGCATTTGATATCTTCAGAGATAAAACTAGATATCTTGGCAAATGCAGTTAATGAAATGATACATGAGATTAGCAGGAAAGAGGAACTTGTTTCTCAAATACCTCATGTTTCATTAGTTCCAGAAAATAAAAGGATCAATGTACCCAAGCAATGTGCAGCTCATCCTTGGTATCCAAAGGCTGAAAATGATTATTTCATCTACTCTATTCACAACATAGCCAAAGATGAAGCTAAAAATCTGATAATGTTGGAAACATCTCTAGGAATGATGTACATGTTAGATGACCTTGCATACAGAGAAAACCTTATAAAATATGATTATCAAGAGGAAGATTATATGGTTGAGATTGAGGTTGATTGTTCAAAGCAGCCAACACTATTTTCTTGGGAAGAACAAACCCAGTTATCAAAGTGCAAAGATGAAAATCAAACTCTGCATGTTGAACAAGATTGTAAGGAGGAAAATGTAGAAAGTTTACAAGTAAAAAATGCCTACCCATGTGTTTTGCCTCACTCTTGAGAGAACATTACAAGTATATTGTAAATGGGAAGGATGAGGAATGTTTGAATGAATAAGTTAAGGAACGGAGGGATGATACAAAACCTTTTTCAAATCCAAAAGTTTGGTCCCTGAATACTCTTGAATATAAAGTCTTAGATGAAGTCACAGTGTCTGAAACAGATGATGAATTATTCCAGTTCAATTCTCTGCCTTTATGTTTTAATTTATTTCAGATTGTGAAAGGGAGTCTTCGTCACATTCTAGTTGATAATCACAGGAGAAAACATGAAATATCAGTGGAACCAGTGCTACAACCATCTAAAGCACTACATGACCCAATAACTGATACGTTGGATGGTTTATCTTTCCAAAGGTAGCCTTCATGTATTTGTAATGCTCTCAAAATCTGCTATGATATGGATATGATTAGACAGTCTGCCCCATTGTCTTATTCAACAGAAGTAGTGGCACAAAACTCATCAGGTAAAATGCAAGCATGTTCCGATTTGTTCTAAGACATGGAGAGCCCATTTGCAATACCATGTAATGAAGTTGAGTTGCCTGAGTGAAAATACCCATAAATGGGTCAAGTGTATCTTGATCCAGTGGCTGTCTATATGGAGAAATTTTTCTTTACAAATCCAACACATATTTCCAGCATGTCAATTTTTTTTCAAGTATACCAAGAGCCATGTAAACTAGATCATGCTGGGAATTTCTATCAAACACCATTATCAGGTTTATCTTTGAACATGGTGAAAAGAAATGAAAGAACAAAGATATTAGAGCAGCTGCTTGATTGGCTGCATTGGCATTATTGTATCATTTAGAGCAGCAATGATTTCAGTAGGTTAGGGTAGGTAAGTGTGCAAATAAGCTCGGTACCTTGAGCATTTTTCCAGTTTTAGTTTCAGATTGATTTTTAGTTTTTGTTTCAAGTGTGTTACAGACTTCAGTTACAGAGAGTTCAGATTTCAGCTTGAAGGTTTTCAGCCATAGAGTTTTTGTAGCAAGTTTGGGATTAACCCAATGGGTTAGGCTACTAGTCTACGACGTTCTTGACACCTCCTGAAGGAGCTGCCATCCCTACCTAGAGCCACTATTAGACTCCTATAATTTACATAATCTCAAGGTGACTGATTATTTATATTCAAATGGTTTATATATTGGAAATAATATTCTATGACCATTATTTATTTCCAAGAAGTTACTTTTGGCACAAAATATGGCAAAGGAAGGTTGTATTCACCTCATTTCCGATATAGTCAAAACTAAGACTAAATGCATTGGATAGCACTATCCATCTCACCAAATCCGCCAAAAACCCACATACATAAAGTTTTAGGACTTTATATTAAGCCCCAAAACCTCCATTTCAGCTCTGCCCCCACATTAGGCCGTTAGATATATGTGTGTGTGTGTGTGTGTGTGTGTGTGTGTGTGTGTGTGTGTGTGTTATAAACCACAATAAACCTTACCTTACCACATCAAACCTTTACCCCATTGACCCTTTCCTTGCCTTTTTGCATCGGCATTTCACAAATATTCTTTGCCAATTCATTTGCTACTTCACAAACTTCCCGATGCGATATTAAAGGGACCCACTTTTCCCTACCATGCCACCCTTCCTGACCGCTCATCTCATATCACAATCAATGATTTATAAGTTTATTGTTAAGACAAATCATAAAATATGTGATCTATGGGCTGTGGGTAGACCCACCTTTCCCTGCCACATCACCCTTTCCCCACCGCTCATCACATATCACAATCAGTGATTTATAAGTTTATTGTTAAGGTAAATCATAAAATCTTCAATCTGTGGTATTGTTTGATTGTTGAATGGATCCTTCCATTACCCAAAAAATGCGTCATACCCCAGCATCCGATGAATCATACCCCATTAATCTCTTACCACCTTTAATTTCACCTCCGACCCCACCATCCACTCATACTCCACTAACTATCCCTCACCTCTCTGTCATCCCCGCGCATCATCCCACATCCAACGGTCCATGATGTTTTTCGCCCCCCCCCCCCTCAACCTCCAAGCTTTAACCACAGGGGGGCGGGGGGGTTTTAACTGGGTTGTATCCATTACCACAAACTCGACTACATGGTGCCCCCATAATACTCCACACCCCCCATTCCGATACCGCTCACCGCTCTCAACCCCGCCCCCCGAAAGTTGTTTTTGCTGTCCACCAAACTGTCGTGCCTTTTTACCGTTGTCTGTACCACTGGAACCACGCTTTCTCTCGCCTACCTGCTTCACCTAATCACATAACCTCCCGCCAACAAATTGTTGTGCCATGAATGTCCATATTGTTGTTCAATGGGCTCACGCCTAATCAACGGCCACCAATTGGAGAAAAGTGCCAGCACCGCATCATAGATAATGATCCAGCTAAGGCAGTCCAAAGGCAAAGCCAGATGTTAGAGCCACCCATCGTTGCCTCTTCGTGACCTCCTGATCCACCTTAAAGCCTACTTTTGGATTCACGAAGAGTTGCCTAAGTTTTGGATTCATGAAGATCTGCGAAAGTTAATTCCACGGGCAGTGTTTGTCAGAGATTTTTTGTTCGGCCTTTGCATGGCCACGCTTGAATAATTTTAGTTTGATTGTAATTAATGAGAATTTTTCCAAAGCAGATAGGGCAACCGACACAGTTTTCAGTTAAATACTGCATTTATTTTCATTATCAAAGGTTGGAACTTGTTAGTCTTTGCATCGTAAGAAATTTTTGTATTGGAACGCTGTAATTTTCTGGAGCTGGGCATCAATAATAAGAGACCGTTCACAGGATTCTTGAGATATGTTAATGGTGATGTTTTTCTCTCTGTGTTAATTTTTCTCTGTCTTTCATGTTGTGCATCAATTTATCTTATCGTAAAACAGAAATTTTGGATTAAGATTTTCTAAGAGAGCACCTTAATTATGTCTGTGTTTACTATCATTATGTTTTCTTCTGAAGCGTAGTTAAATAATTCTTAACTGCTCTTTAGCTATTACTGAACTCACTACTTTCTTCCATCTCATAATTCACACTACTAGTAAGATCTAGGCTACATAGTTAGCTTTCCTAGTGAATTCCCTCAAAAATTTGATGCATAGTCGAATCTTTTCTAAATCCATAGCCCAATGGATTGGCCTCTGCAGAATTGCTCATCCAACCAAAAAAATGAATCAAAACAACCAATACCACTATGACTGTAACTAGCATAACATCAACATTCATAATCTTAAGGTACAAAACCAAATAAAAAACAAAGAGACCCGTCTCTAAGTTCAGGAAGGCTAGGTCCTAGATTCAAAGTGGTTTGATGTTTTCCTCTATCATTTATTCTTTCCAATCTTATAAATTATAGGGCGCCAACAGAAGGCAAAGGAAAGGCATGAAAGCGAAAGAGGAAAACAAGATTATAAACTACAACTGGTTTTCTTTGCAGGTACTAAGTTGCATGTATGATTTTCTTGCTAGTTTTGGCATTCATGGCATATGCATGCAGTGATTTGGTTATGATTTTTAATTGTCATGGATGATTGTTGGATTGACAGTGGTTTTTCCAATCCTTTCCATTTCTTGGATAACCATGGTGTTGTGGGTTTTCCCATTTCTTTTGTGATTGGTGCTCATGTTCCTTATAGCTATGGGTTGAGTTACTATTCCTGGAAACATTGGTTGGAAAAACACTCTGGAGCCCTTGGTGGGTTGAGTTACTAGCCCTGGAGCCTTGGTTGGAAAAATTCTCTAAAGCCCTATGGAAGCTCTGGGTTGAGTTACTAGTCCTGGAGACGGGTTGGAAAAAACGCTTTGGAGTCCTAAAAAACTTGGGTAGAGACCGATTTGGTGATGGTTAGTGATATCCGACCGTGAAGTGGAATCATTGGTTAAGGGTTGAGGTGGTTTGGCCTCTGGAAGCCCTATTTTTCTTTTGATAGGTTATTTCCATGATATCCCACATTCATGCGTTGTATATGGCATGGGGGTGATTGGCTGAAAGAGAGATTTGGTTCAACACAATCTATGGTCGAGTGGTACGTGGAAGTCCCTAACTTGGTTGAATTTTCATATGTAATAAGAGTGTTTTTCCTCTTGTAATTCATGAGTATTTATGCTTGTTATTATGTGGTTTTGATGATTGTTCTATTAACGTTATTATTCTGGTTATATGTTGGTTATCAGAGTGGTTTTATGACATATTCTATTTATGTCCTTTAACATATTTTTATTATTAAATGAATGGTTATTGAATGCATGACCAAATAGATGTCTTTGCAACTATTATGAGAAGTCAATAGACCTACTTGTTGATTCTCAGATAAGTATGAGACCCCTATGTTCAAATATGTATATATGACATGTAGATTGTATGTTTACAATGTGTTTGACAGAATGTATTTCATGGTTAGGATGGGTCAGGTTAAGTCCTTGATCAAGTTTTGAATTAAAGGCTTTTTCTTTGTGTCATTTATTGTTTTTGAGAGTTTCATCAAGTTTTGGGTAGAGGCCTAGATCATAGCCCTGAAAAAGTGGCCCAGATCTCGAGTTTTCTCACACAAAACTGAGTACTTTATTCTATGGTCGTTGGGAGGCAGGATTATGGGAGAAACCGAAGGGTTACATTCTCTATCCTACCTTGTCATGGGAGCAAATGGGAGTCCATATCATTAAAAATTCAAGTTAACTAAAGGGTTTAGCACTTGGAGTGGTTGGTTAGCTCCTGGGGGTCCTGTAGTTCCTAAGGGTGGTTAGTATGGTTTTAGTCCATCGATTCCACTTCCTTAATTGTACTTAGGAGGTTGAGTCGTATCATATTAACTCTTCATCACATATTTACCCCATGGACCAGTGAACTTGGGGAAGTGTGAGAGGAGGGTGCTACATTCATCTTTCCAAGAAGGTCAGGTTTATTATGTCAGGGGCGTTTAATGTTGTATAAATGAATCATTCATATGGATATCTCATGCTAGCTTCAGTAGTATCAGAAATCAGAGTGGACCTAGCTTTATAAAGGGTGTTCCATCTAAGCATAGTAGAGGCACTTGGATTTATTGTTCGATTTATTGCAATGGGTCCTATGAGAATCTATAAAGACAAGCCACTAGATAAGCCACCAAATTTCTACCAGGAAAATCGATAAGTGAACTATCTCGAGGTCCATGATATATTTATCCTTGGATCCTCATTCATCATGGTTATGATTCAACCATACAAAACCCTTCCCATTGAATTCCATTTGCTAGGCCGCACACTGTCAACATCATAGTTGGCCACCAACATTATAGGGTATCTCTACCCTCAAATATTCATTCATCGCGGTTATGGGTCAACCACAGAAAACCCTTATCATTGAAGTCCATTTTATACACCACACATTTTCACTATCACAATTGGCTCACAAGCATTACAGGGTATCTCTATCCTTAGATATTGGTTCATCATGGTTATGGGTCATCCAAAAACCAAAGATTATGGGTCAGCCACACAAAACCCTTTTCATCAACAACACTTGGTTTTGGGTCATAAACGAACACATGGTTATGGGTCCACCACACAAAACCCTTGTTTTCATTGGTGTATGTTCAACAAAATATTCTCAGGAGGGAAATTTATGCAATGGGGGACCATTTCTTCATAAGGGGGGATGAATGATACAAATGCAAAGTAGCATCCACCCATGGTATTTATCCATGGTATTTCCCATTATATTTACTCACGATATTTACCCATGGTATTGCAACACAAAAAGGACATAAATAACAATTCTCACTTCATAACAAGACATATTAGGAAGGGAACAATGTAGTGGTAAATGGTTCCTTCATTGTAATAAAGAGCTATTATATTTCATATGTTTTGAGTAATTTACTATGTGTTTTCGGTTCAATGTTTGAGGTAAATTTTTATGATATTTCTCCTCTTTCTCTCCACATTCATAGCTCCTAGATCTTAGCCTCCTGAGATCTAGATCACTCTTGATCTTCATTCTTCTTGAATCCAATCATGTAAATCAATCTTATCATCAAGATACCAAATTGTCCAAGAGCTAGGGTTCTTTATTTCAAGTGGAAGTGATTAATTCACAAACCCAAGGCTTTCTTCTCCAACCCTTTTTTTCTAGATAGGTTTAACAATATGATTGGATAGGGTTTCATTTCCAAACTCTAATGATCTGATTTAGTCTAGGGTTTAACAACCCTAATGCTTATCTTTATCAACTAGTTATAGGGGTTATTAAGAAGCATTCATCCTTGCATTCTTCATTATTTCAATATTGACGCACTTATATACATTTCAATTGTATACCTCATAGTGTCAACTCACTTGCTTGTTTCAAAGATTGTTTGTATAATCTATTATGTTAATAATTGAAGCCAAGGAGGATTCTCAAGAATAATGGCAATCAACTATATTTATGGTTGGGGTTCCTACTTCTAATGGTGTGAGGACTAATTGGGACTTCATACTGGGGAGACACCCTTGGTTCACGAATTTCTAGCACCATCAAAAATAACCTAAAAAGACCAAATATTATGAGTGTTATACATATTTTTTATCTTTATCTAAATGTTTTTGAAATATTTATGTGAGAAATATATGTTTGCCTCCTTGATAATGGGATCAAACATTTTTTCTTGATCAAATTTTGTTCAATGATGAGAAATGGGCCCTTAGACTATCTTCAATATAATATATCCATAATAATATGAGAATGGGTGTATAACACATATATGAGCATGTGCAACTGACACACAAAGTACAGGTTTAGGTAATCCTAGCAAGCACCAACTTGTTTGAGAGGAAGTAGTATCCTAGCCTTAGGATCACTACCTACAACTCGTACATGTTACCTAAAAATGATCCAGCCTAAAACAATATTGTACACGAGGATAAGGAGATAACACCAAATGTACATGTATATTTTCAGGAAGGAGTCAACACCTATAGTTGTATGAGGTGGGTGATCTAATAACTATTATTTTATAACCCACTTCTTGCATCATTGCCAATCATCACAAAGGAAAGGAATTAAAATAATGATTTTCAATATGGTTAGGAGGCCTACATCATTGTGCCCAATATTGGACACTCATAAAGATACTTAATAATATGTATATCATGTGTTGCATTTATCATCATACTGGCATCCCCCCCCCCTCCCCCAAGAGGTCGTTAGGTCTGGATATATGGTTGGTTCATATTGAACATTATGAGAGAAAACTAAGGGTTCATTCCAATTGTAGTGAGCCCCACCATATATCCCTCCCTGGCATGTAAGGAGTATTATTGCCCTACTCATTTAAATTCCTAATAAAGGACTTGTTATATGACCAATTCGAGGACTAGGAGGCCAGTATAAGTCTAACCAGTTATTAGTAAGGGAAGTACTTGCTAAAGGACTTGCCAATGGTAGGTTACTCTTTTGAACTACGAGTGATATAGATAGCATGAGTTTTTTTCCCATACAAACCATACCTGTTGATGTCATTCATCTCTACGCATTTCTCTTTTTAATCTTCATCTCTTTGTCATGGAATCAAACTCAGTGACCCTAAAAATTATCCACCTATGACTATAGGAGATCGGGTTGGAAAATACACAAGTAGTGGCCATGTCATACACCACTTTTGTTGAAATCAGGGGACTCCTCAAAATAATTCCAACATATATTTCCAAAATTACGAATACCATTACCAAATCCTGATTGGTAGCTTCCCAAGAATGATCAATACCGACTACTCCATATTTTGAGTCCATGTACTCAATGGTGTGATCTATGGGAGAGTTTTCCTTTTCCACTGAGGCACTTAGGATAACCTCCTAGCTTCCTTTATATCTCAATCCCAGTGAAAAAAAATCTAAAAATACTTTGGAGTGTCAAGACTTATTGGGAAGTGAAATTGAGGCCCCTATATGTCCCTCAAATTTTAATACATCAAAGCTTCTTCATGATCAAATAAAAAAAAAAAAGGAATATTGTCCAAATCTGAAGCACATTGATCATGACTTCACTCATACAACTCACAAGAGGGACCCTTAATTACACCCGAACAAAGGTGCCCATTCTTGTAATAGGATATGAAATCTATGAATAAAAAATCCCTCACAATATTATTCAGGTGTCCTTTTATACTCTTTGTGAGAACATAGTGTTTGAAAAATTCAATAGATTCCTTAAACACTTGATATGTTCCTTTCTCAATTGAGTACTGTTCAAACTAAACATGATTATGACTAGGGAAAATATGTGCCTTAAGTAGCAAATTTAATTCTTTTACGCGTGTGGTTCCAGACTGCTTAAACAACATTGAAGCAATAATTTCTTTCATTACTACTACACTTGGCCGATCTAAAAGTGTAATTCCTTGCAATCAATTCAAAACATATTGAAAACATGCCCATTAACCAAGATTGAAAACACCTATGGAAACATCCACCAGTATATATAAATATGTATTCTAAGTATGCATAGATTAGCCCCACATAATGACCAAATAAGTTGGTTATAAAAGAATGACAAAAATATCAGCACCATAATAATAACAAATAGGTCAAATCATCGCACCATGGAAATTAAAACCCACCTTTGATAAACATACTTCAAGGTTTTCTTTGGTTGATAGAAATTTGACAAGTACATTTTTTAATTTGTGAGCCTTCAACCATATTTCATTAAGGAAATTTTCCTCATTAAATCTAAATTGCACATTGTTTTCATCCTTGCAAAAGTATCTGCTAAAGATAGTCTTCATCGTTAGGTCTTACCACTATAGATATGGAATCCATTTGCAAGATCTTATTTTCAATGGCTATTTTGGAATAATCAAGAGCATATACTTCATTAAGTGCCTTGACAAACCTTTTAATAAGACATATGATTATGACTTGTGTTGGAAAGGTTATTTTGTATGAAGTTTCTATAAGTGGTGGTGTGCCTAAAAATATAACGTTGGATGCTCAACTAGAAAAAATATATGATCAACCTAAAACTATGGTGCTTTCCAGAAATTGAACTTATATAAATGTTGTCATAATTTCCTTTAAGAAATGCACCCTCCAACTTCCTTCATGCCTACATTCAGACTCATGGGCACATCATGTTGGTTACATGTTAGGACTATTCAAATATACTATATCTATTTTAAATTTAAGACCAAAATATTACACCTAGGACTAGGGGCTTACAACAATATGCCTTTTTGAAATAGGCTCAAAAATTGTGGAAGTATGCCAATGGGGTCATGGTCCAACAATGAAGGAAGTATTTTGGGTGATTCAAATATGTGACTATTGGTTTTATTGAGTTAAAATCCAAACTAGAATATATTGTTGTATGTGGATTTTATACATAGATTTAAATTCAAAATACAATTGTTGTGGTATCTGGCCATATATATGGGAGATATGGTCAACATAAGTTGAGCTAAAATTTGTTCCCCATAAGGTCACTGATCCACACCATAGAAGTTCCATCAATAATGTTGAATCTGATTTTTTCATAAACCCTTGTCAAAACCTCAAATATGTGATCAAAAAAATTGTTAGGGAAACATTCAAGAGTGTATACACTACAATTCAAATAGATAGATAATTTCAATAGTTATTAGGGCTATATCTAATACAAAAATCATGTCAGAAAATCACACTTTCTCAACACCAACACATCATACAAATTAAATAATGTTGAATTATCTCAACACCAGCTTAGTTGTTCATTGCATCAACAAATGAAACACCCAAATCAAATCTACAAAATAAAACCTACAAGTCAAATTTCAGACAACAAAAAAAATATTTCTATTACACATAAAAGATTACATTACAACAAAAAAAACTTCTAGAAATTTGCAAATGCAAAACCCAAATCAACTACCTATCACAACTACAATGTTCACCCAATCAAAACTAGCAAATAGAAAGCCCTATCTATCACAACCTCTTACAAACAACTCAACAAAACTAGTAGAGGTGAAAGGAAAGGTACTCCTACCTCTCTTGCTACTACATGTGCCAAAAGTGTTTTGCATGTTCTTGGAGCTCCTACCAAGAGTACACTCTTTGGTATTTTTTTTCCCAAATTACTAAAGTTTAAGGTTCCTTGTAGGCATGCAACAATTTTTAGCATAGGAATACACAACACAACCCAAAATTGCAACTCTCTTTAAATGGTAATTGAGAACAAAAGGCATATTATTAAACCCAAAAATGTGTCCAAAGATTCAATTATGGATTTGATATCAATTTTGAATATCTTGAACAGTAGACATGCACACCATTAAACTAACAATGTCTAATTGATGAAGAATAACTATCAACTTCAAGTTTATTAGAAATTAATTCAAGTAAATCATGATGCACATTTGCAAACAAAGTTCATAAAAAATATTCAAATGTTACTAATGTATTAAACCACACTGAATAAAAAACTAAGAACAATACGCATACACATAGAGGATATTACAAAAAAAACATGCGTACTAGAAATCTATAAACACTTCAACTATTGGAAGAAAGGCGAAGTACAATATAGTAATATATGGATTTCTATAGTATTTCTAATAGTAAAACCAAAATAAATACTAGAGCGTACAAAACAAAATGTCAACTACATTTAGGGAAGGATCTTATAATGTTGATTAATTATCCATCTTATATTTTCAAATCACAAATGTATAGCATTCACTAATTTCAATGGTAGAAGGTGTGACACAATATTTGCAACACACATTATTATCTCATTATTTTCCCACCTACAAAATACAATAAATGACATTACAATCATTCTCTGTAAAGGTTTCATGTGTCAATAATTTGTTATACTTAAGTCTACATATTAAAATCATTATATTCATCTTTACACTCTCACCATTTTACCATTGTGTATAAATACAAAGTGGTCAAAATCTTCTTGCATATCCAATTGTTCTCTAACTTCAAATAGTTTCCAATCCTCCTCCATTGATAATTTTATAAAAAAATTCACCATTCTTTAAAACATCAAGTGAAATTATTGGAGACTGTGTTATGTCATCATCATCTTGTTCCTTTGTAGCCCAAATCCATTTCCCCATTTGTTGAACATGTCTCCACCTACGAAATTTAAATGAGAGATATAAAATTTGTCTTTAAATCCAATACCTTAAAGAATCAAACGAAAATACTTTGTATCAATATATGATTTGTTACATTCATAAGTAACTCCCTCTTTGTCGCTTTTGAACCTAAAAATTAAGAAGCATGATACTATTAACAATAAAGAATAGTGAAATTACTTACTTGGAAGAAAAGGTGTCATGACTCAATCTAAACTCAATTTCTTCTCCACTTTGGTCATGTACTCTTCCATCCCACCCAGTGAAAAGCAAAATTGTAAGTAGCTCACTGAAAGGTTTTGATGTATTATACATTTTACTAGTTTTCCAAATTGAATCCTCATGATGAAATAAATGAACAAACATAGAGAATGACATGAAAATGGATTTGTGTACATGGATTCCACCTTTTTCTTTCATTCCAATTTGCGTTTTCGAAAAATAACTTCTAATGGAAAGAACTTATTGAAGACTCATCTACACACAACCATTCTAATAAGTTGAGTGAAGGAAAAGGAATTTCTTTGAGATATCCACATGATCCTATTCTTTTTGGAAGAATGTATTAATATTTGTAAAAGAAAATACCTTCCTTCTTTAACCATCCAAGATCCTTACCAACATATAGTCGTGCTTCAATTTTTGAATGAATAGCTTGGAAAAAACTTGTTATGAATTCAGTTGGATCCCATTACTTCAAATTTGATATGCATAAATCTAGGATAAATGTGATAATTCATGTTGCTATAAAAGAGAAATAAGAGATTGGAAATCCTAGAAGTTTGAAATAAATATTAACCATAAAAAATCATGTTATCCAAATTGGTTATCTCTAGTCACAATTGCAATAAATTTTTGGAAAATCTAACTGACTATAAAATTTATCTTTTGACATCTCTCTATATTCATAATTTCATAAACATGTGCCACTTGAATATTTTCCACTTTTTTTCCTCCATTACTCATCCTAAATCATTTTACCAAACCTTTCAAATGGATGTTAATGTCATACAAATGCCTTTTTTTATTGCATGGCTTCCAATTTTTTATGGTTTCAAACCCATGACCTTAGATATTGAGATTGAAATCCATTTTCCTAGATCGTAATTTTTTTTGTATAAAACCATTGATTACAACTCACTCCTAGGATATCGTTGAGCCATTGAACTCTGCAACATAAAAATGAAATAAATCATTGAGAGACATCCAATTCCACTTGTTAACAAAGCTTTGAAACTATATTTACCACACTTTTGAGTTGATATGTATCTTAGGAATTTCTTTTGGTCTTGCATTAAAATATGCATATCTATTACCATGTCACTTAAATGTAAATTATTTGGAAGCTCGCTTAGTGGTTTTTCTTGTGTTGAAGGTGTATTCCATAACCACTTTAGCATAGGCATGGATGATTGAGTTTCATGTGGATTCCATATCTTGATTGAGGACCAATTTCAAATAAAATGATCCACTTTGTCTATAGTTGCACTTAAGGGTGGCCTTGCACTTTCTACTCAACAGGCTATATAAACGAAAACTTTTTCTTAGTTGTGTATAAATGGTTTGGATTCACATGGATGTACATGAGTATATATTTTTGTTTAAAAGATGAAAAATTTATGTGTATTTGGTGTATTTTTTTTTGGTCCATTTTTTTACCGATTCCAGTTCAGAGAGTTTTCCATTTTGATCATTGATTTGGTTCTAATAACATTAATGCAAGGATGAAATAGGAAAAATCTTCTTGAGACATAAGTTCCAAGATATAGAAAACTAAAGTTCTAGGAAGGTAGTTAACTATGACATAATACATGAACAATCAAGGTCTAAATACATGGTTAAACAATAATCGTGTATGGTTTCCCTTGTGAATTTTTCTGTTAATGGAAAATCATGTTCAACAACATGTTGACAGGCAGCTTTCATCTCGAGAATCCCAACAATTCAATTGTATGTTTTGAGAAGTGAAATGAGGTAAGAAAGGTAATGAAGGAGTTTAGAATGCTAGCTTTAAACAGGATGAGGTGACTACCTCACAATGATTTGGTCAATTCAACATCTCAGTTGATTTTTTCAACGAAGTAGAGCCCGAATTGGTTGAAGCCTTTAAAATTTTACACACACAAACATACATGAAACCACAAACACCGTTAGTTCAACTAATAAATGGTCAATCAATGTGCCCCTTGATGTCTATGAGAAAATTGTTGGGGATACTTACATGTGGAACAAAGAGTCAGTTTTCTTAAGGCATACAATATATGCTAAAAAATGATTTCAAGTATAAGATAACTACCACAAATATCTTAGAAGAAATATACACTTTATTCAGAGTTTAATGGGTTTTTTTCTATGGGACTTTCACAAATAGTTTGAAGACAATGTATGGTAGGTGATCTTGTAAAATGTTACAACATAAATATCACAAACAATTCCAAGCATATGTGATAAAAACATTTAGGAACAACAGATATCCACTTTGCATTAAACTAAAAGATGTTAATTACACCATTGATAATAAATTCTTCAACAAATAAGGAGACTGAAATTAGAAAGACCAGTGGACAAGAGTACACAAAATGGTTGTACATGACTTTTGGAGTAAGATAGTACCACTAGCGACACAAGTTATTATTTCCATAGAGATAGCACTAGATATGAACATACCCAATCTCAAATATGTAGTGATCATTAAGGAGAAAATAATAATGATCAACAGTCCACACATTCAACACAATGAGGTAATTCGAACCCCTTTTCAACATGTACAAATAATATTTGAGAGAAATTTGTCATAGGTGAATGTATGACTCACAAACCAGTTCTTCCATATGCTAATTGATCCGAATCTTGGGGGGAGGCCCCCAAGATCTAAAAATTTGAAATGGATCTGACAAGATCTACAAAATTAGAATGCCAGAAAAGAAGAGAGAACACAAAGAAAATAAAACCACAAATAAACTTGTTTTATTAAAACAGAGAATCACTGTAGAAGCTACATTGTGGCGGAAAATCTGTCCTTTTACAAACTGAGGCTTGTTATTTATAGCCTTTTTTGAGTCACAATACCATGTGTAGATACCATAGGCCAATACCATTAGTAGATACCACTTACAATACCATGGGTAAATCCCATGTGTGGATGAATACCATGGGTGGATACATACCATGGGTCACTTACAATACCATGGGTGAATAAATATCATGGGTGGATGAATACCATGGGTTGTTTCCATTTACAATACCATGGGTAAATTCCATGGGTGGATGGATAACATAGGTAGATGAATACCATGGGTTGATGCCATTTTCCATTTGGATCATTCCTCCCTCCTTAAGAAGCAATGGTCCCCATTGCGTGAAGTTCCCTCCTG
Organism: Pinus albicaulis; assembly: GCA_034641835.2. Lineage (NCBI taxonomy): Eukaryota > Viridiplantae > Streptophyta > Pinopsida > Pinales > Pinaceae > Pinus > Pinus albicaulis. Next base: position 1,841,453,598 of record CM076575.1, on the reverse strand, counting down.
AGAAGCCTTTGTTGAATATGAAGAGCCACTGAAGAGAAGGGTTTTGTGTAGTTAACCCATAATTGTGATGAACGAAGATCCGGGGATAGAGATACCATGTAATGCTTGTGACCAACTGTGATATTCACAGTGTGCGGCCTAGTAAATGGACTTCGATGAAGTGTGGGTTTGTGGATGAACCAAAACCATGACAAACGAAGTTCCGAGGATAGAGATACTCTGTAATGCTTGTGACCAACTGTGTGACTAACAGTGTGTGGCCTAGCAAATGGACTTCGATGAAAAATATTTTGTGCGGTTGACCCATAACCGTGATGCTAATTGTTGATGAAGTAGTACGTGCCTACATAGCTTGGGGTGGGAGGGCACGTCTCCAAATAACCCAAGCCGAATTCTGCTATGATGAAACGGATGAATGTGAAGTAGGTGCCTACTAAAGCGGGGTGAGAGGGCACGTCTCCAAAGGTAACCCGCTCCGAATGCTGCTCCAGATTTATAATGAGCATAACTCGGTCAATATAACTCAAAATATTTATTATAACCTATTTTTGGAAATGGAATGATCATTATGCATCATCTCATGTGTTTGAAACCACTATCTAGAGACTCTAGACTCTCATATTTGCGCTGGAACTGTCACGCCGTCACAAAATTTCTAAAAAAATAGTTGATTTTAAATCAATGATAACTCCCACATCCGGACTCCGATTCGACCGATTTTTTTTTTGAACTTGGGTGATTTTTCAAGAGTAACTCAGATCTATCTCCATTTCTCTGAAATTTTGTACTAAAAACTACGAAAAATGACAGGAGAGCCGCCATCCATGAATTGTCGTCAGAAAAATTGCTTCAACATTGCTGATTTTGAATCAGCGATATCTCCCTCATCCGAACTCCAATTTGGCCGATTTTTTTTTTGAATTTGAGTATTTTTTCACAAGGAATCTAGATCTGGTCTTTGTTTTTGCAAATTTTTGACCAAAAGTTTCAGATATGATCTGAAAACTCGCCACCCAAAAACATTCATGGATTTTGCGGAAGATTGTTGCAAAACATTGAAACTGAAATATGTTTCAAACCCTCATTTCCATGGAGGCGTAACCTGAATCTGATACCACTGATCCGAATCTTGGGGGGAGGCCCCCAAGATCTAAAAAGTTGAAATGGATCTGACAAGATCTACAAAATTAGAATGCCAGAAAAAAAGAGAGAACACAAAGAAAATAAAACCACAAAGAAACTTGTTTTATTAAAACAGAGAATAATTGTAGAAGCTACATTGTGGCAGACAATCTGTCCTTTTACAAAGTGAGGCTTGTTATTTATAGCCTTTTTTGAGATACAATACCATAGGTGGATACCATGGGCCAATACCATGAGTAGATACCACTTACAATACCATGGGTAAATCCCATGTGTGGATGAATACCATGGGTGGATACATACCATGGGTCACTTACAATACCATGGGTGAATAAATATCATGGGTGGATGAATACCATGGGTTGATGCCATTTACAATACCATGGGTAAATTCCATGGGTGGATGGATAACATAGGTAGATGAATACCATGGGTTGATGCCATTTTCCATTTGGATCACTAATGTGAGTCCAAATTCACAATACACAACCAATACATTATTTAGCTTCCAAGTGAAAACAGAAAAAGGTTCTTTTCCTCAATCAACAAATAAACATGACTTCACACCAGTCAAAATTGACCTATAGGAAAGGCACACGCACAATCAACAAAAATAAAGTGTTCAGACCTTGTGAACAGTGTAACTCGTCCCTATTATACATCAATAAATCCCACTAATGGTTGTTTGTGGTGTGGCCTTTATAACAATTGCGAAAAAAAACCCATTTGAAACCATTTTCTGCCATTTATAGTCTCTCTTTTCGAAGATTAACTCAATCTTGTAAAAACAATTAACTCAATCTATGATACATTGCTTGGTTTTCATAGTATTTATTTACAATTATAATAATACAAAAATGACCTAATGTTTTTCATATTCTTGTTATACATGACTCAACATTTTTATTCATTCAACATTTGAAAAATGATTAAAACCACCTATTTATTTTCACATATGTGAGTTTTCAAGGTATAACCACCCATTTAAGTTAAATGTTGTCACATCAGTCATCTTATAGTATAATAAATTCTAGTGATCTTATAGTATGATTATTGGTTCATTTCCTTTTATAATAAATGTTAGTGATCTTATAGTATAATTGTTGTGCCCCTATGTTACTATATAGATAAAAAAAAATTAGTTGATGATGTGTAATTATCAAAATAATTCTAAGTGTATGGATTAATGGTGATGAATATGCATGTTGGATATTAATTACATATGATTTGTAGAATGAATATCGATGATAACAATCATATTTACTAAGCCTCATATGATCTCAATCTTGCAAAGTGCTTTGGGTGAGACTTTCCTCTTCTTAGGGATTGAAAATGCTAGTGCATGGACTATAATAGATCCTATTTGTTGAAAATTGATGCAAATATTGGCTTGAAATTGAGATGAAAAGTAGTTGGGCTATTGGGACCCTTTTTTCCAAAGTGTATGATAGTTTGATATCTTGATTAATAAGTTGAATGAGAGCTATGTTTAGGATTGGTGCTTTAGATACAGGTCTCTTTTAAAAGAAGAATCATACTAATCAATAGTCTTACTTATTGCATGATAACCATGACTCTTGTGAGGTATTCCATGTAGTGTTCCTCATGGATTTATTTGAACAATTAAGTTGATTACGAGATAAATAAAAAGTTATAAGGAACCGAAGAAGAGAGATCTAATAGAATGCCCATAATTAGGTTTTGGTGCAGTAGCTCAATCACCAAGTCTCAAGAGAAATAGATATTTAGGTTACTTTCCATATAAAGTTAGAATATTGAGTTTGTAGTAGAGTTGAATTAGTTATTTAAATCAAGAGAAGAGGAGTAGTTCAAGAAATGATCTAATGAAAGCTTGGTTAAGGAGATTGTGACATGGATAAAAAATTTTGAGGTGGAAGAAGATTACATGTCTTTTAGTTCTCCAACCATAGAAGTGTAGGCACCAATTCTTGGGGGTGACCTAGAATGGATTGATTGATATTGAATAACTAAGGGAATAAGGTGCCATGGAAGGAGCACAGCTCTAAGGGGGGGAAATAGGATTTGAAACAAAATGAAATAATTAAGAACTAGCGGATGAATAGAATGAAGAATATTAATCATGATACTATGGTAATGAAGAGGTGTATTAGTGAGGATGGAAACAAAGAGACATGAGTAAAAGAGTTAAAAAGGTTTCAAAGGCATTGAGAGAATACCAAACATTTGTTCAAATAAGGGGATTTAATAATTGGAAAGATACAAAGAGAAGAATAGGCGAGGAGAATATGTTCACAAAATTGGAAGAGAAAGAGAAGTGATGGCAGAAGGAGGTGAGCATATTCTGTTATATGTATCATGATTTTCTAAAAGGAATCCTCAATTTATAAGACATTAATTAGCCTATGGAGAGCGATATCATCACAAAGGTAGAAGAGGAATAAACACTTGGTAATGTGTTCTAATTATTTGAGCTAGAAGAAGGTCAATTAGTAGACATGCTACACTCTAAAAAAAGTGGATCCAATCCAAACCAATCCCCTTGATGAATCTTAAAAGCCTAGAGGTAGTCCCAACTTTTTCTTCTAATTTTGACTTAAAAGGACCTTTTCTTAGTGTTTTAAGGTATAGTAGTAGTGAAGAAAAACACGAAGGTGGAAATACAAGTAAAAGAAGTGGCATATGTTATGTATGAATTTTAGTTCAAGTGAGAGAGTAGGCCTGACTATTCAAACAAGTCCATTAGGTTTTATCTTAGTGAACAATCCAACCAATGATATGGTTATAGTAGTTACAAGAAATTTATGAAGGGTGATGGTTATGAAAAACTAGATTGGTTCTCATGTGGATTCATCTAGAAGGAAAAAATGATTATAGTGCTAGAACCTAAGTCGATAAAGTTCCTAACCACAATGCAAGGGAAGCTACTATAATGGTGCATGAAGTTCATAAGATTGATCCCTAGGTTGCAATTAGGGCCTTAAACGAATTAAAGGTTGGATTTATAGCTGTTGAGATTCAATAATATGATGATCCTAGTGAAAATTAAGCACCTACACTAGGTGGGGCCCATGGGCTATTTTTAGGTGTATGTCTATTTTTAGAATGTTGAGCAAATACTATTTATAGCGAGAGTCTATTTATAGATGGTTGAGAAAATTCTATTTATAGATGAGATTCTATTTTTAGATGTATGTGCGAAGTCTATTTATAGATAGCATGTCTAAAAATAGAATGCGTGTCGATTATTATTATCTCTTAATAATAATTAGACAATAAATAATAATCTATTCTCTTGAAGCACTTGATTTTAGTTAACTGATGTGGCAAACTAGTTAGTTCAAGGAATTTCGAGTTCTAAGGTTCATTGGTGGGACATGAAAGTGGACTTAGTTGTAACTGAGTGATTCGAAGTTCTAACAGAGTTGGATGTGTAGTTATGTGAGTTGTAAATTAGTTTAACTCAGTTAAGTGAGTTAAACTCAGTTGTGCTAGTTGTAACTAGTTGTAACTAAAGATACAGTAGGGAGAGATCAGTGAATTAATTATTTAATTAATTCACAAGCAATGGTCTCACATGAAATCGAATAAATACTATTGTTAACTTCATGCATGTCAGATCCAGTGGAGACCCAGTTGAGAGATAGGTGAAAGGGACAGTTTGACTATCTGTTGTGACATTAGTGGGTGCACTCATGCAACCACACACACATTGGAGATGCCAATGAGGATTGCTCAATAAAGGCAAGGAAGGACTTCATTCATTCAGGGATTGTGATCAGCAAGGATTGCACAGTAGAGGCAGGCTGTCAGGAGGTAGTAAATTGGCGCATGTATTTGCCAATTTTTGCATGACAGTGTAAGATTATTGTATATTGTACTGAGAGCTCTTGGATTAGAGTTTTGTATGAGATGTTTTCATGATCCATGATATATACATAATATATTATAGTGGGGTTTTTAGCTTTATGCTTTCCTGGTAAAAACATCTGTGTTATGTGCGATTGATCTTTCTTCATGTGTTTGCAATTGGCGATTAAATTTCCACAAAGATTTAAGTAGAAGGATTTTGTATTTAACAGTGGCATATAATTTTTATATCAGGAGAATCCAGGAAATACATAATTGTATTAAAATTTCTACATGGTATCGGAGCAAAGAATATTGCAGAATTGAAGCAGTAGTTGAGTTTGTTGGTGGAAACAATTCGCATTTGCTGCAAGAATTTCTTGGTGCGACAGTTGAGTAAACATCGAAACGGATTTCAATGGTTTGCGGCTATATTGTGCACTCAAGGGCAGCTCGAACTACATTACATGGAAGGATAGGATGGAGGCGGTGCTTGAAGATAATGGCTTGAAGGAATTCATCGATAGTGATGTTCCTAAGCCCACTTCGACGGATGTTGCATTACTTGACGCATGGAAAAAGAAAGTAGAGAAGATTAGAAGATTTCTGTTAGAAGGCGTGTGAGACCATATGTCTCAAGCCTTCATGGGAAAGCCACTCCATTTGCTTTGTGGAAGGCTTTGACAGATCTTTTCCAAAGAAATAGCGACCATAGGAAATTGGCACTGAAGGATAAACTCAGAAATATCAAGATGGAGAAGGGCGACAATATTCCTAAGTATCTCACAAAGTTTGTCCAATGTCGGGATGAACTGGGGAGTGTGGGAACCATGGTTGTTGATGATGATTTGGTGAGCTTGGCTCTCTTGGGACTTCCTAAGAGTTGGCATAGTTATCAAGACTATGTCAACAGACGAAAAAAAGTTGCCGGATTGGGAACGACTGTGGTTGGATCTAGTGCAGGAGGAGTTCAGGCGAAACACCAGAGATGGCTCTTCATCAAAGCATGATGATCGCTGCCAAGGGAAGGAAAGGGAAAGGGAAGAAATTCCTCTCAAAATCAGAGGCTAAAGGAAAGAAGCTGGATTTGTCCAAGGTGAAGTGTTTTCACTGTCACGAACATGATCATCTCGCCACTAACGGCCCACAGAGAAAGAAGAACATGAAGGATTTGGAGCTATAGCTCGTGAGGCCCTTGCCTCGCAATTTTAACTTGATTTCTCCTTGATCACATGCTTGATATCAAACGCAATGGGATCGGTGTGATATCTTTATAGTGGTGCTTTCTTCCACATGACGAGAGATAAGGAGCTTTTCAGTGACTTGGAGGAGAAATATCTCCAAATGCATATAGAGATGGGCGACGATGGATGATACAGTGAGACCGGCATTAGTACCATTACCTTTGAGAGGGAGTTAGGTAAACCATTTCATTTGAAATATGTTATGCATGTTCCAGGTCTGAAGAAAAACTTGGTCTTAGTCGCGGTGTTGGAGGACAGAGGCTATGACAATGTTTTCAGCGATGGAAAAGATTTCCTGCGACATAAAACAATGGGTCAAGCCAAGAGGATAGGGATTCGAGTTAAGAATATCTACAAGCTAGAGGTAGATGGTTGCGCTACCATGATGGGCAAGGCGGAAAAAGTGGTGAGCCGAGATGAGGGCGAGTTATGACACAGGCAATTGGGTCATCTTCATCATGGAGCCTTGAAAGTCATGCAAAAAATATCTACTGGACTTCCAATGGGAACACTTGCTCAGTTAGATCAGTGCAAGGGTTGCACCATGGGGAAATATACAAAGGCCACCTTTCATGAAAAAGAGAACCGTGCTTCAGTGATCCTGGAGAGAGTTCACACAGACGTGTGTGAACCATTCTCGGTTGCTTCAAAAAAGAACACAGGTATTATGTTATTTTTGCTGATGACTTTTCTCGTAAATTTTGGATCTACTTCATGCAGAAGAAGGATCAAACGTTCTAAATGTTCTACGAGTTTAAAGCATTGGTGGAGAAAGAGTCAGGGAAGCAAGTGAAGGCTCTGCAGAGCGATAATGGTGGAAAATACATCTCGAACGAATTCAAAGACTTCTGTAGCAAAGAAGGAACTCGAAGAGAACTTATAGCACCTCATAACCCATAGAAAAATGGGGTTGTGAAGAGGAAGAACAGAACGATCATGGGTGTTGCACGAGCGATGCTGCATGTTCAGGTTGTACCAATTCATTTGTGGGTTGAAGCATGCAACACTGCCGTTTATGTGCAAAACCGTTGTCCTCATAGAGTACTTGGCATGAGTACACTTGAAGAAGCTTTTACTAGTAAGAAACCAAATGTTTCTCACTTCAAGATTTTTGGCTCATCTGTTTATGTGCATGTGACCAAGAATGCCAGGAATAAGCTGGAGCCGACTACTGAAATTGGGATATTTTTGGGGTACACAGAAACACCCCATAACTATCATGTTTATTTGCCAAACAGTCGAATGACTGTGGTGTGACGAGATATAAAATTCAATGAGGAGAAAGCCATGAAGTTGTTGCTTGAGAGGGAGCTAGAATTGCATGTAGAGGAGGAACTACTTGTTTCCAAAGATGAGTCTCTAGATGTGGATCAGCCATAGGAGGAGGATCATGGAGTGGAGGAGTCCACTCACACAGAGACAAACATCAGAACTGGCAGAAGGCGTACCACAGAATCTGAGAGGTTGAAGCTTGATGTGGCACAGAATGTAGGAGTCCCAACTTCACAGCGTAGAAAGAGTCAGTCTCCTGACCGATTCACTGGATACATGACTCTCATGAGAAAATGTATCATGACTGAGCCATCTTCCTTTCAGGAAGCAGTGCAGGAGTCCACATGGGTAGATGAAATGGTGGATGAGTATGAATCCATTGTTAGAAACAGTGCTTGGTAAATTGTTCCAAGGCCGGTTGATAAATCAGTGGTAGTTTCAAGATGGATCTACAAGGTAAATCAAGCTGCTGATGGGAGTGTTGAGAAATACAAGGCCAGATTTGTGGCCCAGGGCTTCTCACAGATCGAGGGGATTGATTATGAAGAAACCTTTGCACCTGTCGCGCGATATTCTTGCATAAGGACCATCCTTGCTCTCTCAATGCAGATGGGTTGGCACATTCATCAGATGGATGTGAAGACTGTGTTCCTTAATGAGATCATTGAGTAAGAAGAGTACATTGAGCAGCATGAAGGATTTGAGATCTTCAGCAGCGAGTCACATGTGTGTAGACTCAAAAGAGCATTGTATGGGCTGAAGCAAGCATCCCGTGCTTGGTACACTCGGATCAACAGCTATTTCATCGGACTTGGCTTCACCAAGAGTGAGGCAGATGCAAACCTATACCAAATTGTGGTGGGGGGTAAGCTTTTAATAAATTTTCTTTATGTTGATGATTTAATACTGACTGGTGATGAGCAGCTGATACACTCATGCAAGGAGGACCTTGCAAAGGAGTTTGAGATGAAGGATATGGGCCTCCTTCATTATTTCCTTGGATTGGAAATATGGCAGCGAGATGGTGAAACTTTTGTGTCTCAAGGCAAGTATGCAAGGGAGATACTGGGTAAGTTTCACATGGAGGGCTACAAATCCATAGATACTCCTCTTCCAGGAAACTAGAGAAAAGAGGATGCTAGATCTGGAGAGGTAGTGGATGCTACTATCTATCAACAATTGGTGGGTTTGCTAATGTATCTAGTAAATACAAGACCGGACATATGCTATGCGGTGAACCATCTTAGTCAAGCGATGGTTAAGCCTACCAAGCTCTTTTGGAAGGCGGGCAAGCATGTCATGAGATATCTCAGGGGCACATCTGAGTATGCCTTATGGTACAGACAGACATATGAGGTGAAGTTGCATGGCTTCACGGATGTAGATTGGGCAGGCAGCCCAACAGACAGAAAGAGCACATCAGGAGGGGTCTTCAATATCGGATCTATAGTCGTTTCTTGGTACAACAGGAAACAGAGATCCATGGCACTCATTCCAACGGAAGCGGAATACATGGAAATAAGTCAAGCTGCATGTGAGGCTATTTGGATGAGAAATATTCGGGTTGGTTTGTTTGGTTCTCATTTAGATCCTACAGTGATTCATTGTGATAATCAAAGTTGCATTAAACTCTCGATTAATCCCGTGTTTCATGATAGATCTAAGCATATAGAGATCAGTATCATCATATTAGAGATTGAGTGCAATGAAAGATCATGTTGCTTCAGTACATTCTTACGGAAGATCAGGATGCAAATATCTTGATGAAGGCGCTCACTAGGAGAAAATTCGAATACCATAGAGACAGGATTAGGGTGAAGGATAATCCCTTTCTTGTTGAGAGGGAGCATTGAGATTCAACAAGATGATGATCCTAGTGAAAATTAAGCACCTACACTAGGTGGGGCCCGCAGGCTCTTTTTAGGTGTATGTCTATTTTTAGAATGTCGAGCGAATTCTGTTTATAGTGGGAGTGTATTTATAGATGGTTGATAAAATTCTATTTATAGATGAGATTCTATTTTTAGATGCATGTGTGAAGTCTATTTATAGATCGCATGTCTAAAAATAGAATGCATGTCGATTATTATTATCTCTTAATAATAATTAGACAATAAATAATAATCTATTCTCTTGAAGCACTTGATTTTAGTTAACTGATGTGGAAAACTAGTTAGCTGAAGGAATTTCGAGTTCTAAGGTTGGTTGCTGGGACATGCAAGTGGACTTAGTTGTAACTGAGTGATTCGAAGTTGTAACAGAGTTAGATGTGTATTTATGTGAGTTGTAAATTAGTTTAACTCAGTTAAGTGAGTTAAACTCAGTTGTGCTAGTTGTAACTAGTTGTAAGTAAAGATACACTAGTGAGAGATCAGTGAATTAATTATTTAATTAATTCACAAGTAGTGGTATCACATGCAACTGAAGAAATACTACTGTTAACTACGTGCATGTCAAATCTAGTGGAGACCCAGTTGAGAGATAGGTGAAAGGGACAATTTGACTATCTGTTGTGACAATGGTGGGTGCACTCATGCAACCACACACACATTGGAGATTCCAATGAGGATTGCGCAGTCAAGGCAAGGCATGATTTCATTCATTCAAGGATTGTGATCAGCAGGGATTGCACAGTGGAGGCATGCTGTCAGGAGGCAGTAAATTGGAGCATGAATTTGACAATTTTTGCATGACAGTGTGAGACGATTGTATATTGTACTGAGAGCTCTTGGATTAGAGTTTTTATGAGATTTTTTCATGATCCATGATATATACATAATATATGATAGTGGGGTTTTTAGCTTTATGCTTTCTCGGTAAAAACATCCGTGTTATGTGTGATTGATCTTTCTTCATGTGTTTGCAATTGGCGATTAAATTTCCACAAAGATTTAAGTAGAAGGATTATGTATTTAACAATGGCATATAATTGTTAGATCAGGAGAATCCAGGCAATACATAATTGTATTAAAATTTCTACAATAGCTAGGTTCTAGAGGATAAACATTGAACAACAAATTTTCACTAAGCCAAAGGAGACTAAGAAAATGGTTGGAGAAAGTTCTTGGGAGTATGATGAAAAATTACAAAACTTTATCAATGAACTTTCCTATACTATCCATGAAACTCAACACAAAGAATGATTCATTAAAAGAATGCTGCTCTTTAATAATGTAACATTAATGCAATATTTTTTTATCTTTTAGGTTTTTAATCTAAGTTGACCATTATCTTCCCTCTTTTCTCACTCCCCCTCTCCATCTTGGATTAATGTAATTTCTTTCCTTCCTTCTTCTCTTTGAATTTTTCATCCTAATGATGAATTTGGTTAATAGATTCAAAACATTGACCTAAAAATTTATATTGTGGAGTCTACTTCGTAAAGTTCATTTTTCAAATTGGTGGTTAATGATTGATATACAATTTGTTAATTTCATGGTGATTGGTGATTGATTATAAGTAATTTGGTTTTAGATATGCCTTGAATATTGAACAAGGTCAACATATATAAACAATGCATGGTGAAAACATGGGATTAGAATGTTTGGGGGTTATAGCATTCCAAGAAAAATAAATCACATCAAGGTTGAATTGCTAAAGAGTTGTGGCATGTCACCATCCAAGAAAAGAGTTTTTGATACCATGTTATGTGTTTTGGCAACACTGTAATTAAGATTCTAGTAGAACATGAAGAAAAGGTGCAACATTGAAGATCATAGGCTTGCATTCACAATTTGATCATAAATCAAAGATTAGACAAAGGATGCATCCAACCTGAGAACAAAGGATCAATTAGAGAATGTTTGTTTATGAGGTTTATGAATAGGTTCATCATATTCAATATTCATTGATAGTGACTTGTTTAGAAATTGTAGTTGTTAAATGATTTTAATTGTTTTGCACAAATATCAAAAGCTTTAAAGAGCCTTTCATAGAGAAACATGCCCATGTTTTAGTATTTCATTAACCTCATCATATTGGTTATGATTGAATTTTCTGGTGAAAATACTTTATTTTTATTATTAGATTTAAACCAATTTATGTAATCTTATGTGCATAATAGTGTTTAGAAAGAAAAAAGAAAGGAAGGGGAAGTGTAGAACCCAACAGATATTAGAGGCCATTTATAACGAGGTTCATTAAACAACTATTATAGTGTATTGAGATATTAAGTTCACATGATAACTCTCCCCTTGTGGTTCATTTATGCAACTCTACAATATGTATAAAGTGGTCACTCCTCTTATTACACCCAAAATTGTATTGGAGGAATCCATACATGAAGGAGAAATGGATCATGGCAATATGATTTGAAGATTATGCAATCACTAAAAAACAACCAAAGTATACATTTTCCCTTGCCCATACAAGATGGAACAATTTTATGGATCATACAAATGTATAATACATAAATCTACTCCAAATTAGTGAGAATTAATGGATTTTTTATGATTCTAGCATACAATGGATGTATAATATTCCCACTCCCACTTAGAAATTAATATGAGAGTGGTTGGAATCATATGGAGAAACCAATGACCCCTAAAACATTAGTGAAGTGATGGGATAACACCAAATATTTCGAGGAATTTAGCTAAGGGTGGTACTCCACTTAGAGTTTCAAGTTGTTAGTTTAAGATTTCGTGGTCTTGATGAGCATATCATATACAGAGGAAGACATAACCCATTTCTACAAGACCTGAATCCTTGTGCTCTGGGGCTTTATGAAAAAAAAAGCCATCTTCAAGGAGGTGGAGATCATCTCCAACAACTTGGTCCATGCAATAGATAAGTTCAAGAATTCTTTCCTTCGTTAATGTTTCAAATTATTTATGGCCTCCTACCTATTGGATTGTTAAGTATGTTCTTTTAACCCATTCTCTAACATGTCCTTTGGGTTGGATTTAGAATGTATCTTACAAGCAATGTATTTTTCCACAATATGAAGCACATTCACTACTATCCCAAGTTTTGTAATGACTTGATTGCCCCACTCTATAACCTATCTTTGAGGAGGCGTGCTAAATAGCCACATACATCCGCATGTGGTTCCAATGCATGAGCATAATGAAGAGGTAATGGAGGCCACGTGTGGAGGTAGGGCGACATATAAGCCATTATTACTCCCTTTGTTCATGAGATGACATCGTACTCCCAACGAAATTTATGATTGATACAACCACACTTTTGGTGTATAAAGTTTTTTGTCTAGTCCTAGAGTATATAGGAAATCATTTTTAGGGGGGGTAAATTAGGACGAAAAGGAGAATCATTGACTTGGAAAGTGGAAGCAAGAGGGTTATTCCAAGCAAGAAAATCATACTAGGGTAATACACAAAGCTATGGAAGCTGCTAGTCCATACAAAAGGAATATCTCACCACTAATCAAGTTGGACATTAAAGAAAATAAAGACAAAATTCAATAACATAAATAAGGGTTGCATGACTTCTATATTGATGACAAAACTTTAGCATGAATTATAGATGGAGGAAGTATCCAAGAACATGAAACATTTTGAAGTTATTTTATAACATAAATAACTATATAAAATTTTATTACACTTGTGAAATATATATATATATATATATATATATATATATATAATATATATATATATATATATATATATATATAATTTCTTAAGATAAAAACCACAATACAATTTGCATATTATTTTATAATTTCAAATTAAATATAAGTGAATTTATAGGATCAATAATTGTATTAATTTTTAATCTTAAATATTATAATAATATTATTCATAGACTTGATTTGTCTGAAAATTACAAAGTTACATTTTTGTTTATTTTGATTTCATATGTATAATATAAATAAGTACAGATATTAACTTATAATTAATTTGAAATTGTAATGTTAAATAAAATAAGATGAATATATAATTTAAAAATAAATATATAAAAAAGTACAAATATAATATTTATTGAAAATTGTGTAAAGACATGAAAAATGTGTAAGAATATGTATTATTTCTTTTTTAAAATACGAAATAATAATAATAATATTTTATTTAAAAAGTGTGAAATAACATTTATTATGAATAATTTACTTTATGATTTTAAAAGTACTTAGACCACTACCATGGTTAACCATGAGCTTTTATCCACTATTGAGAATGTGTCAAGTAAGTACATTTAACTCAAACAATGCGAAATCAGAATGATGTCATTTCCTAAAATGTGATTAGTTCTCATAAAGTGAATTTTGTTTGAATATTTACCCTGATCAGGGTGCCAAGCAGGGGAGGGTGGAGTCGGATAGCGCCATGCGGTTGGAAATGTTTGACAGCCATCATGCGTTAAGATCGTGGAAAGGAGGTGGTTATCCTTGATTGTGCGGCCAAATTTGTATTTCCCTTAAATTCCTCCTCTCGTTAAATCAATCATGGAGAATGTTTGTCCATTTTGATAATTCCAACTCTAGCAAGAAATATTTCGCTGCTCAGATAATGGTGATTCCAGCAGCACTTCATATTGACTCTACGCTTAATGTTACTAATCTCTTTCGCTATACAGGGTCACTGCTCATTTCCATAGTGGAACTTCCCTGTCAGGCCAAAATGGCAAAAGGTCAAACTGGAAATCGAAAAGAAACAGGTAGAGGCAAGAAGTTACAAGCAATTCAGACTGCAGACACAAGTAAAAGAGGCAGAAAGAGTAATAAGCAACTTCTCGAAAATATTGCAGATCTTTATGATTCAGAGAATTCAGCTCATATCCAAAAGACTATTCAGGGTTGGGAGAGGCAAAGTGATGCTGAAGACAATGACCTCAAAGAGAAAGAGGCTAGAATAGATTTTATTTCCGACCCAGGAAATATAAGAGGCACGGTTTCTCTATTTCAGCAATCAGTCTAGACATATTGGGAATTGAAATGTGTATTAGCAAAGGCAATGTCAAGCATGCAAGAAAAGCAAGCCAATTCCTTAGTGCTCTTTGAACTCCAACAGATAAAACAAGATATTCGGGAGATGGCTAAGGCACAAATCCAGGCAACTGCTTGCATTGGGAGGATTGAGCATCAGCTCCAAAGAATGTAGCAAGCGGAAATACCAGGGTCTAATGCAAAGGACCCAACACCTGTAGATTCTTCCGATGGATAACATTTCTCTGGTTATAGTTTGTTATGTTTTTGGTAGATAATACTTATAGTATCCGTTTCATTTGCAACTTTTATGGACATAGTAAAGTGGTTATAGTTGTAAGTAGAAGGAAAAAACAATACCAATTTTGGTTGGCTTTTAACTCTCTGAGGTAGCCAACAGACCTGGTTTCCTTCGGGCAGGTTGAAGCAATCGTATACAATAAAATATGTATAGCAACTTGCTCTTTTAAAAAATAGAAAATAGAAAGGTACTACGAAATTTACAAAAAGAAAGAATTTTGTTTGAATATTTTAGTTTTGAGGCCCATTTTTTATCGCAAAATTTCTTTAATGTCGAGTAGAATGCTTTTATGGGCTCAAATGTGACCCTAGAATAATACTTAGATAGGAAAAAATTTGTTACCCAACCTCCTTAATGCCACTTAGGTGGTTAGGTACATGATACCCCTTATTGAGTAACATTGAAATTAATGACTTGCCATTTTCCCTCTTTTTCTTTTTGTTTCAATTGATACAACATTTTCTCCTGAGATTTTCGAAGTCTTGGAAAAACACAAATTGCATTGCATCATTTAATTTTAAAAACTAAGTCATTTCCTTATCCTAATTTCAATTACTTGAATCATACCTCATTTTCACCCTCCCAATAGTGTAGCTAGGGAGGTAAACTAGTGGTGGAGGGTTTGGCTCTTTAGTCATAATTATATTAACATCTCACTCCTCAAGAAGAGTGATAAGGCCATTCAGAAAAGTTACAACTCAACACCATTACATCCTTCTTTGGTATCATCCACTAGTAATTCATCATTGAGTCCTTCCAATAAATGGGTATGTTATCTTTCTACAATATTTTAGCTTGAGAAAATATTTCTTTTAATAAGAAGCTATCATATGCCTTTGCTTATAACAAGTAAGCATTTATAAAAAATATATTCAGCTCATAATCCAATCATTATCTAACTATGGTTCTCACTCTTCGACTTAATTTAAGTATCTCTTTTTTCAAATCAACATAGATGCACATGCTACCATAAGTTGAGAACACATATTATCTATCTTTGCACCAAACATTTATACACCTACATAGGATGTATCCCATGGATAAAATAGACT
Source organism: Pinus albicaulis (assembly GCA_034641835.2). Lineage (NCBI taxonomy): Eukaryota > Viridiplantae > Streptophyta > Pinopsida > Pinales > Pinaceae > Pinus > Pinus albicaulis. The sequence goes on along the minus strand of CM076575.1, from coordinate 1,841,437,875 downwards.
CAAAAGTCAAGTATTTAAGACGGAGTTAGGGAATTCTTATTAGATACAATAAAAACTTAACACAAGGATTGCTCAGTGTCAAATGATACATGTATAAAAAACTTGTCTTTTTGTGAAGATCATAAACCATTAAGCTTGGAAATCATCTTATTTTTCATATGATAGTTCTATTTTACCTATGGATTAAGCTTTAAAACTTTTTTTTCTAATGAGATTATTTTATTTTATCTTAATTAATATAGGATTAAGCTTTAAAACTAAAATTGGAACTCCCTTATCCAATATATCCAATATAAGAATGAGATATAGATTAAACACATAGGGTGCCAAAGAAGAAGTTATTTTATTGACTTTATCACTATTTCAAAGCAATCTTCTAAAGAGGTTGTTAGTTTACATTATACATTTCCATTAAAAGTGAAAAAGTGAATGTAACAAGGAAGCTACATCTTCAAAAGAGATTAGTTTACATTATACATCATCATTGAAAGTGAAAATTTCAATGTAACAAGGAAATTAGCTTTTATTTCGAAAGCTATCAACATACTACATAATAGATTATTTCATTTTAACAATAATATTAAATTAAATTTATAATTATTATATTGATAGATGTATTTATTTTGGAACAAGATTTCTAGAATTTCAATTTAATTATTAATAATTATTATGTCGATAATAAGATTTAATTTTTACAAAATATTTTAGATCATTTTTAATAATAATCATATATCAAAAATTGATATTTATCAAAAAATAATTATTTCTTTTTAACCTTTTTAATTAAATTGATTAATTAAAAAAATTATATAAACCTAAATTATATTTTTTTTTATGTGATATTAATAAGTAATAGCATTGTAACAAACCCTATTTATATACTAACATTTTCCATAATAAAATTATTCGTTTAATATATAATTTACCAATCATCTAATTTATATAATCATAAAAGTTTATTTTATTTTATAAATTTTTAAACCAATTTGACATATTATTATAATTTATACAATCATGATAGTTATCTTATTTTATAACATTTTAAACCAATATTTGACATATTATTATAATTTATATAATCATAATAGTTTATCTTATTTTATAAAATTTTAAACCAGCATTGCATAATATTTGACATATTATTAGAATAAGATATTTTGATGGTTGGAATTATTATGCTTGGGAGAATACTATGGAAATTTGTAGAATTTCAGTGGGAGGCAACTTCAGTGGAAGCAAGTGAGAAAGAGACTTTTGCTAAACCATTAAATTGATCCCTCGTGTAGTGTGAAAGGAACCATTTCCATACCAACCAAAGTCACGAGGATCTGTTTCGAAATTCTCTATGATGGGAATTTAATTATTTTATAACATCAATAAAGTCGAAGGATACGTGCACCTGGGTTTACATCGTACTTCGATCACCATCGCTCCAGATAAATTCGAACCCACTTTTGTTACCAAGAAGAATTCGAACCCACTTTTGTTACCAAACCCACTAACAGTTTACCAAAGGTCTCATGTTCGAATCCCACTAACAGTCCACATAAGCACAACTTTGATACGGGGACCACACGTCGTAGAGTGTACGGGTAACCATGGGAGGAATCGTTTCGCAAAGGTCACATGTTCGAAACCCACTAACAGTCCACATAAGCACAACCTTGGTACCTTTGCAGCCCCGGCCTGAAATCGCTTCAATAAATCCACTGAAGCGCTGCAGCAGCTTCTGCATGAATGATCTTTTTAGCTCTGAGCTTGTATCTGTAATTCAGTGAGATTAAGCGCCAGCCCTATGTCGACCGCCTCGATTCCTCAGCAGGAGATCCCAAAGGTCGGGGGTTTCAGTGGCTCTGCGCCTCGCAAGATTTTCCCCCGGAATTCCAATCATCGAACCCCGCGAGAAGAGGGGAAAATAATGTCTCAGAGTGTTCGTCCGCAGGGCGGAGACGGTGAGGTCGATAATGATGACAATGAGGCTGAAACTGTAATTTCATTAGGGCACGAGGCCCTGAAGAAACACAGAGTGTTCAAGAAATTCTTTGAATCCATGGATGCATTGACTCTGAAGGAAGTGAATAATAGGGAATGGACTTGCCCTGCATGCAGGGGTGGAGTTGGGGCTGCTAACAATTACAAGGGTTTGAAACCTTTGATAGACCATGCGAAAAATGTAAGGCAATGGAATGTTAGGCTGCATCGGAAATTCATGAAGGTGCTAGAAGAAGAGTCCAAGAGGCGAAGCGCCGCTGGTTTTGTTGTACAGGAAGTTTATGGGAAGTGGCTGAACCTGCAAGAGCAGCATATCGATGCTCAGATTGTTTGGCCTCCGATGGTTGTTGTTGAGAACACCGGCTTCAAGCCACAAGAGAGCCAACAGGTATTTACCACTGCAACTAATCTGTCTTAAACAGAAGTTTAAGAAATGTTTTGTTTGGTTAGTGTAGGAATGTATCTGAGTGATGTCTTTTCACAAAATTTAATTCAAATATATGTATAATTAAGTATTTTAAAAAAAAATATTTAAAATTAACGATTAATAAATTAAAATTAAAATACTCTATGAATTTAAAATTAAAATAAATATATATAAAATTTTACAATTTCCAGTGTTGGAAGTTGAGAAAAAATTGAGGTAAAATCTTGATTTCTGTTATTTAAACTAGTTTTTTTACTATAAATATAGATTCAACACTCTAAAAAACTCTTAGGATACTTTGATTGTGCAAATTATTCATCAAATTTCTGTTTTCAATAAATTCTTGTCCGATTTTAAAGAAATTAGGCCAGAAAATTCACCAGAAAAACTTTCAAAAAATCGCACTAAAAACAACTCTTACCCAATTTTAAAGAATTTAGGCCAGAAAATCCACCAGAAAAAACATTCAAAAAATCGCACTAAAAACAACTCCCTTCTCCCTTCTTCTAGAATAAGATACTTTTCATTAAAAATACTTTTGAATATAAAAATCATTGATTGATTAATGCTTAGACTTAATACCTATAAATGACCATTACTCAAAATTAAATGTACCAATCAAAAACTACTCAAAATTCACATAATCTAAGCATAAAAAATCTTTGCGATTAATAAATTTAAATTTAAATAATTAATATTCAATAAATTTAAAATAAAAATAAAAATATATATAACTTTACAGTTAAAGATTTATAAAATTTTAGACATTTCTAGTCATATATATTGTAAAATCTTTCCGATTTTCAATATAGTTAATTTTTTAATTTTATTAAATACATCCTTATATGATAAAACTTTAACTTTCTCTCACTTCATACATGTACATGGACTAAGAATGATGTTCGGTGATACCGAGGAAGCGCATTGGTGTTTGCGCAGTCAACATCACTTTCACTCAGCTTTATATATTGAGTGAGAATGATAATTCCGAAAGTGTGTTGTGGCGTGACACTTGGATTGTCTCTTTTCATTTTCATTGGGTTGATTTGATATATAATAGTTTATAAAAATCTATTTATATTTATAAAGAATAATTAGTTATAAAAGAGTATACTAAAGTGATTTGATTTTATAATTTAATTTAACGGTTAATGTTTCACTTATTTTGATCATTTAATTAATTTTCAATATTTATTTTATTTGGTGTTTTAATTTGTGAGTTTAGAAAATTATTTTTATTTAAACTTATTAAACAGAGTGTTTTCCAATTAGATATGAAAAAGATATTATGTTTTGTTATATTATTTAAACATATAAAAATAAAATAATTTTTTTAATAATTAATTATCTATTAAAATATTTTTATTTAATGAAATTACATAAAATAAAAATAAAAAGTTAAAATTAAATTAAAAATTAAAAATTAAAATTAATAATAATTATTATTAATTAAATCAATCTAAATTTATTTTAATTACTAAACATTCAGAAGATCAAATTTCCTAAGATGCAAATTTACTTATTAAAATAAATCTAGATTAATAATTCAGTATGTTAAAAATGTTGTCATATATATTACTTGTTAGTGTATCAAAAAAAAATATCAACATATATATCTAATATTAAATACTTAATAAAAAAATAAAAAGAAAATACTCACTTAAATTAAATAAACACATTATACATATAATTCTTTCATAAAAAAATATATTTTTACAATACACATTAAATACCTTATAATAACAAAATTTGTATTTAGTTTTGAGCTCTCAGTTCTATTAAGTTTGTGAGAATATACTCAACCTAAATCTATTTTATATGATAAAAAATAATTATATCTAGTTGAATTTGGTCTGTTTAAGTGTTTCAAAGATTGAAAAACATAATTTTATAATACTTACAAATATTTGAATTTTTTTTTAATAATTAATTAAAAAATTATTAACATTTTGTTAAGGGCTATTAACACCGAAGTTTAGAATTTTTAATTTGAAATGCTATTTTTTGAAAAAAAAATAGATTAATTTTTCTAATTTAATTTATCTAAAATTCTAAAACCAATTTAAATAACATAAATCAAAATATCACGAAAACTCCAAAAAAAAAAAACCTTAATAAAAACAACTCCATTCGAAAATAGTGTTATATAAAATGAGTTTATATTTCACCCTGGAATGTTAGGCTGCATCGGAAATTCATGAAGGTGCTGGAAGAAGAGTCGAAGAGGCGAAGCGCCACTGGTTTTGTTGTACAGGAAGTTTATGGGAAGTGGCTGAGCCTGCAAGAGCAGCATATCGATTCTCATGTTGTTTGGCCTCCGATGGTTGTTGTTGAGAACACCAGCTTTAAGCCACATGAGAGCCAACAGGTATTTACCACTGCAACGAATCTGTCTTAAACATCAGAAGTTTAAGAAATGTTTTATTTGGCTAGTGTATGAATGTATCTGAGTGATGTCTTTTCACAAAATTATATATACATGTAAATATAAAAAGCATTTTTTTCAAAAATTATAAAATATAAAATTAATAAATTTAAATTTAAATTAAAATAGTCTATAAATTTAAAATTAAAATAAATATATATAAAATTTTACAATTAATTGGCTGAGAGAGGTAGATGTTTTGTTAAGGAATTTTTTTGGTTGTAAAGGTAAAGATCATTGGCTTAATGCCTAGGCTTAATACTTATAAGTGACAAATACTCAAAATTAAATGTACCAATAAATCTTTACCATTAATAAATCTAAATTTAAATTTAAATAATCAATATTCAATAAATTTAAAATAAAAGTAAAAATATATATAGTTTTACAATTAAAAATTTATAAAATTTTAGACATTTCTGCTCATATATATGGTAAAATCTTTCCTATTTTCAATAAAGTTATTTTATTATTATTATTAAATATATCTTTATATAATAGAAGATAATCTGTATAGCCAAAAAGACTTAATCTTTGATAGAAATAAAAATGATCTTTTTCTAAATGAATTAAAAATTAATTTTCTTTTTTTATCTAGTATGGACAACATAGAATAACTCTATCATAATTTTACTACAACTCTCTCATATTCTATTAACAAGTTCTCAATTGAAGTTTCAAGTAATAAAAGAAATAGCAAAACCAACCCTTATAAAGATTGCAAAAGGGCTAGGAGAGAAATTAAGGAAGTTGTTGATGAGTCTCTTAAAATTGGCAAGATAAAAATATAAAAAGCCCTTACTAAAAGGAAAAAAATGCACAATATTCATATAATAAAAACGCAAGGTAACTCCTAAGAAATTCTGGAGGCAGATTCTAAGTAGAAAAACTAAAGATAATAATAGAATTGTTTTACACGACTGGAATTGCTATCTTAAAAAGCTTTATGAATCTCCAAATGTCATAGATAACTTTGAAACCCTGCTCACAATGAAAGAAGATTTCTCATTAGAAGACAGATTTTGGGGTTAAGTGTCTGGCAAATGGAAAAGCTAAGGATATTGAAGGTTACCAGGTGGAAATCTTAAAAATTGGAGGTCTTGTCCTCATCCCTCACATCTACAAGCTATTAAATCAAGCGGTCAAACAAGGGTTACCTAAACCATGGACTCAGAGCCTCATTATTCCTATTTTTAAAAGTGGGGATACAAATAACCTCTCTAATTACCGAACAATTATGATTAGCCCTCTCTTAGCCAAGTTATATGGTATTATTTTGGAAAAAAAGATTAGCATATGGCTTGAAAGTGAAGGTAAGCAGGCTAAAGGCCAAGCGGGTTTTAGAAGGCAGCACTCAACAACGGACCACCTCGTTATGCTTAGGATCATTGTGGAGGAATGTCGTAATGATAAATCCAATCTCTTTTGTTGCTTTGTGGACTTTAGAGAGGCTTTCGATATGGTACCTAGAAATAACCTATGGAATAGATTAGAAGAGCTAAAGGTTCCTTTCGAGTTGAGAGCTGCCGCTATAAGATTATACGAGAATGTAATTGCCAAGTTTAAGAGAAATGAGGGGTGGCTGAAAGATATTAAGTGTAATATCGGAGTTAAACAAGGTTGCCCCCTCTCCCCTACCCTATTTGTGGCATTTACATTGATAATCTAGAAGGTTGTTTAGAGGAAGCAGGTTGTGCTGGCACGATCTTAGCTGGAATAGTCATCATCCGTCTTCTCTATGTTGACGATATTGTTCTTCTAGCAAGGTGCCCATCTGATCTTGATAAGCAACTAAAACTTCTTAAGGATTTCTACTTTACCATGGGTATGACTTTTAACACTGACAAAACAAAAGTTATGATTATCAAATCCAAGGACACTTATGCTTTTTGTGTATGAAATAGTAACTTGGAAGAAGTGTCTTCTTACAAGTACCGAGGAATTGATATTCATCACAAGCTCAACTGGAACTATAGCATTGAGAAAAGGATTAATGGAGGGTGGAAAGCTTATTTTGGTCTTGAAAATAATCGTAAAGTAGCAAACCTTGTGATGTGGGATAAAAGAAGCTCCTATTTGAAACTTTAGTCACTCTTGTTATCCTGTATGGATGTGAGGTTTGGGGTTGCAGCATCTCTAGAGAATCTTGGAGAAATATTGAGCAAATCCAGAAGCGTTTTATAACGTACAACCTCAAAATTAAAAGCAATACACCCTATCCTATTCTCCTTATCGAAGTGGGTCTTTCCCCTATCAAGAGCCTAGCTATGACTAGGCTCTCGTTGTACAAGAAAAAAATTAATAACATGGGTAACCATAGACTTCCTAAGCTAGATTTAAATTCCAGCAAAAACCAACTAAGGCTCAAACGAGGTTGGTATAAAGATACCAGGGCCTGGTTAAACCATTGGGAGATCGGCGAAAATGTTGCATTGCAAAATATTAATAACATTAAAAATATTGTTACTTCTAAGTTTAAAGAGAAAATGTGGTGTGAGAAAGATTTAGGGGCTAAAAGAAAATTAATATATTGTAAGGAGGTCATCAACCCTACTCTAGAAGATCAAAAGTATCTCTTTGTTTTAACTAACTCAAAGAAAAAAATTTAATATAGCCAAGATAAGAACGAACTCTCATGAGTTCCATAGTGAAACTGGTCATTGGGCAGTTCCTAAAACACCATGGGTCGATAGGATCTGCCATCTCTATGAGAATATGAACATTGAGGATGAAAATCACTTCCTCTTAGAATGCCCTGCATAAACGCGCATTAGATCTCAGTTTCATAATCTTTGTTGCAATACTGACCTTCCTAGCATTTTAACATATCAAAATTATAGTAAGCTTGGGACGCTTCTCTCCAAGCTCTTTGAGCATAGGAATACAATTTTAAAACAAACTAAATAATTCGTTTCTTTAGGTCCAATAGACCACAATTGGGTCTAAGTAGACGTTAACCATGATCATCATCATCAATAAAATTTTAACTTTCACTAAGAATGATGCTCGGTGATACCGAGGAAGAGCATTGGTGTTTTCCAAGGCAACATCACTTTCACTCAACTTCATATATTGAGTGATAATGATAATTCCTAAAATGTGTTATAGCATGACACTTGGATTGTCTCTTTCATTTTCTTAATTCAAGTATTGAGTTGATTTGATATATACTAGTTTATAAAAATCTATTTATATTTATCAAGAATGATTAGTTATAAAAGAGTATACTAAAGTGATTTGATTTTGTACTTTAATTTAAATGTTAATTATTTTGATAATTTAATTTAAATTTTAATATTTATTTAATTTGGTGTTTTAATTTGTGAGTTTAGAAAATTAATTTTATTTAAACTTATTAGGCACAGTTCTTTCCAATTAAGTATGAAAAAGATATTATGTCTTGTTATATTATTTAAACATTTTGATGTGATTAAAATATTAAAAATAAAATAAAATAAAAAATTTAATAATTATAATTATTTATTAAAATATTTTGATTTGGTCAAATTGTTTAAAATAAAGTTAAAATAAAATAAATAATTAATAATTATGATTATGATTATTAATTAAATTAATCTAGATCCATTTTAGTTTTGTTTTACTAAATATTTAGTGAGATCAAATTTCTTGAGGTACAAACTTCTTTATTAAAATGGATCTAGATTAATAATTTAATATGTTAAAAAATGTTGTTATATATATATATATATAAAAGGGTGTGTGTCAAAAAAGAAAATATCAGCATATATATTTAATATTAAATACTCAAAAGAAAGAAAGTACTCACTTAAATAAAATAAAAGCATTATACATATAATTCTTTCATTTATTTATTTATTTTTACAATACACATTAAATACCTTATAATAATAAAATTTGTATTTTGTTTTGAGCTCTCATTCTATTAAGTTGTGTGAGAATATAATCAACTGAAATCTATCTTAAATGATAAAAAATAATCACCACAATGAATTTGGTCCCTTTTAAGTGTTTCAAAGATGCAAAATAACATAACTCTATATTAATTACATATAATTGATTTTTTTTCAACAACTAATTGAAAGATTATTAATATTTTATTGTGTCAAAGGTGGAGATAAGGGTCATTCTTGCTTATTTTAAAAAGAAGTTTAGAATTTTTAATTTGAAAATCGAGTTGTCCTTAATGCGACTTTTTGAAAGTTTTCCGATTTATTTTTCTAGTCTAATTTGTCTAATATCCGGCAGGAATTCATTGAAATCACAAGTTTTATGGGTGATGGGTAAACTCAGGACAATCGAAGTTCCCTAGGGATTATGCAATTAAAAAACCAGTTTAAATAACACAAATCAAGATTTCACCTCAAACAATTGGAAACTCCAAAAAGTCTCATTAAAAACAACTCCATTTGAAAATATTGTTATCTAAAATGAGTTTATATTTCATTCTTATAATAATTAGATTAATACTTTGAATTGCTAGAGATCTAACAACAGACTTAAGGCTAGTTGATATTCCCACATTGAATGGAAAGTACACTTGGAATAATAGAAGAGTGGATGCTCAACAAGTTGCCTCAAGATTGGACAGATTCCTAGCTTCAGAAGCCCTGGTGAGCACTGATGTCTTTTATGAACTTGCTATCCTCCCAACTCTGGGGCCAGATCATTGGACAATAAGTATGGAAATTGACATGAAGCAATGTAATAAAAAACACCCATTTTGATTTGAGGCTTTTTGGCTATGAGACCCAAACGTCCTTAAAAAAGCTAAAGGTTGGTGGGAAGCAAGTCGAATCCAAGGCCGGAACAGGATGCACTCCTTCCAACTTCAGCTAAAAGATCTAAAACAATAGATAAAAAAATGGAATAAAACTGAGTTTGGAAACATTCAACACGACAAGGAAAGACTGCAAGGAGAAATGAAGCAGATTCAACAACAAATGATCTTAAATGGAAGGGAAGAGAATCTGGTCATAGAAGAAGGAAACCTTCTAAGTAAACTCAAAGAGCGCAGGAAACAAGAGGAAATATTATGGAAGCAAAAATCCTGTATTCAATGGCTAAGAGAAGGGGATAAAAATACAAACTTCTTTCATAAGGCTATGATTTAGAGAAGACAACATAATCATATCTTCTCCTTAAAGGACACACCAGGAAATAGACTAGTCCAACATAATGAGATGGAAACGTTGTTAGTCAATCATTTTAGTCATATTCTAACAGAACCTAATCATAATAGATCATAAGCTATTGAGCGCATCACATGAAACATATCCTCAATATTTAGCAGGGATCAGTATCTGGCCCTTATAAGAGAAATCACTATAGAGGAGGTCGAAGAGGTTGTAAAAAATATTGCAAAAAACAAAGCCCCTAGCCCAAATGGCTTTATGGCTGAATTTTATCAGGCAACTTGGCCCTTCATGAGTAAGGACATATGGGAATTAGTCGAGGAGTCTCGATGTTCAGGACAAGTCTATCCAGCCCTCAACTCTACCCTCATCTCATTAGTTCCAAAGCAGGAAAACTCAGATGTACCAGCAGGTTTTCAGCCTATCGCCTTATGTAATGTATTATACAAGATATTATCTACTATCATGGTAAATCGTTTGAAACCTATCCTCCCGGCCCTAATTTCACCTGAGCAGACGGACTTTGTGAAAGGCAGACAAATTTTGGATGGCATAGTTACAGCGCAGGAAGCTATACATTCTCTTCGTACCCTTAAAGCAAAAGGTATGTTGATTAAACTTGATCTATCTAAAGCTTATGATCGTCTTACCTGGAATTATCTCAAAGAAATTTTCCAAGCCTTTGGCTTTGATGTAAGATGGATTTATTAGATAATGTCTTTTATCTCTTCTCCTAACTATTCCATTCAGCTCAATTGAGTTCTTTCCAATCCTTTCAATGCTACCCGGGGGCTAAGACAAGGAGACCTTCTCTCCCCATTTCTCTTTATCATTGTAGCTGAAGGCCTTGGTCATCATATCAAAAACAAGATTAATGGAGGTAAGCTGAAGGGCCTTAACCTTTGGAGGACATGTTTAAACCTCTCCCACTGTAAAGTCCCTATATTAATAGTGTAGTTCCTTATTGTGTTAGTGTAGCCCCATTATTATTATTGTTGTACCCCTGTAACCCCCATATTGTTATTATTGTGCCCTTACATTATTATTGTTAGGTCAGCTAGGATTACATTGTGGCCCCACTAGGATTATATTGTGGCCCCATGGACTCCTATATATAGAAAGGAGGTTTTGTAATTTGAATCATCCAAGAATTTTTCATTCATGTAATGTATTGGAGGTTGCCCCCTCGAATTGGCTTATTTCTAAGGCGTTGATATCTCTTTTCTTCTCTTTTTGGAGCTGGTTTCACAACATTTGGTATCAGAGCTTTGAGATTCTAGGGTTTCACTGCTCCAAACAGGTCATCGTGGAATTTTCGCTATAACTTTTTTTTTTTACAAAGGTTCAGAATCTAAAATTTTTAGAGTGTGGAGCCAAAATCCTGAGGAACATCGTCGCAAAATTTCAGAGCTTGGTTCGCAATATTTTCGGAGATATGATCTGTGAAAGTTAGGTCTTTTTCAGGCTCCCTAATTTCATCTCAAAGAGGTGATCGTGGGAAAATCTTCATAACTCTTGCTCTGAGCATCGGATTGGAATTCTGTAAAAAGTGGCTGGAATTACACAGACTATAGTTTCCTGTCTATAAATTTCAGAACCAAAGGAGCAAACAATGACACGTGGCAAGTTATACAAGTTCACTCTATTGAACTAGTCCATAATTAGGTCATTGTGGGACACTGGACATAAATTTGCCTTGAAGAATCCAAATCAAGTCAGACCTATGGCATTTGAAAGAAGCTTTAGAGGACTACTACAGGGCCAAATTTCAGATTTGGAGGATCTTTAATTATAGATATAATTCAATTTCAATATAGAGCTCTACAAAATCAAGTAAAAGGTGTGTATTTGGTTTTTAAAATTGCATAACGTTTGTTTGAAAAAGAAGTTTGAAGTGATTCCAAGGGCATATTTTATCATTTTTATCAGTATTGGGTTCTATAATGCCTCAAAAAAATAATTCCATACCCATTAAGCCCTCAAAAAACTATACTATGACACATGAAAAGGAAGAATTGCAGTATGAGATATCAAAATTACGGTACCAAGTGCAACAAATTTCGATCTTACGAAGAGTAATCGAAGATGACATAGATGGTTTAAAATTAGAAACGAAGGCTAAGTTGGATGGTTTGAAGGATCAAATAATAGCTAATATGGATGATAAATTAGTGGAAGATCACATCGAGCATCATCAATAAGTTCTCCAACTCTCAAAGGATAACCTAACTTTGGTGCAGAATCTAATGAAACAACAGGAAGATCAACATCACATCGAAAGAAGTTTTGAAGCAATCACAAAAACAAGAACTCGACAAGTACAATCAATTTCGGAGTATCTCAGCAAGTGGAAGAAGTTTCCTGTAGAAGATTCCACATGGGAGGATGAGAATTTTATATAGAAGCATCAAGAAATAATCAAGCATTGAGGAAAACACTTGTTTGAAGGAGAGGGGCATGTAAAGTCCCTATATTAATAGTGTAGTCTCTTATTATGTTAGTGTAGCCCCCTTATTGTTATTGTTGTATCCCTGTAACCCCTATATTGTTATTATTGTGCCCTTACATTATTATTGTTAGGTCGGCTAGGATTACATTGTGGCCCCACTAGGATTATATTGTGGCCCCATGGACTCCTATATATAGAAGGAGGTTTTGTAATTTGTATCATCCAAGAATTGTTCATTTATGTAATGTATTGGAGGTTGCCCCCTCGAAGTGGCTTATTTCTAAGGCATTGATATCTCTTTTCTTCTATTTTTGGAGCTGGTTACACAACACCCACCAATAGTTTGTAGATCACATTATGCTTTTTTGTCAAGCTACTCTAAAAGAATCTAAGGGTATCCTCTCTATTCTCAAAGACCTCATGGTAGCCTCTGGAACCCTCATCAATAATGACAAATCAAATGTTTATTTTTGTAATACTAATCTAATGTCCCAATGCTTCCTTTCTCGTACCATGGGATTCAACATAGGATCCTTGCCTATGAAGTATCTAGGAATTCCCTTGAGTCTAAATTCCCTTCAGTTTTCTGGATGGAAAAATCTCCTTAACCGTATACAGACCCGACTCCAAAATTGGGCTTTAATGGTGCTTAACACTCCCAATCGGGTTGTCCTGCTAAGAGAAATCTTACAGTCCATTCCAATTTATCAGTTGTCGAGACTGGGTGCGCCTAAAACCAGCTGTAATGATATGGTCAAGATGTTTAAAAAAATTCTTTGGTGGGGTTCCCAACAAGCTCGTAAATGGACCCTTCTTTCATGGGATAAGCTTACTAAAATAAAGAGAACATGAGGCTTGGGGTTAAGGGATCCATACGTGATGAATCAAGTGGTGGGAGCTAAATTTTGGTGGATATGGCTACAGGGGGGTGGGGATCTGTGGAAAATAACTTGGGAAAGGAAATATGATATGCCTGTGTCTACAACAGAAAAATTACAAGTGAAAATAACTCCGAAAGGATCCAACATTTGGAATTTGGCACCCTCAAACAAAGATCTTATTCGTGAGCACAGTCTCTGGGAAATCAGAGAAGGTAACATTGCCCATTTTTTGGAGGATTCTTGGCAACAAAGGGAATTTTTTTTTAGTTGAATAGATCTAGGGGAGATATTTCTATTCACCAATCGACCGAACACCAAGTCAGTAGCACATTTCTGGAATGAGGAGACAGAGCTTCAATGGAGGAAATGGAAATTAAAGGACCACTGGCAGAATGCCCTAAAAAATTGCTAATGAGAGAATTATGAAAAATAACTTAAAACCAGAAAATTAATTGTAGCAACATGAGAAGATACACTGAGATGGGGATACCGCACCAAGGGTATGTTCACTATACAAGAAGGCTACTACATAAAATCTAATAATTTACACAATATAACTGTTCCTCTCTGGCACAAAATTTGGTCGGCAAAACATTGGCAAAAAATTGAATACTTTCTATGGTTAGTCAGTCATGGTAAAGTTCTTACCTGGGATCAACTGCGGAAGAAAGGGATGCATGGACCATCATTATGCACGTTGTGTAAGAAGCATGAAGAAACTATCGAACACTTGCTGAATTACTATGTTGTAACCAAGACCTTGTGGCAAAACCTCTCCTCCCTCTTTCAACAAACAGACCGAGATAGTAGGAGCATCAAGCATACCATTGAAATCTGGAGAAAAGGAGGATACACAAGCGCAATCCTTAACAGAGCGTGGAGACTCTCTATGGGGTTTCTTCAATGGGCTATATGGAAAGAAAGAAACTGCAGAATATTCAGAGATGAGTATAGACAGTATCCTCGATAATATTAGAGAGACTGTCCTTGCAGAGAAATGGAATGAAGACGATTGGAAAGCAAACATGAATGAGGCTAGAATTTTAGCTATGCTAAACCTGAAATCCCAAATGCTTGCTCTAACATCGTGGAAAAAAAAACCACCGAATAGAAACCCACAGGAAAAATTCTAGGTTCCTTAGCAGGGGTTCGTGAAGCTTAACTATGACAGAGCCTCAAAAGGCAACTCATGTTAGGCAGGAGAAGAAGAAATATTTCAAGATTCACAGGGTTTCGTTTGTAGAATATATGCGATGGACCTGGGATTCACCACGAACAATGAAGATGAACTTATGCCAATTAAACAAGGACTGTTGATTGCAGTTAGATAACAATACCACAGAATCATAGTGGAAGGGGACTTGACCATGGTAGCAGGGGTTCTGCAGAAGATGCAGCAGGGGACATGCTGGGAGAAAATTAGCCAGAGTTGGAGAACAACACGCCTAATCCACGATATCAGTACCATCCATCCAATCATAAACTACCTCATTTCGTCGCATGTTCGCAGAGCAGGGAACGAAGTTGCCAACTACTTGGTGAACTAGGGTCGCACTCATGCGGGATGGCATTTGGACATTAACCAGGAAGAAATGGTTTGAGAGGGGGAACTACAATCTCTGCAGCTAATTGTGGATAGGGATAATGAGATTTCGCAGGATCCCCGATCGGGGTGCCAAGTGGGAGATGGGAGAGGAGAGGTGGCACACGACTATGCGTACCACACAACCACTTGATGAGGGAACACAGTCTTAGGGGGAGGTACTACCGCTCGCACAATATAATGACCGACGAGAATGACGGTGGATGCCAACTAACCATGTTAGAGTTGTATGGGAAACAACAACGGTGTGTCAAAGGAGTTATGAAGGCCGGTGAGGGGAAAGGTGGTATCCTATCCCGGAAGTTTACGGAGGAAGGTAGAGCAGACAGAGCTATCGTGTGGGAGCAAGTCAGAACCTCGCTTTTGCATCCCCTCACCTAGTATGTGCTTCGTCTCCTCACTATGTATGTTGCTGTGAATGATGATGGTTCCATGGTTTTCAGCCTGGTTACATGTCATGTGTTTTATACCTCATGTATCTTCGGGGAGAAGTTTTATCTTTCGTTTGGGTTGTTAGCGCTCAAATCTACCTTAGGCTGAGAAAAGGTAAAACTCAAGGCTACATCAAACCACGCTCAGCCTCGTAGCTAGCCCTACGAGGACAGGAGAGGGCTCTCTCCGGGTCTATCTCGGCAAAAGGTCTTCAAAGGGGCTGAGATGACTTATAATGAATACTGATTTTAGGCTGGTAAAGAGATAGGAAATTTTGATTTTGATTTTTGGGTTTTTGTTGAAAAAATGGGAAAAACAATTTTGGGCTCGGGGATGAGGCCAGATCTTTGCAGAATTCGAGTTGGGGCAGGGTAGGCAGTAGTCTTGATGCTTTTGATCAGGTGTATGGATGGATCATAACGACAAGGAGTTGGGGTTATGCAATTGGGTTTATAATGATAATTTTTTGGTTCGGGGTTGTGATGCTGGGGCATGGGCACTGCGGGTTTGCATGTTTCGTCGGACTGTCTGCTGCTGGTAGAAGTTAGAATTTATAGGCTCTGTTCAAATTCTGCATGTCTCGTTTTTTGTTTGGCTCGGTCTCATGTGGACTATGATTGTTTTTCTTTCGATTCCCCTACACCATGCATTCTACCGGGCCCCACTCTGTATGCAATACCAGTAGTTCGTCTTCCCAAGCGTATGAATTATACTGCATGGCTTTGAATGACCATCCTATCAACAAAGCCCAGTTTAATTGTCTATCCAAAGTTGCAATCACTCAGTCCTTTTGTAATGTTGGGGGCTCTGACTCTTCTTATACTGATACCTTTCATTCTCTCTAGGGTTATGCGAGGTGTCCTGCTGGTATCTTGCCAGGGTTGGGGGTTGTCAATTCTGTCTCCAAGGGTGAAATTTTTGTTTCAAGGAGGTTTATCCCGATACTTGTTATTAGAGGGCTCATTCCTAATTTTAAGGGTTTCATTTCTGTTACAAGGGGTCTCTGTTCTACTTTGTCGAAGTTTTGGTTCTACTTTGTGGAAGTTATAGTTCGTTGGGTTTTTATTATTGGTGGGTCTTTTATCTTTGGCTGCTGAGGAAATTCAATCTGCGTAGTGGAAGTCTCTGGCCTCAGACTATTAATATGCAAAAGGAGAATGTAATACTTCTCGCCATGCATTTTTGGTCGCGCCAGAATAAGAAAATTCATATTGCCACCCTTCTAAATCGTTGGATGATGAGAAGGAGGAATTATGACATGTATTGGTCTGCTACTTACGAGGATGTCACTCCTAACAGTCCGGACCTTTTTCACTGTTGTTTCACTAAAACAATTATTGACATTTTGTTGCAATATACAAGTATCTCTAATTTCTATACAGGTGTTTCTCTAGCACTGGTCACAAACCTGAAACAATAATGTCAGTTAATCCAACAGTTTGTACTGCAAGCCAGTATGGTTAAAGGACAGGCAGCAAAAAAGGAGGCCAAAGACAAAAGGAAAAAAAAAACAAAGTAATCCTACAATGGGCCCTAGCAAGAGAGGGAGGAAGTCAGGCAAAGAGGTAATGGAAAACCTTTTTGATGCCTACTCCACTGGTATTTCGCTGCAAGTTAGAGCACTTATCTCAGGATGGGATTAGGACTGCAACACTAAGGAGGAAGGGAAAATATAAGAGGAAGCAATGGAATTTTTAAAGGACCCCGATAACACAAGAAGCATATTGTCCTTATTCCAACAGTCTATCCATACATATTGGACACTAAAATGTGTAATGGCTAAGGAAATTATCAACATCTAGGAAATTGGAGGGGACCCAAAAGCTACCTCCATTTTAAATGAGATGAGGAGATACATTCAAGAAATCCGCCTTGGCCGCATAGATTGACAACTGCAAAGTATGAATTAGGTGGACATGCATGGTTCTAGTGTTAAGGACCCGACACCGATTGAGTCTTCGGATGATTGAGATCCTCTATTTTATGTTTTTTGACCATGCGTATTTCGGATAGCATTTAATTTTTAAAGTTATTGTATGTAAGAGATATTAAACTGGACATATTAGATAGTATACAGTTTAAATTTTTTCAGTATTGGTTGGCCTACAACTCTTTAAGGTGGCCAAAAGACCTGGTTTCCTGTGGGTAGGTTGAGGCCATCAAGTTTTATTATATGTAACATGTTCTCTTTTTTATTAATAGAAAATAGGAAGGACCTGCTAAACTTACAAAAAAAAAATCATTCCCAAATTTAACAAGAATTTTGTTGGAAACTATAGTTACATCTAAATAATGAAAATTTGACTATGGAAATTTCCTAAAAAAGCTTTTATCTCTATTTTAGTTCATTTTTAAAATTTTAAAATAGTGGAAATTAAAATATATATATATATATATGAAATACCTTTGTCTCACCTAAAAAAATAAACCCATTAATCTTGAGTTTGTCCACTTATTAACTCAATGCACTTATATTTACATTTTGTAAAAAACATATACATTCAATGAATATTATATTTTATCTTCTTCGTATGCAATTTATAAAAAATACACAAAGTAAAAAAATTAAAAATAATCATATATATATTGAAGGTGGTTATTGTTTATTTATAAACATGAGGCATTTTTATTATACCTACTTCGTTTACGCTTATGCTTAATTTCCAAAGAGCATACCATGTTGATAATTTATATTAGCTATCAAGTTTACTATGATAATGTGAAATTGAGATTTATCATTTCTTGATTTAAAAACTTTAATTTTAATATATAAATATGTTTTTATTTTCCAACTAAATGATAAATAACATTTGCAACAAACATTTGAGTTAACCCCTTGGGCTACATATGTAGATTAATGGTAGGTTCTTTTAACATATATTTTATGCACATAAGTGAGGGTTATCATAATGTTAGCTGATTTATGGTATGGTTACAAGTTACGATGACAAGTACTTAAGTTTCAAACCTAGTGGGTTTGCTTCCCATTATAAACATAAATATAAACATAAACATAAATTGACCATAGCTTGTTCCCATGATCCCAAATTTAGCCAAAAAAGAAGACACAATACACTTACTAACATACTAACTAATTCTCCCATTAAGAGTTCTATGAATTGGAGTTGTTGAGTTGTCAAAAGAAAATTGTGTGCACATATAGCCTACTAAGCCATATTGATATCCATGAAAACATAGTAGAAGTAAACATAACATCAACCAAAATGAAACCAGATGCCATGCAAGACTGCTAGTCTAAGATAATGACTAGAGAAGTAGCATTAGAGTTTCCTTGAGGTGAGTCATCTACAAGTGTGTTGATGACATTTGGAGTGCAAGGCTGCGAACTGGAACCGAAGTTGAAATCAGACACCACGAAGCATTCAATCTAAGTTAGTATGGAGACTATGACGTCCAAGTTGTATCTTATGTCCCGGAGGATCCTTTTGATCTCCTCTTGTCCTAAAAATAAATGATAATGATCGACTTGCTTGTCACGAATGACCATGTGAAGCAAGGTCTCTAATTGTCAGTGTAGATCCACTGAGTGAAGAAAGTGTAGTCTCCTTTTGTGAAATTTTCCCAAGTTCAGTGTCCATCTAAAGGTGATGTCACTAATTTTAGAGTCAGAGTAATATGCCCGATCACCAAATTCCTTGGCTTCCAAGTGAAGGATCTCATTCCTGACTTCAGGATGGACAAAATCAACATGCTAAGCCACAAAATGCTAACAAAAAATATGAAGACATTGAGAACTAGAAGGTCCTGTCTTGCCACCCCGATGACTAGGTTAGCGAAGTCGAGGTGCCATAAGGATGATCTTTTGAAGCAGACTTGGCTGAGTTGGGAAAAACACAATGAAATCGGTAGGATGGAAAAACACAAGGAATGTGAGCAACAACTCACCTCGAGGTCTACAATGTTGGAAGGATATAAACTCAAGAGTGTAGTAACTATCGGGGTAATGAGAGAAATACCATATAAAGACATCATCGAGGATGAATCAAATAGACAAACTAACATACCCTAGGTAACCAACATTTCTTAATTTCTAAACAAGAGGCGACATGTAATATTACTACAGAATAACCTTTGGAGTGGTGTTACCAGACAACTATAAAAACCAAATTGAAAACACTCCCGAGAACTAGACACCATATGCAAGGACTGTGGAGCTAAATGATATGCCTGTGGAGTCAGGAATTTGAGAGGATGCAGAAGGAAACACAATGACCAATTCAAAGGAAGGACTCATTGTTGTATTCTAGATAAAGAGAACGAAAAACATGACCACCTACATGTTGTCACTGCAACAAAACCCTCCAAAATTTTGTTCATAATCGAATTTTGGAGCCTACCATGGATCTTACGCTCGTTCGTTCCATAGTCACTTCTTGGTCAGTTGATGATTTTTGAGCTCTCTCTTGGATTTGAAGTGTTGAAGTCACTTGCACACAAATGCTCAGCTCGCAATAAGTTCATGAGCACATTCTTCTACGCAAGCTTGGAAATTCATAGCATGTTCCATTAGGACTGTTCATGTGCAATGTCTAATCCATGTCGTAAGTCAGTGCGCACTGAAAACGATAGTTTCTCACATTCTAGCTGCGTTCGTACTTCCATTTCGGTGAGTTAAGCAAATTTTCACTTTCACACACCTTTGTTTCTGCGAGTGTCGTTTTCACGTTTTGGGTTGTCTCTTTTGCTTGCCTTTACTCTAATTAATGTCATTTTCATGTTATCTTTTCTTTGGCATATGTCACTTTCACTGTCATCAACATATCACAAGATTTGTTCACACTTTAGAAATTGGCTTCTTTTCACATGTTATTTTTCGCACAATGTATGCATGATTTTTCTGGGGGTTTCAAGAGGTTATATTTGTTTGAATGATATGGCATAACCATGTGGACATCAATCGTGCTCATTCCCAAAGTTGTAAGCAATGTCACATAAGTGTCTTCGCAGTCATCACAATGTGTTCCTTTAGTGTTGCACTTGTCGTAAATTCATCGCAAGGTTTTCGCATCAAGGGAAATATGTTTTCAATTTGTCTGGATGATCTACATTGTTGTGTCATCAAAGTTTTTCAAGTGTGTGATTATAGTCAAGTCATATCATTGTTCACATCAGTCTCTTCGGTCTCACACTTAGCCAATTTTCAAAAATTTCCCAGCAACCTAGCCTCATCCGGCCTTCCTCAATTGTGCACTATGCAATTCCAACCCTCAAGCTACATCCTTGTCCCTTGACACTACACAATGCACGGTTCCTGCCTTCCAGTATTGTGCACTTCGCAAATTGATTGCTCAAGCCCGACGCTGCCTTCTAGTACTGTGCACTTCACAAATTCAATTCTCAAGCCCGACCTTGCCTCCCAAAATTGTGTAATTCATCTTCCTAGCCTTGCCTCAACTGCGCACTACGCAATCTCTAGCCTCAAGCTCATCCCTTGAGCTCCTGAGCTGCGTAGTTGCACAATGGCCCAACCTTCTCTACCTCCCAGAACTGTGCAGTTTTCCCAAGAAGTGAAAAACCCGACAGTTGTGCTCATTGAGTCCAAAAACTATGCAGTTTGTCTCCCCAGTCCATCCTGAACTGTGCACTGCGCAGTCTCAAGGCTCAAGCCTCAACCTTGAGCTCTTGAACTTCACAATTGCGCAATCACCTAGGTTCATATATCTCTAGAACTGCACAATTGGCTGAAGCAATGCAAAATCCCTCAGCTTGTCACCCTGAGCTCATACACTGCGTAGTTTTCTTCCTCATCCTAGCCTGAACTATGAATTGCACAGTTTCAAGGCTCAAGCTTCACCCTTGATTGCATGAGTTGCACAATTTTGAAATTACTGAGCTTCTTCCCCAACTTGTCACCCGAATATGGCTCAGTTAGTGGATTAATATGCACCATCTTGGACTAGGGTTTTATCAGGTTGATGTCGTATTTTCATGAGTTGATTACAAATGCGGGTACCCTATCATGCTATGACAAGATGATGAATAAGGAGATGGAGAAGGAGAATATGTTAGAAGACATATATGGAGCTAAAGAGATAATATGATCATTAGGAAAAAAGACGAAGGAACATGGAGCTCTAACAAAATATGAAGATCAAGATCACATGGAAGACTCCTCACCTTCAAGTCATAAGGAGGAGGATGAATAAGAACATGTACCATATGTTCAAGAATACACAAAGAAAGAAGCAAAAAGAAGTACAACTAGGCACTGTCACATCATCTTGCAATCCATCTCATCAATGTCATGTCATGTCCTGTCACAAGTCATTATATTCCACATCATTATTGTGGATAATGTAAGTTGTATTCAAAATGTATGGTAAAGTGGAATTCCAAGGGACACAAATATTCCAGATGGTGCTCCTATTCCAGATGGCGCTCCTAATCCAAGTGGTGTGAGGTCTAATTGGTAATTGACATCGGGGATACCCCTTGGTTGATAGATTTCCAGCACCGTCAACAATGACGCTAGCAGCAGGGCTAGATGACAAGCTGAGTTCGTTGAATCTGGTTTGAACCTCTTATCTAAAATGGCTCATCCTCAAATCTTGCTCTCGATGTGTTTCTCTAATTTTTCCATTTATAAATTTTCAATCCCCGATGAGCCTCTTTGGCACTTGGCTCAATTAATGTATGGTGGTGAGGACGGAGCATCCATAACCGAGCACATTTCTAATTTTCTTAAATTTTATGAATCTTACGAAATTGATGAAGACAAATTTTCTTGTGTGTTTTTTTTCCTCACCCTTGAAGGTCGTGCAAATCGATGGTGCCATACCTTTCCACTTGCTTCCATGTATTCCCTTCGTCATTTCCTTAGGGAGCTTCATTAAGCCTTTGATAGGTATAATTACTGAGATGTTTGTAAAAGAATCAATCTCTTAAGAATGAAGCCTAATGAATCAGTTGGCGATTTTTCTGGTCAATTCCTTCACCTTTGATATGAAATTCCTGAAGAAGATACGAATTGGGATTTCTTGAAACAAGAGTTTGAGCACTTGGTTCTTATCTCTTTACATGGTGAATACGAACCCCCTAATGTTCCTACTCCCCCAACTCTTGTGAATCATGAGACACCTCTAATTTCAGAGGAGGAATTTACTACTCTTTTTATTCTTTGTCCTCCTTTTCCAATTCCGATCAGGGTATGTCTATGTGATGGTAATATAGTTGAAACATATGCAAATCGAATTCCTAATCCATCTTCTCATTCTTCCTCTTCTTTTCAAGATTCAAATTCAATGGAGGAAATTCCATAGTGGCTCATGAAGCCTACGGTGAAGACTAAATCCTCTATTCCGCAAGGTGATGTTACTGTTCTTAATTTGAGTCTTGAATATGATTTAGATTTCTATTATCCCCTATCACCTATGGGTCATGACTCTTTGTACCATGATCCATGTGAGAAATCCGTTCCACCAACTAGTTTTTGCACTCTCTTGATTTTCGCATTGCTGGTTCAAATGGCGATCAAATACAAGGCAGTCACATTACACAGGTAGGGGAGTAGGAAGGAGAAGATGCTTTCAATATTTCTTCTATTTTCCAAAATCCTCCATGTGAAGATGATGCACTCCCATTCTTGGATGTTTTTCAATCCGCTAATCTCGGTAGTGAATCAAATGTAATCAATTCTTTCGATCAATTCATAGTCTTGGGAGAAAATCATTTTGATGAAGATGATTATGTTGATGTATGTGATGACGAATTCCCAAGTGCATAAACCGATCTTTCGGTTTCTCATGAAGATTTTAATTTAGATCTAGAATCTGATTCGGTCAAAGAAGATGTTCTTATTGAAACTTCCTCTTCATCTCAGTATCCCTTGTGTTCTTCTATTTGCAATGCATCTACTTGCGACAGAGATACTCCATGCTCTTTAGGTTCTCCATCCGATGAGTTATCTCTCAATTGAAACAAGGCAGTGAGATTATCCACGATGAAAGTGAAAACAATTAAACCATTGAGTACTCCTTCCTTCCCTCATCATCTCTTCTCTTGCATGAAGGCAACTCTCCAAACCAGTTTGCTCATGAAATTTCTCCAATTCACACATCTTCTAGTTTACAATTAGATAAATCTTTCAACTTGAGTAATATGGTTGTTGAAGTTGGAAAGTTCGCTAAAATCAGCGACAGAGATGGCTTCCATCTGGTGAACAATGGCCTTATTGAAAACAATGATAACAACTATCCTCAAATCATGCATGATTTGGTACATCGCTAAAATTCGATTTTACAATTATGGAAAGTTATGGGACCTTCCAGGGAGTCAAGTCACTTCAACTTCTATTGATCGTTATGTCAGGATCTTGCAACTCTAGTAAGCCTGTTGTCCCCCCCTCCCCGCCCCTCCCCCCTTCCCACCCAAAACTAAGCCATATATGGATTCTCCCACACAATCCTTATCTATGCATGGTTTCATTCGATGAATTTTTTTTTTTTAAATGTTTGGTCTTTCGGGTGTGATCTTTAAAATTTTCAATATTTTACTTTTGACCAGATTCGGGAATATTTTTCAATCATTAATATTCATACAAATCTCTCGCATCAAACTCTAGTTTGGAATG
This sequence comes from Pinus albicaulis, assembly GCA_034641835.2. Classification (NCBI taxonomy): domain Eukaryota; kingdom Viridiplantae; phylum Streptophyta; class Pinopsida; order Pinales; family Pinaceae; genus Pinus; species Pinus albicaulis. The sequence goes on along the minus strand of CM076575.1, from coordinate 1,841,413,962 downwards.
TGTGTCTCTCATAGAGTCATGGAATTGCAATTTTAATCATTCCAAGGACTATCTTTGGCTGAGGGAACCATGTTTATCGAATTCATTCCTTAATGATCAACTCTTGGTTCTTCTTGCGAATGATATATTGCATATATTTCCCTTCATTTCACTTGAAATCCACTTGAGTAATAATGAATGCACAAGTTATCACGCGAATCAGATTCTTCTTTGTTCACTGCATCTTGACTGGTTTCATTTGTTTGTTGTACTGGCATTCCTTATCACTTCTTTCAATGGTTATGATGCCAGTGTAGTGTGTTACCAATTACGAAGAATTAGTTTGTCACATTCATCATGCGAGGAAGATGATTCTATTATTCATAGCATTTTTTAAACTGTTCAAATTGATTTATCTTTGTTTACTGCAAACTGGGAATCTGATGCTTTAATTAACTATTCTAGTCATAATTTTGTCTTTCATCATTGTCATTCATTTTATCATTCTCCCACTAGTATATCTAATGATAATTTTTTTACATCCTTCGATCTTCATCATTCAACATCTCACTATTTGGATTTTTGTCGAGTGGTTGAGGCACTTCAGCCTTCGCTGATGGTTATGCCAGGTGCTCACTTTCTCGACATGACTGTTGAATATAATAAGATCCATTTTACCTCACAAGATTCTCATCGTAATCCCGCACCTCTAATTGAAAATCCATCTTTTCAAAGATTTCGGGGTTTTCAAGAGGATCATCATGAATTTTATGATCCAATTGATCAATGGTTGGAACAGTCTTACCTGGCAAGCTCTGTTCCAAATAACAAGTTGCAATCTTTCCTCATGCTTGCAAAAAAGTTCGGTGCAGATGGAGACTCGTCTGCAAGAAGCTTCCGAGGTTTGTTTGATTATGCTTTCCACTGGAGAGGTAAGAATGTGAATTGGATGAAAGTAGTGGTGACACATCATTTTGCCCATAGGAAAGACCTTCAATATTTTGTGCAAGCTATTCAAGTTTTTATCTTTTTTGTTTCAACTTAATTTATATCTTATTAAATCGATCGTATCTTTGTGATTGCTGATCGAGAATGACTACAATGGCTACATTGAAAATTCCATTATATGTGACCTCGACCTTCTAGCTAGTTAGGTTAGGAGTAGGTTTAGTTGCATTATAGCTTACTTGCACATCCATATTACATTTGTTTCTTGTAGTTTTGCTTGTGTTTTCTAGCGTTGATTTCATATCATGTTTTTCTTTAGCCATTTTCTCTTTTGTGTTTTAGTTTTCCTTTCTTGTTGTATTGTGTCTTTTCTTTATGCTCTATCGGTAAGGCCTTGCATGAAGATTCTCTGTTGTCTTGAAAGGGAATGTGGAAAAATAGAAAAGGACTTTGTGACACTGCAACATTTGGCTAACTCTCTGTTATTCTTCCTTGTCTGGGTTACATCTTTTGGTTGATGATGTTCTGACGAAAAATACGATCCTTGCGTTCACAAATCCTTGTGTCGAACCATGAATTCATTATCTGTTTTGGAAACCTCATACCTGCACTCGGCTTTATGTTTTATTATTTTCAAGCTAATCCAATCAAGCAGAAAAGGACAAGTGGAAAATATAAAAGAGCAAACCAATACCAGAGGTCTTATATATGCTTCTCTAAAGGGACAACCTCTCCTGCTCTCAATAAGTCAGGATCCCTCTTCCTCCCATAAATAAAAAAGTGTCGATGGACAGTCCTCTTTAAATAAATAAATAAATAAACGTGAAATAAGAGAACATATTCCTGCGTAAAGAGGTGAAGCAAACAACTTTGTCGAGGTACTGTCCAAGCTTGCTCGCAGCGAAGCAATGTTTGTGTGCACAGAGTGACTTTGTCGGGGTACTCTCTAGGTCTGCTGGTAGCGGGGCAACACCAGATATGAAAACTATACTCTGAAAATCTAAAGCTCGTGAACTTCATTATTCTATCCCGATTCGAAACATTATGTGATCACAAATCTTATGTTTGTGTTCAATTGAGTAAAGGAATGAAGGTGACTATGTTTATGCACGGGGTAAGTGGGGAAGCCATGGTAATCTAAATGATGAATCAATACTTCCTAAAGAACTAGACCCTATATGAAATAATTGACCAAGGCAGAGAAGCTGGAGTTCTACCAATGTGTTTCCAATGTTATCGCTGCAACAAACACCCTCCGAATTTTTCTCATACTCAAATTTTGGAGCCTACCATGGATCTTGTGATCAGTCGTTCGATAGTCACTTCTTGGTTAGTTGATGCTTTTTTAGCTCCCTCTTGGATTGGAAGTGTTGAAGTCACTTGCACACATGTGCTTAGTCCACAATAAGTTCATGAGCGCATTGTTCTATGCAAGCTTGGAAAAGCATAGCACTTTCCATCAGGATTGTGCCTGTGCGATGTTCAATCCATGTTCACAGTCAATGCACACTGAAAACGACACTTTCTCACATTCTAGCTGCATTCGTACTTCCATTGTTGGGAAAAATACTAAGAGGGGGGGGTGGGTGAATCAGTATTTAGAGTTTACTGAAAACTTTTACTTTTTATTTACTGAATTCCATACATGACTTTAATGAACCCAAGTCACATATACACGTGGATATCCTTAAGAAAACTTGCGTATGACTAGAGATATTATTATGCATATAGTTCTTTACTTAGATCAGTGCATCATTCATTCATCAGATGTTTAGTAATCAGTAAGCATGTGTAGTAAGAACATAATAAATCATCACACATGAGCACCAATATTTAAGGTGGAAACCTAATTCGGGAGAAAACCACCGCTGTTGTTGTCTTTGTCTACAATATTTATTATAAAGAAAATTGTTTACAATCTTGTATTGGTGCAGACTCATACCAGCACGCAAGCACCCACCTTCAAAAGGCTTCAACCTTCTCTCGTTCTCCAGCTACTACTGGAAGGGAGTTCCAACCCCATGATCTCGTTTACCAGTCACTCCTAGAAGGGAGCTACCACCCCCTGATCTCGTTTACCAGCAACCACTGGAAGGGAGCTACGGCCCCCTCACTGAAGGCTTCGACCCTCAGCACCACCGCATACCACGTTTCATCAATTTTCACACTAGATCCAACAACTTCCACACAACACACCTTGTAGGCCTCTTTTCATCAGATTTTCGCACTGGACCCACTCCACACATTTAAGCTCAAAGAACATACATCGAACTGAAACTTATAACTCCATCAATTCATTCATTGAATCATTAATCAACCAACCAACCACTGATCTTTAATCATAATCAACTAGCAACATAATCAGCATTCAAACAACCCAGATCTGTATGAAGACATCAATGACAAACAAGAGTAATACAACAAAACATATCAGAAATTTCCTTCCACATACTTCAGCAAAATCCTAGATTCCATACGCGCTTTTGCTGAAACGAACCTGCGTATATACGCGCTTTTACAGAGACAAACTTGTGTATATATCTGCAACTATTTCAGTACTGTGCAACTCTTTAGAATAAATAATCAGCTCAGATCTTACCCTTCACTTCAACAAACATTCGCCAAATCACAGATCTAAACATTCCATAAACAGATCTAGAAATTACATAGTCATTTTAGGTCTAGGGATCTTGATCCATCATTGTATTCATAGGTGCATTATTAATTCAGATCTATCAATAAACTGTAACCCATTCCATTCAGATATACTTTAGAGTGAAGTATTCATTCAATACCCAGACATATGCACACCTTTGCACTATGATCTTCTTCTCCTTATATAGTTTTAGCCTTTACCAATACCATGAGCCAAAACCACACAAGTGTTGATGGTATTCTTGGATGGAATCAAATAGACAACACAACGCTCAATACTGTGGGCTAATACCATGGTAATGCCCCTTGGTATCATAATTTTAGAGCGCAAAAGGCATAGGCGACTTTGTTTCTTCGTATTCGCATGTATACACGACTTCTCTTCATAAAAACTGTGTATATACTAATTTTGGATGTATACGCAGGTTGCCTTCATAAAAGTAGTGTATACATTGCCCTCATATGTGGGTTGCCTTCATCAAACCTACGTATACATTGAGAAATATTTCATGTTTCGTTTCTTTGGCACATACAGGAATTCGTTTCTCTGTCACATCTGAATTGATCTGTAGAAACATCATTTTTACATCTTTAACAAATAGGTTGCTATCAAAAGGAAACTTATCAAGTAGGTTTCCATCAAGGACAACTTCATCAAGTAGGTTGCCATCAAGGACAACATATTGCATCATATATTGCCAACAATCTCCCCCTTTGGACTTGATGGCAACCATGATGGTGTTTGATCACCACAACATATAGATACATTAATCATAACCATTATTCAAACACCAAGATACTCTCCCCCTTTGACATCAAGGGCAAAGGGCGGATCAATACCAAAACAAGGTTTCTCTTTCCTTGTAGAAAAAAGAGCTCTGTAGATCTTATGTGCACTGAAATTACCATGCTCCCCCTGAGTTCATGTTGAATCTTGAGACAAAATTTTCAATGAAGTACATGACTCTATAACTCAACTGAGTATGATTTTTCCTATCACCAAGGACTCATACTTACATCAATGATCCAACCAAGTGGAATTACATATTTGACTCAACCTCGCAATCAAGTGGGTTAACAAATTTTGACTCAACTACCCAACCAAGTGGGTTTACAAATTTTAATAAGTCCTTACATGACCGAATATAACAATTTTACATCATAGGCCTCAACATGACGTTTTCATCAAATTACAGATATGACTTTTTATAACCAAGACCAAAAGACCTCAAGAGAGAGATCATATTTCAGAACCATCATAATGCCAACAATGCATTATTCACAGCAAGGCTAATGCTCCCTTAAGTCTGAGCATCCTGAACACCTTCACCAACCAATTCATCAAAGAATCTTCATCAAGTAGATAATCAAAACTTAATATCATATCAGTAGACATAATAATCAACATCAGATCAATAAATTTATTACTATTAGCAGCATATCAGAAACTATTCTTGAGTCTGCCTCATTGTTTTTCTTATCAGAGAAAAAACATACACAACTTTCACCATTGGAACTCGCATGTATACGTGGCTTTAGTTCATGAAACCCGCGTATAGAAAGTGAAATACATAAAATTTCACAACTCCATCTCCCCCTTAACTTATACCACATGTACATGTCTTCTCTTCACATCAGATGCACTGTCAGAAATATAAACACAACCAGAATTACCAAAACAACCATGGGAATCACCATATATTGCTCCCCCCTGTGATGATACATTACTGATTCCTATAATGTATCTCACATCACTCTTGCAGTCATTATGAGAAGTAAACTTTAGAAGCGGATGACTGCAGTAGAGTCAATATTCCCGACATTTTTTACCAATGCTTCTTCTTTTTCTAGCTTTGCTTGAAATTTATTATTGTGTGCTGGAACTTCTCCAATTTCTCAGATCTGTTTATCATACTTAACCTGCAATCAGTGGCCTTATTCCCAAATGAGTTACAATAGAAACAACATCCATGAAAACATCCTTTCTTTCTTGATCTATGCAATTCTTCAATAACCGGATCCCTTTCTTTTGGGAAATTATCATCATCCATGTTACATGCCATAAGCACTTGCAGATCTTGATCAAAATCTTCTTCTTCCTCATTTGACAATCCATTATTATCTTCATTCGTATAATAACTCCTTCTTCTTTCAAACTGCTTCCCTTTATCATGATTTTCTTTATAAGGACATTTAGCAACATAATGACCAACTCTACCACAAGCAAAACACTTGAAGGGAAGCTTACCTCTAAATCTTCCAGTACCTGGTTGAAGTCTTCTCACAAAATTTGCTTCTTTTTTTATTATATATAACTTGATTCCTTGAGAACATGCTTTTATTTTCCTTTTGCACAAGCCTTAAAAGCAACTTCTTTGACTTGTGAAGGACCTCCTCTTCTCATTTCAAAAGCAGTCAAGATACCATGTAGTTGAATAACAATAAGATTTTGCAGATCCTACTTTTCTTCAATAACTGGCACTTTTGACTCGAACTTTGAAGTTAGAGATCTCAATATTTTTTCTACTAAAGTTGAGTCTTTTATATCTTCACCCATATTCCTCATAGAATTCACAATCTCATCTAATCTTAGAAATAAAATTGCAATACTTTCATCATCATGCATTCTGAAATTTTCATATTGCATTATAAGAGTTTGAAGTTTGGCACTTTTTACCTTTGCATCACCTTCATAGCTCTGAATGATCTTGTGCCATATTTCCTTTGCTGAATTTGGCTGCATCACTTTAAAAAAATTTGTTTCTGACAGGCTTCCTAATAAAGCATTGACAACTTTGGCATTGATTTCATATTTCTTCCTTTTTGCTGCATCTATAGGAACACTTGCTGGATACTGATAACCTCCTTCCACGATTCCCCATACGTCTGCTCCAAGACTTTGCAAATACACTCTTGTTCATATCTTCCAGAATAATAGATTACTTCCATTGAATAGTGGTGGCCTTATAGAAAATACTCCCTCATGACTTCCCATTGTGATGGATCTCCTTCAAGCGATCAAGCTTCTTCTAAAGGACCTTCTCTGATACCAATTGTTGGGAAAAATACTGAAAGGTGGGGGGGGGGGGTGAATCAGTATTTAGAGCTTACTGAAAACTTTTACTTTTTCTTTACTAAATTCCATACACGACTTTAATGAACCCAACTCGCGTATACACACGGATATCCTTAAGAAAACTTGCGTATGACTAGAGATATTATCATGCATATAATTCTTTACTTAGACCAGTGCATCATTCATTCATCAGATGTTTAGTAACCAGTAAGCATATGCAGTAAGAACATAATAAATCATCATGCAAAAGCAACACACATGAGCACTAGGATTTAAGGTGGAAACCCAATTCGGGAGAAAACCACCGTTGTTGTCGTCTCTGTCTTCAATATTTATTGTAAACAAAACTGCTTACAATCTTGTACTGGCGTAGACTCATACCAACACGTAGGCACCCACTTGCAGAAGGCTGCAACCTTCTCTTGTTCTCCAGCTACTCCTGAAAGGGAGCTCCAACCCCCTGATCTCGTTTACCAGTCACTCCTGGAAGGGAGCTACTACCCCTTGATCTCGTTTACCAGCAACCATTGAAAGGGAGCTACGACCCCCTCACTGAAGACTTCGACCCTCAGCACCACCGCGGACCATGTTTCATCAATTTTCACACTGGATCCAACAACTTCCACACAACACACCTTGTAGGCCTCTCTTCATCATATTTTCAGACTGGACCCACTCCACACATTTAAGCTCAAAGAACATACATCAAACTGAAACTTATAACCCCATCAATTCATTTATTGAATCATCAATCAACCAACCAACCACTGACCTTTAATCATAATCAACTAGCTGCATAATAAATAGTCAAACAACCCAGATCTGTATGAAGACATCATTGGCAGACAACAGTAATACATCAAAACAGATCAGAAATTTCCTTCCACATACTTCAGAAAAACCCTAGATTCCACATGCGCTTTTGCTGAAACGAACTTGCGTATATACGTGCTTTTGCTGAGACGAACCTGCGTATATCCGCGCTTTTACAGAGACAAACCTGCGTATAGATCTCAACTAGTTCAGGACTGCACAACTCTTCAGAATAAATAATCAACTCAGATCTTACCCTTCACTTCAACAAACATTCACCATATCACAAATCTAAATATTCCATAAACAGATCTAGAAAATACATAGTCATTTCAGGTCTAGAGATCTTGATCCATCATTGTATTCATAGGTGTATTATTAATTTAGATCTATCAATAAACTGTAACCCATTCCATGCAGATATACTTCAGAGTGAAGTATTCATTCAATACCCAGACATATGCACACCTTTGCACTATGATCTTCTTCTCCTTATATAGTTTTAGCCTTTACCAATACCATGAGCCAAAACCACAAAAGTGTTGATGGTATTCTTGGATAGAATCAAATAGACAACACAACATTCAATACTGTGGGCTAATACCATGGTAATGCCCCTTGGTATCATACTTTTAGAGCGCAAAAGGCATATGTGACTTTGCTTCTTTGTACTCGCGTGTATACGTGACTTATCTTTATAAAAATTGCTTATATACTAATTATGGATGTATACGTGGGTTGCCTTCATCAAACCTGTGTATACATTGAGAAATATTTCCTGTTTCATTTCTCTGGCACATACAAGAATTCCTTTCTCTGTCACATCTAAACTAACTTGTAGAAACATCATTTTTATATCTTTAACAAATAGGTTGCTATCAAAAGGAAACTTATCAAGTAGGTTTCCATCAAGGACAACTTCATTAAGTAGGTTGCCATCAAGGACAACATATTGCATCATATTGCCAACATCCATTTCGGTAAGTTTTGTAAATTGTTGCTTTCGTGCACCTTTTTTTTTGCGAGTGTCGTTTTCACTATTTTGACTGTCACTTTTGCTTTCCTTTACTCTAATTAGTGTCGTTTTCATGTTATCTTTGCTCTAACATGTGTTACGTTCATTGTCTTCCACATATCGCAAGATTCATTCACACTTTAGAAATTGTTGTCTTTTCGCATGTTAGCTGTCACACAATGTATGCATGCATTTTCTGGTGGTTTCATGGGGTTATATTTATGTGAATAAGATGGTATAACCATGTGAGCATTAGTTGCAATCATTCCCAAAGTCTTAAGCATTGCCACACAAAAGTCGCCACAGTCGTCGCAACATGTACCTCTAGTGTCGCACTTCTCGTAAAGTCGGCAAGTTTGTTGCATTGAGGAAACTATGTTTTCAACGTGTCTGAATGATCTAAATTGTTGTGTCATCAAATTGTTTCAAGTGTATGATCACAATCAAGTCATATCATTGTTCACATCAGTCTCTTCAGTCCCATACTTAGCCAATTTTCAGAAATTTCCCAACAACCTAGCCTCATCCGACCTTCCTCAACTATGCACTGCACAGTTCCAACCCTCAAGCTACATATTTATTCCTTGACACTGCACAATGTGCGGTTCCTGCCTTCCAATACTGTGCACTTCACAAATTCAGTGCTCAAGCCTGACCCTGCCTTCCAATACTATGCACTTCGCAAATTCAGTGCTCAAACTCGACCTTGCCTCGCAGAATTGCACAATTCATCTTCCCATCATGGCCTCAACTGTGCACTGAGCAATCTCTAGCCTCAAGTTCATCCCTTGAGATCTTGAGCTTCGTAGTTGCACTATGGCCCAACCTCCTCTGCCTCCCAGAACTGCGCAGTTTTCCCAAGCAATGCAAAGCTGAGCTCATTGTGTCCAAAAATTGTGTAGTTTTTCTCCCTAGTCTTGTATGAAATGCACACTACACGGTCTCAAGGCTCAAGCCTCAGACCTGAGCTCTTAAATTTCCCAGTTACACAATCACCTGGGCTCATCTTCCATCTAGAACTGCGCAATTGGCTGAAGCCGTGAAAAATCCCTCGACCTGTAGCCTGAGCTAACAGACTGCACAATTTTCTTCCTTAACCCATCATGAACGGCACTTTGCATAGTCTCAAGGCTTAAGCTTCACCCTTGACTTCCTGAGTTGCACACTTGCGCAATTACTGAGCCTATTCCCTAGCATGTCACCCGGTTCCAGCTTAGTCAATGGATCAATATGCACCATCTTAAACTAGGGGTTTATTAGACTGATCTCTTCTTATCATGAGTGGATTGCAGATGTGGGTACCCTATCATGCTATGACAAGATGATGAATAAGGAGATGGAGAAGGAGGACGTGCTAGAAGACACATATGGAGCTAAAGAGATAAGATGATCATCAAGAAAGAAGACGAAGGAACATGGAGCTCTAACAAAAGATGAAGATGAAGATCACATGGAATACTCCTCACCTTCAAGTCATAAGGAGGATGAGGAAGAAGAACATGTACCATATGTTCAAGAAGACACAAAGAAAGAAGCAACAAGAAGGACAACTCGACATTGTCACATCATCCTGTAGTCCATGTCATTAGTGTCATATCATGTTCTGTCACAAGTCATCATATGCCACATCATTATTATGGATCATGTAAATTGTATTCAAAATATATTGTAAAGTGGAAGTCCAAGGGACACACTTGGAATATAAGAGTTATGTAAGTCTAAAAGTCATAGAGATTCAAACAATAATGAGGGTATTCAAAGAGTCACAAGGAGGGTGAAGCATCACCCCTTTGTTATATATACACCCTCATTATATGAGCAAATGAATTTTCACCTTGGCTCCACCCACAAAGCATTAGAGAGATAAGCTAATTCTTTTGTGGTGTAAGGAGTGGCTCAAACACTCCACTATTGGAGCTAGTGATGTTCATTGTATACATGTTTCTTGGGTCTTTTACTTAATAACACAAGCCTTCAAGCCCAACACGTTCTTCATGCATGAATTATGAATGTTTGTAAGACTATTATGCGGATGTTTGTATTTCATGCATTAGAGGAAATTTAACCCTAAAGTGGCCTCCTAAGGAAAAATAATAAAATAATAGTTTAAATAATAAGAAAAGAGTTATGAATTTAGGAAGGAAAAGAAAAAAACCACTTTTTTTTAATTGTATTTTTGACTTATCTCCTTATAGGTTTACTCAAATTTCAAGTGTACACAGTCGTTGAATGCATAATTTAATTTTGCATCCAACGAGTACCGATCATGCATACTTTTGAGAAGACCCACATTGATAAAAATTGAAGATACATTAAAAAAGCGCGTTCAACACAATTTTTTAACGTATCTTCAATTTTTATCAATTCAAGTCTTTTCAAAAGTATGCATGATGGCTACGTGTGGGATGTGAAATTTAATTCTGCATCCAATGAGAGTCTACACTTGAAATTTGAGTAAACCTATAATGATATAAACCAAAAATACATTAAAAAAAAAAATTTTCTTATTTTCCCTAAAAAATATTTACATGCTCCTCTTTTTAAATATAAAGGATTTTGATTGGTTTACATATTATGACATGGAAATTACATGAAAATTTCAGGGGCACTTTTAGATAAAATTTCCTCTAATGTTTGCTTTCACATGTGCTAAGGTAGTTGAACTATTTTGGTTATTTTAGTATTTATCTTATTGAGAATGTGATGTAATGGTTGTTATTGTTGTTGCATCCTTGTGGAATATTCTATTGGATATTAGAAAAACCTTTCTCATTCATTCGCTGTAATGACCATCGCATCCCTTGTGGACTATTCTAATGGATGTTAGATGGATCTTGTTCATTGTGTGTGTCTCTTCTTGGGTAGTACTATTACCTTTCTCTTAGAGGCCCACCTTTTCCTTCCCCCCCTCCCCCACAATAGGAATTTGACACACATACAATGAAACACTCACCAAGAACACCTCCCATTAGGGTAATTTTGAGGTCTAAAATGGGCCTCCTAAGGAAACTATAAAATAATAGTGGAAATAATAAAATAATATTTGATTACATCATCAAATTTTAGAGGGAAAAAAAGAAAAAAACTACTTTTTTCAACGCATATTTTCAACTTATCTCCCAAATTTTTTACTCAAATTTCGAGCAGGAGTACTCGTTGGATGCAAAATTTAATTCCTCATCCAAGGAGTACCCATGTTGCATACTTTCGATGGGTTCTGCTACACGAAAAATGAGAAAGACATGAAAAACGTGATTGTAATCACTTTTTTTATGTATTTCTCATTTTTCGTGTAGCAGGGTCCATTGAAAGTATGCAACATGGGTACTCCTTGGATGAGGAATTAAATTTTGCATCCAACGAGTATTCCCGCTTGAAGTTTGAGTAAAAAATTTGGGAGATAAGTTGAAAATACGAGTTGAAAAATAATTTTATTATTTTATTATTTTTTAATCTTTTTACCCTTTTACTTAAAAAATCGTGAATCATCCCCCATGGTTAACATCATCATCTTGAATCCTATTGGTTCTTATAAAGTTTATTTTTGTTGTACATTTTTCTTAGGAGGCCCATTTTAGACATCAAAATTCCCCTAATGCTTTCTTTTTGAAGGCACATGTGCACTTCTTTCTCTTGCTAACTATTAGAGTCAAGGAAAATCTATAAGAATACATGGAATCCAGGCTGATATTTCGGATGGGGCTCCTACTCCAAATGGTTTGAGGTCTAATTGGGACATTGGGTTAGGGAGACCCCTTGGTTGACAAATTTCCAGCACTGTCAACAATGGAGTATCCAACCAAAATTCCAAACCCAAACCAAACATAATAACAAAGGTAGTGACAAGAGAGGGGTAACCAAGCCGAGTGTAAATAGATTGACGAATCTAACTCAAATTCATAGAGCGCCAACATATATAGAATGTATTTGCGAGTGACGAGAAGCTGGTATGCGGTCGTGGATATGGTACTGAAAATCCACGACCCTGAGTTGATATCCCTGCACTTATAAAGAACCCCCATAACATGCAAATTTAACAGAAAAAAAACATTTGTCTGAAGGAATAACCATGAAGGAGATACAAGTGGGTGTTACAACACACATATTAACACCTGCATTAAACACTCCAAACATGTGTGTGCTTCCCTGGACTGTCTCCATTTTCGAATTCATCTGTGAGAAAGTATGAACCAGAGGAATGTCAGACAAGAGCTCCTCTCCCTCCACTTGCTTATTTTTAAAGTGATTTGACAAAAAATCTCGGAGGTTAATCGTATATGCAGTAGGGAGGCCATGCATAAACCCATTCTAGATAGGTGATGACGTTGTCTTGTCTCCCTAAGCTTACCTCCCTCTCAGCCAATATAATGTTGCACATGTCAATCACGTGAACTGGTTCCCTTCCTAACCATAAATGCATCCCCATCGGGGATAGGATAACCTAACTATAGCTAATATAGTAATAATGAAAGAGGGTTAGGTCCCTAACATAGCCCTCCTCTTTAAAAAGAGACTTTTCCTCAAAAATTGTAATTGGGGGGTGTTTCTTCATGAATTTTTCATATTTCCATGTAGCATCTTTTGAAGGCATATTCTTCCAGTTATTAGTAATCCATAGAAATTCCATTCTAGATCGAAAGAGACCATCAATCTATAATTTTTACAAGTTCAAATCAAATTTTATTCTTCACCTAATTCTAGAAGTTCAGTTTGTATTGGTATAGTCTGCCATAGAAATTTTTGTAGGTAAGAGACATGGGAAACCTTATGAATGCAAGAAGAACAAATCTAAACCCTTGAGCCATTTCTCCAATCTTCCAAAGAATCTTGCAATGCTTGTAAAATTTTGGACCTAGTTTTTTTTCTTTCTTTTATTTGAGAATATATTTCTTATAAGATCGAGGTCAATCCCCCACCTCAAATTGTCTTTCCCTTCAACATTGACATGTTTGTTGCTTCATCATGTTTTAAGCCATTTGAAGGTTTCATTTAAGAATTTGCAAATTTTCTTTAGCATTTTTCCATATGTGAATCTGCTTCCTATTCTTTGGAAAGGTCTTTAAAAAAGGATGTGACATTACGAGTTGGATATATGTAAATGGATTCAATGGAGATATCTTAGTATCTATGTGATAAGTTGTAGCATACGTCATTCTCTTGAGGAAGCCAATTGATCCATTAAGATTGATTGATTGAAGACTAATGACAAGGATAAACCTATAAACATTGATTAACTATTTCTATTTGACCATACATTTGGATGAAATGTTGAACTCATGACTAGTATTATTCTCCTTGTCTTCTATAATTCTTTCCCAAAAAATTGTGAATTTTAGATCTTTGTCACTTATTATTACTGTAAGAAATCCATGAAGCATATGAATTTCCTTCATGAGCACTCTTGCTACTTGGATTGTAGTATATGTACTTTGAATTCTCCAAAAATGTGCATATTTTGTGAGACTATCCACAACCACAAGAATGGAATCCTTAGCAACTCATTTTAGTAAACTTGTAATGTGGCCTATTAATATATCTTGAAATCTTTCATTGGGTATGTGTAAGGGTTAAAGTAAATTTGGAGTCATTGATTATCTCTCCTTTATTTTATTAGCACAACTGACATTCTCTTACAAACAATTTTCTTTATTCCTTCCCAAAAAAAAATTATCCTTTGATATGTTTCAAAGAACCCTAAATGTCATACCATGGGAAGGTTATGAACTTCCTTTATATTTTTTATTTCATCTTTTATTGAGGACAAAGAAATATTCTATCCTTGTATTAAAATATATCTCTTTTATAATCCAAATATTCCACAAAGTTCTTCCCATCTTTAGACATTGTGTTTTCAATTTAGTACTATTTTCATCTTGTCATTCGTGATGAGCTTCTTCTAGCCAAAGTAGAATGGAAAATGTAATGGAATATAAAATAGATGTTTCTTCTACTTTGAAAAGAGTATCTAATACCCCATTCTCATTCACTTTTTGTTGATTATTTTAAAATCAAACCCTTTGATTTTCTGCTACCTATTTTTGTTATGCTTTTTTTTTTAATCAATTTGTTTTACCACTGAACATAAAATTACATCATCCTTCTCTTAAGCACATTACAACATTTTCTTCCTTCCCAGATTTAGCGTCTAGGATTGTGCACTGGTTTTTCTTTCTTTCCTTTTCTCTTTTGTCTATTGTGAGGGGTTGCTAGGAATAGATAGAGATGGGGATATGACAACAACGACATTTCCTTGAGATGCTTCCATTTCCAAGTGCTCTGCATATTTTTTGGTTCTTTATAACTATTTGAGTATTCTGATTTGTAGTTATATTTGTGCACACTCATTGATATTTCTAAAATGTTGAGTTTCCTTATTGAGTGAAGAATGAGCTTCCTCTCCGAAGGGTTGAGATGGCTTGACATGGGGCTGATCTGAGTTTGAATGTGAAGTTTTAGCAGTAGGTGCATTTTGATTCTAAAGAGTGTCATACCCATGAGCCATTTTGGTCTTGGATCCTTTGGTTCCATTTATATTTTTCCGTCCATGATTCTTCTTTGTGACATCCAAGTGCGAATAGGAATTTTGCAAATAGGGGCAGGCATTCTGTAGCTATCCAGGTTGTTGGCAAGTCATCCAAAAAAAAAGTCATATTTTCATAATCCATCGGTTGAGACTAAACCCTACCTCTCTATTTGAGGAGGATTTTATTTGGAAATCCTTTACTGAGGTCCATTTCAACACATATGCAAACAAATGTGATGATTCCTTTTGTAATCATATCATAATCGACTTTGATGAAGTGACCTATTAAGTTTCCCACATATTTTAAGATATCTAGGTGTCTCAGATGGATGGGAAAATTGAGAAGCCTTAACCATACATGAGTTGTTAGAGTCGACATAGAGAGAACTAAAATTTGGAAACCAAGGTTGTAAGGAGAGGCTGGACCAACCCCAAAACTAGTGTCCTTGATAAAAAAAACATTCTGTCGATCCTCGAATTTATTAAACAACACAAGAAAATATACTTTTGAATAGAAATGTAGAATAATATTCTGAGACTAATTCTAGTGAACCCACTCCTGAAGAGTAACTGATCAAGGCAAAAAACTATTGAACCAACCAATAACTACTATTTGTTCGTAGTATGAATATGTAACACTACCTATAATATTATTCACTTCAAGAGAATAATAGGCCAAGAGAGATATTTAGGGTTTGGCAAAGAAGGTCATGGTTTAGGATATCCTTGAAGGATTTGGGTGGGGTTGAGGAGGACCCACCCTTGCCTTTGGCTCCACCTCAAACTCTTGCTACAATGTGAATCAGGGCATCTTTAGTTAGGCTATATTATCTAAGAGGTTCATGATCCTGAATCTGTCGACCTCCATGAATGTGAGCCAAAAACAACCATGAGGGATTCTCACTTTCTACAATATCCTCATTGCAAGAAAGGAGATGAGATCAAAGTTCATAACTTGCAAACAAAAGGATCCCCATAGATTGGGTTCACCAGGATCAATTTTTTTTCTAGATCTGAAGTAGTAAACTCATCTTGGGAGCAAGACAAGATCGAAAATATGAGGGGCCTTGAGATCTAAGCGTACATTAAATTTGGCGAGATGTCTCTTATGCCTCTATCAGGATCAACCCATCTCCGATGCCCAAGAGTGAGAAGCAGCTCGTGCAAGTCACTTGAGCTGTGACATAAGCCTCCAATGTATTTTTAGCCCTCAATAGATATAACCAGTGTCACTTTAATTTTCCGTTGGCATCTGAGTTACCAACCTTCTTATAGCCATCCATCTGACAACACCGCTCTGAGGAACTCCAAATTTAATGATCAAAGCAATCTGTTTACTGTCCAAGGCGATCCTGAAGAGCTTCCAAGTGTTTTTACTCGGATCCAAGGGATGAGATGTCAAATTGAGGGGAGCATCATGGAGCTTAGGTGCCTAGACATAGTCTGATCTATCGTTTAGGCCCTTAATGAGGTGTTAGAACATATGATCACATACCACTTTAGGGCTAAGTTTATAGAGCTCGCCACCATTTTCTTCTCCTATTTTTGTTGGTTTTTTAATGACATGATTTTCTCCAAAAAAATACTTTAAGCTATCATGGTTTAACTTTACTTTAAAATGATTCCCAATGAGACAATGTCACCATTTTTCATAAATATATTTCATTAAGTCCTTTCTCTTAAGTTTTTTACTATTAAGAGCTAGTGGTCTCACTCTTGCATCCATATTGCACCAATTCCTTCTTTTAATGCATCATATTCTACTATGAATATTTTACCAAAATTAGGAATTTTCAACACTAGTGTAGAAATTATAACATTCTTTGAGTGTGGTAATTCTAAGGTAGCCTCTTCATTCCACACAAATGAATTTTTATTCAAGAGAGATGTTAGTGGGCTTGCAATTTTTGCATAAATCTTAACAACTTTTTCTATAATATCTTGTAAGACCCCAAAATCCTCAAAGTCCTATGATGTTCTTATGAAGAAACCATTTTATAATAGCTTCAATATTTTAAGGGTTAAAATTGACCCCTTTCTTTGAAAAAATATGATGTAAATACTTTGTTTCTCATTTCCCAAAAACATCTTTTACATACAAATGATTGTTCTTAAGAATTTGTAGGACTTTGTTGACATGTTTTATGTGTATTTCCTATGAATTTCTATAAATATAAAAATAATAAAAGAAATTTAACAAAAAATGTAAAGATCATTATTGGTTTTTTTCATAAGCCTTTTAAAAATAGAAAGATAACTATTTAATAAAAAATGCATGATTAAGAACTAATAGTGCCCTTCATGTGTTTTAAAAGCTATTTTAGGGGATTTTTTCTTCTCTTAATTTGATTTGTTTTTACCCTGATAAGATCTAACTTTGTGAAGTAATTCACTTCGTGAAGTTCATCAATATTTGGCATGCAAAATTTATCCTTGATGACAATTTTGTTTAGACATTTGTATAAGCGTTAAAGGGATTTTACAACATAAAATATGATATATCATTTTCATATTTATCTACATAGATAAGTCATAAATGTATGCCTTACTCCATGTAGATAATCATGAAAATGGCATCTTATATGCTATGTCGTGGAAGATCCTTGTTACTTTAAAAAGGAAGGAAGGGATCTTTATCTAAATAGTTTATAAGGCACAATCCTTGCTAAGGTTTTGCAAATTAGTTAGCAAGCTAAGCGGATTTGATTGTGGGGAAAAATCCACAGTTTAGTGTGCTTGAGCTAGAGGAATATCAGGATGGGTGACCCCTTAGGAAGTCTTGATTACCAAGTGCAACCCATAGAGGTGATGATTGGGGCTATAAGATTCATTTCACTAGTTTCTCCCCCACTTCTTCACCCCTGTCAGCATCACATGGTGTAATGAGTGCTAAGTGGACTATCAAAAATCATGAGAATTGATCAATTGCAACTAACGCTCATATATATATGGGGCATAGACTAATGACTTAATCTATGTAGACAGTCCCAAAAATGGTATTTTATAGATGTTTGTAATCAATACTACTAGGGATAAAAATTAATTCTTGCTTAGTTAAATAATACTTATATCCAACAATGTCTTGTACCATTTTCTTAATCTTCCCCCTTTTTTGATATGGGTAACTATAGGGCCTTTTATTAGGAGGTGTACTTCCAAGTATTAACTCAAATTTATGTTCATGAGATATAGATATAAATTTCCCCTCAGGAATTTCTTGGAAGACTATGATGTTTTTCGAAGGTATATTTTAGTTCAATTGGAATATTTTCATCTTCGTGCTTCACTTCCATAGAATATAGTCTAACATTAACTACATGACAACCCTTTTTTAGGATATTTTATAGTCTATGTAAGATTTTGATCTGAGAGGGAGGATATTTTAACCTCAAGTTCATATTAAATTCCTTAATTCAAATCTCACCAATAACTCATTATAGCCTTTAGAAATTGTACCCAAAGTTCTCGACCATTGAAATCCTAAAATAACATATATTCCTGCAAAAGGAATCACATACATGGGATTTGATAAGTTATAGTTTTCCATGCTAAGGTTTTTGTTATGACATTTTCCTTCACAATTAATTCTCCCTCCATTTGCAACTAATACTTGAAATTTTTCCACTAGATATAAAAAACAATTGAAGCACCCTTCTAATATTTTATCAATTAAGTTGTGGGCACTGTCTGAATTAATAAGAAATAGGACCTTTTCCTTTTGCTTCTCAATGTATCCTACAATTTTGAGTGTTTGAGACACCAACACACTTTCTAATGCATGAATTACTATTTCACGCTTATCTGAATCTATGTTGTGAAAAATATCTCCATTATTTTCCTACTCTTTTAGGCTCACAAGTTTTTCATGAGCCATTTGTGTCTATGCCTCTATTTCCTGATCATGATCGTTATTTTTAAATGTGAACAATTTTTCTTCTTAATATATATGCCCATTTAATATTTGATTGGGTTGAGGCATGGTTTCCTTATGACCTCTTCCATTTGTTCAAGTGTTCGACTTGCATGTGGTTATTTTCATGGCTTGAATATAAAAAATAAAATGCATAGATCCATCAAAATTTTCTAGATGTCTTGGGCAAACTCATGTTTAATGTATTTCGTTAATAAACCATGTAAAATTCAAATAGATGTTTGTCGCTTATGTTATCCACTCTTGTGGATAATATTTAAAATTGTGAATTATAATCTTCAACATCACCTATGTGTTTGATTCTCGTCAGTTGACCTAAGTAGTATTTTTCCTAAAATTTAGCATATTATGTTTCTAGGTATCTTGTAAATAAACCCCAATATAATTTCAAGAATGAGGGTTCCTTTTAATTATCTATTAATGTCATTGATATGGATTTGTCTTGAAATATAAAGTTGTTAATGAAACTGTTTGATTATCATCACTACTATTATGTAATTTGAATTATATATTTGTCTATTTTACCCATGTAAAGATGTTTGTTCCATCAAAATTACTTCATTTCACCTTGGGAGAGAGGATACCCTTAGTAACTCATCCATGATTAGATCCAATATTAAATCTAATCCTCTTGAAATATGGTTATTGGCAGAGAGAAGGACGAAGGTTTAAGTTGCTTCTCTTATTGTTGTTGGGGCACTTAAGGATCTCTCGTGGCGGATTTACCATATGGTGGAGATGGGGTTTGCATGGTTCACAAACTACCCTGCATGATAATGATGTTTTCTTTGCAATGATTGTGTCAACCCCTGGCATATGCAGTTCCTGAACCCTCCTTTGATGACTCCTCTTGTCTTAGATCAATTATGGCCCAATTTTTCTCTCCCTACTCAGGATAACCAATCACAACTCATTGGTGTTAATAAGTCTTTTGGTGTGCCTAGTGATGATTTGATAAGCTACATCAAGGTGGTCGGTGGACCAATATTTGAGAAAAGATGACAAGGCTAGGAAGAGGTAGGAGCTCATGGCCAAAGGATCAAAGGTTTGAATAGGGAGGCCAAGCAAAACAACATGTTGGAGATGTTTGATGAGAGCCTGAATTGCATTATATGCATGCAATTACACGAGAACCCCATTACTACTCAACTTTTATTAGTACCTAATGAGATAGGCAAACCTGTAATACATAGATATGATATAATGCAGATCCCCCTTTTTTTCCTTTATTGGGAGTGGTGGAGAGTCTAGAAAATCAGAACAACAGAAAAGGGTTTTCGGTTTTTTTCAAGACCCTGAAAGGGAAATCAATCCAGTTCTAGGTCACTAAGCTTGAAAAGGTGGTGACTCTAAAGAAAAATATTGGAGAAGCATTTTGGGATTCCTGTAGGTCTATAGTGTCTTATATTATAAAGGAAACATATGTGATATCTATTACAATTGAAAGATTATATCATATCCCTGAATTCTTCCATCATCTCGTTTCTTAGGTAGAGTGGGGGTGTTTCGGATATCCAACTTCCTCATCCTCATAAAAGAATGTGACATGTAGAAATGGGCCCATTTCAATGCACCAACCTCCATCCATTCCAGGGTCGTATCTTGTTGAAAAATCGTATCAAATGCCAACATTGGAAGTAAACATTAAAGAGGTAAAACATCTCTTCTTTTTCTTCTATCAAGGGCCATAATTTGCAAATTCAATGGGCTTTGGCCAAGGTCAAAGGCACTACATCAGTGTATTTTTATAGCATGTACCAAAAATTGTGACATTTATCTTTGTTCCAAAGGATTTTTATGGTATAGTTTGATTCCCAGGAAGATCTAGAGAAAGTCTTGCAAGAAGGGCATTGGTTTTTGGGTAGAGCAAGACTTTTCATCACTCCATGGTTTCCAAATTTTGATTCTTCAAAAATGGTGGTAACAATGATGCAATATGGGTAAGGTTTTCAAACCTTCCTCTTCCATTTTGGCATCACAAGGTACTAAAGGACATTGGAAATGCTTTGGGTACTTTAAAAAAAACAGATAATAAAATTATACAAAAACAATTATTTACCTTTTATATATGTGTAGAAATAGACTTAAGCAAAGGTTTTCCTAACTGCATTATGCTAAAACATATATCATTTAAAGAGATGCAAACTTTGGATTATGAAAACACAACTTTTAGATGTCATACATGATTTCAAACAAGAAATTTACAAGATTCTTGTCCATAGGCTAAAAACCCCCCCCCAAAATAAAAAGGGGCAAGATCTAAAAGCAAAATATTGGAAACCTTTTGATCCCACTTTTTCGGAGGATGAAGAAGCAAAAATCAAGGAGGACCCTCCAATACAAGATGCTCTGAACATTTAGAATCCCAATGAACATGCACAACCCATGCATAATGTACAAATAATAGAATTGATCCATGCATCTGAACACGTTGGAACTGTGGTGCACAAAGAGGATGGGTTGGTGGGAAAATAGATAATACATGTATCAAAAAGTTCAAAATTTTGATAAAGAACACCCCCCTATGATGATTGTGTCTGAGTTGGTAGTTGTTCTTGTTGACTCATCTACAGGAATATGGTAGAAGGTCCAAAGAAAAAAAGGAAAAAAGGAGAAGCAAAGTGACTATTATAACATTTAGCTTCTCTTATGTATTATTTTAGTTTTATATCTGAGAGGATTTTATATTCTCTCATAAGAATTTGGTCTTGCATATCTCAAATGTTTTCAAGCTGTAATTTTGTTCATTTTTTAGTTGCAATGAATTACGGTTTTTTTCCAAGGAACAAATAGTTATTGGTGGAGGATTGTTCAACCTAATTTTTTGCATTTTTTTTTCATGAGTTCCTTTAGTCACATTATTATTCTTAGTAAACCTCTCATCTAGGGTATGCATAAGTTTGGCTTCCATTTTTTCCGTGTTTTGTTCAATTTCCCTTTTGTTTTTATTTAAAAAATAAAAATAGTTATCATTTTTCAACATTATATTATCGAGTTCTTTATATTGGATCTAAAATTTTGATACCTAGTTCTCTAAATCTTCACTCTCTTCATGAATCATGGATGAGCTTTCTAGATGTTTATCTAGTATGATTTTTACTAATGCCCCTTGGGATGTGAGCCAAAGTAATATTTACCTAATATATCCTCTCTTTTATCTGTATCACAATTCTTTAATCACCCTACATAGATATTTTAATAAAAAATTATGAAGTTTCAAGTTAATATACCATTTTAATCCCTTATTTAAACACTGCCATATAACTAACCTTCAAAATATTGCAATTTTTCCAATTATAATTTTTTATTTTTGAAATTTTTATAGGATTTACTTTGAGATGTTATTATTCAATTTAAACCTTTTAAGAAAAATTTATGATTACATCACTAAAACTTGTTATTTTTTCCCTCTTTTAGGAGAACAAATTATATGGACTACCATGTCACTAGTTCTTCACTTCTAAATCTGAAATTTAGTCTTAAAATACCCTATTAGGTCTTCATTCAAATGCAATTAGTGGAACTCAATTTTGAGCTCACTAACTTCGAATCTAGCCATCTTTTTGAGAATATTTGCATAAAAGTAGTTTTATAACTAGAAAAAAATACCTATTTTCCATGTCCTATAACTTTGAAAAGCATAGAAAACCATTATGGATAGATTGATATATATTTTGATATAAAATTTTGAATAATATTCATTTTGTTAAATTTTGAATTTTTTAAAATAAAATATGCATTCACTGATTTATTATAACAAGTGAAGATTTGAACCTAATATAGGGTTTACTTTTCTTTGAAACTAGGCTTGATGTTAACTTTTGTTTATGTATCTATAGTGAGCCATTTCATATATTCGTATTTTTGGAGTGCTAGGCCTTTGCCCCAAAATGGCTTCGTTGGATATAGCCAAGCTATAAGGATATAATTAGAAATAGAGTATTTTCAAATAAGAAGGTTTATAAAAAATTCTGAGTCTTAATCGAGAATAATTAACATCAAACGATGCACGTTAATATTTATCTTTCCTTTTCTTATTTTTTTAATCTTTTACGTTTAATTTTTAAATAATAATATTTTTAAAATAAATTAATAATAATTTTTAAAATTTTATATAAAATCTCATGGTTAACTTTTTTTTTTTTCAAATAAGTATTATATCATGTGGTATTATTTCACGTTGTATTATTTCATTATATAAATATAAAATTAATAAAAAATAGATAATAAAATATAAAATATTAGTCATAGAGAAAAAGATTTAGATTTAACTAGAAACTGGGAACAAACATTATCTTCTAGTCAGACTTCTAACTTTTACTTTTACTTTTGACATGCCATTTGGTCATACTTCTAACTTTTACGTTTACTTTTGACATGCCATTTAGGAAACTTTTATGATATTTATTAATAATTTTAGTAAAAAACTTATTAAAAAATTCAATATTTATCTCAAATTTTTTAAAACAAGCTTATAACTTTTTATGAATATTTACTATGTAAGAAAACAGTTATGAACATTTTTGGATATCTATTTCCATGTGTAATGTTTCAAATTAAGTTATCATAGTTTAAATTTTGGAAGTATTTATCATAGATTTACTCATTACATTTAAAATCTTTTTACTAAATTTTATTGTTAAATTAGAAAAGGTAATCATTCTAAATGAGCTTGCAATTATTTTAAATGAGTTTGCAAACAAAATTAAGGGTAGAAAAGATGATATTGGTTATAAGGTGATTCGTGAATTAACTTTTTGATTATAATAATAGGAATGTCAATATATTTTTACAATTAAAATGTTAATCTAGAGTTTGTAATCTTATAAGATTTTGTATATTGTATCTACATAATACATGCAATTTCTTTATATCTAATTTTTAAATACTGGAAAAAAAACAATAATTCATAAATTACTTAATTTTTGATTGTTTCAAATAATTAAAGAAATTAGACATTTGTTAGAAAACTTCATTCTATACATTATATATTAATATGAAAAATCTTTAATAGTGAATAAGAAACAAGTTATTGATATAGTTAATTCATTTACGTAATTTTCATATTCATGATTAAATGGAAAAGACAAGGATCATTTTTTTTTTTTTTAAATTCTCAAGCATAAAATAATTGTAATGATTAATGCTTAAATTCAAATAAACAAAACAAGGAATAAAATCTACCTAAGAAATTCCATACTTGTAGAATGGGTCTTACCTCTATGGAATGAAGAGCTAACTAAAATTCACTTGTGTAAGAACTTCAAAAGAAGCTTGAATTCAATCAAGGAAGAGTTTTTAAATCACAAAATAATCCACTTCCTTTGTTGTACTATGTTCTCTCTTTTGCTATGATTGTTAATTCTTCTCTTTGTTTGTAGCAAGGATGAATATTCCCTTTTTATAACATATTTGCAAAACATACTTTTAATGAACATGCTTGAGAATTGGAGATTCTCAATCCATTCCAACAACTTCAAAATAAGTTGATAATGTATAATTAATTGTCTTAGAAAATACGACATGAAAGGAATAAATATAGTTGATAATCATTAAGTGCACAAGTATATACCAAAGAATAGTTTTATAACTACACGATGTGCCTTCAATCATGTTACAGTTGCAATGAATCTTTGCATGATCGAGATAATTGTTCATAAATTCAAATGATACCCCTCAACATTTGTAGCATAAGATCCACAATATCATCTCACACACAAAATCATAACATAGGATTTGCAACATCTATGAACAATTTCGTAACACTATAGTGATCCATAGTAGCGATTGTAGTGACTCATGCCGTGGGCTTGTAGTGAAGAGAAACACAGTTTATTAGCAATTCATAGCATGGTTTGTAGTGATTTGTAGTGTAGTTGTCATGATCCGTAGCACGAGCATGGAGTGATCCACAGTAGTGATATGCACCAACTTCAAATTGATTGTTTATTTAGCATAGATAAATAAAGATTCAACAATCCTTAATTTACGATTTAATAAGAATTCAAAAGAAAATATTAGACTTTAAGAAAAAATTACTTTGAACCTTGAATTCATGAATTGGGAAAAGAGTTACATAAGAAGAAAAGGAAAAGGTACATAATTCATGAATTGGGAAAAAAGTTACATAAGAAGGAAAGGAAAAGGCAGTTGTGTAGGTAAATTGATGTTTGAAAAGGGGTAAAAATGAGGCTTGTTATCTCTCCGCAAATGAAGGTGTTCCATATCCTTGTGCATTAAGTCATCTAAATCATAGTTATAGGAAAAAGAGATTGAATTTGTTTGATGAATATTTTTCTAGCTATAAGAACCATGTCCTATGTCTCATAAACCAAGATAACCTTGGTTTATAACAATGGTTTCCCAGAATGTTTCTTCATTTTCATGTTCCCAGAGGATTTACCAAGTTGGTTTTTATTCCATCCAAGATATTGTAAGAGTGATTTTCATTTATAGGTTCAATTGGCTACTCCAAATTGTAAAATCTTCTTAAATGGAATAATCATTTTATTAAGAATTGCATTTGTACTTGGATGATAAACACCATACTAGACAAAAAAGAATTTGTAACCAATCCATTCTGTGCCACACTACTTCAAACAGGAGATATAGTGTTCATATACGAGAATACAAAGTTAAGGTTGGAATAACCTTTAGTTTCCATTTTCCTTTATATTTTTATTAGGAAATACCATCATCTTTAATAGGTTAATAAGGATTATATCCATATGTGGGCTATCTTGTTAATACATAAGGAAATAATTATGCGCTAGGTGCATCATATATGAGGAATAAAGTGAGTTTGTTTGAACAAATTTTCATGTTCTTGAAGGATTCTATGTGAAGTAAAAGAGTCTCCTCTTTCCCAAAAAATCTTTTATCTCTCTCTTTCGGTAATAATCACATATAATGGAACGTTGTCGACGCGTTTCGAACCAACCAGTGTGGTTCATCATCACCTAGTCCTGATGATGAACCACACTGGTTGGTTCGAAACGCGTCGACTTTATTCATGATAATGTGATTATTACCGAAAGAGATTTTACAATTTTATATGGATCACAGAAGCATAGATTCTAAAAATAATCTTTTATCTCGTCGTGCTCTATATGGGAAAGAGAAATGCTCCATTGCAATTGATGCCTTAGAATAAGGTAAATTCCCTAAGTTGAACATCTCCTAAAAAAGAGGTAGGATACCCATATTTGTCATGACTAAGGATAAGTCAGACTACTAAAGGTCAAAAATCAGTTTTTGATCTTCTTTCGTATGAGTAGCTTAAGGTTCCACAAACTTTTAAGGTCGCACAATGTTAAATATTTCCATCTAATTACTAGCCTCATTTAAAACAACATCACTTATTCTTTTAGAAAAAATGCATAAACTAGGGAAGGAAATCTATAGGTTAAGGTTGCTAATGTTAAGCTATACATCTATTGTTTCTCTATTTATAACTTCCATACCAATTTCTTATTTTTCTCTCTTTTTTTGTTAGTCCAAAAAAATTGCCGTGGTTCCTTAGTTTCCCTATAAAAGGTGGCCCATTGTTCCTTCATATTATGAATAATATGATTATTCCTTTGTACGGAAATTGTACCTTAATAAAAAATTTATCAATATTATTCCACATGATCAATTCAATTTGGAATATAAGTGTCTTCTTATGATCAAGGGAAAACTCTAGTTCATATGAGGCTTCTTTTATTGGAGTATAACCTATAATTTCCTTTGTCTAGATAGATCTATATTTGGAACCTTTCAATTTTGGTTTTGTAGTAGTTGCATGCAGATCTTAAGGAGAAGGAGAAACATTGTTCTCAATAGAATTAATGATATCCACAGTGTTAATATCAATATTAGTCACGAGAACATTAGTAATTGGTTTTGTAGGTTTGGGTGAACCATGAAGAACACCACCTTCACATGAAGTGGAAAGTGGTTTCTCAATTTCATCAACAACACAATCAATTTTTTTATAGTGGATGTGTCCTTGAATGCTTTAATTTTTCTTTAATAAAAACCAATCATTCAAAATTTTATTTATTTTTTGGATTTTCCTATTCGTTCTTAGTAAAATAGACTAAGAAGTCCTCTAATAGAAGAAGGACTTACCAATTTGGAATTTCACCCTTGATTTTTTTAGCATGTTGTTCATATTTTGGAGCATCATAAGTAGCATCCAGAGGATCTACATTTTATAGAGTTCCCACATATGAATTGGAAAGGTTTGGTGGTTATGGGGATTAAGCAATTAGATTTAAAGGTTCTATGTCCCGAGAAGATTTTGTAGTTATTTCATAAGGTTCTTGTGGATGTTTTATATTTGGGCACACATGTAGATATGGTTTTGTAGCATTTGGTACATGTATTTTTTCCCTTTTCCCTTCTTTTTACTTAGAGGTCAAAGAATAGTTAGGGATTCTTATAATTTCTAGTGACTAGGCTACTAGGTCCTACTTCATCTTATGAATCTTTAACAACTAGGTTGTTAGGCCTTCGCTTGTCCTCTAAACCTTTATCAACTGAGATACTAAGCCTTTAATCATCTTCCTCTACCTCTTTATTATATTTTTTGTTTCATAATATACTTCTACAACTTGAGGAGGTTTTTAGGAAACAGATGCACCCCAATGATGTCCCTTATATGTTAGAGAATAAAACATGATAAGTTTGATGAGGCCATGGTGAAAAAATATCTTCATAGAATTTCCAATGTTGTGTTGTACTATGTGTGTATTTCTTTGGAGTATACAAAGTAGAAAGAAAGGAATGTTCAGGGGGTGTTGATGTCTTAAATGGGATAACAACTTAAAGTGATAAAGGAATAGAAAACTAAGCATCCCTTCATTGGTAATTTTCGAGAAAATAAACTACTTCATTTCATGGTGGAGGGAGTGAAGTGCACCAAACACTCTTACTCATGCACAGTGTCTTGCCCCTTCAAAAATTTAATTCAAACTAAATTGGTCATAGTCCTATAAGAAAAATAGTGATCTCTAGTTCATGGTAATCTTGTAACAAGTGCAATGGTCTCTTTTGCGATATGTGAGCGAATTATTCATAACATTGTTATTAATAGTCAAAATGATTATACATATTCTAATGTTATAGTAGCATGAAATCCTTGGAGTCATTCAAAATTAGCTATCTAGCATGTTGCTTGAAAAATATTCATAATAGCTAGCGTAGTTCTTAGAATATCAATTCCTACTACCTCATGTCACATACCGAATCCTCCAATTATGGAAAGGATTTGTAAGGTTACAAAGAAATCAATAAGAGTATAGACAATGAAGTGTGGTAGTAGAGTTCAATTAAAAATACCTAGAAACAAAATAGTTGTGTCACGGGAGTAAAATGAATATGGTTTTAAAGGTGGAGAGGATGGTGATGGTTATGTACATCATGTGAACAATAATTAATTCTCACCCATAATTATAGGGGTGATTGGATAGATATGGTGTGAGAGGAAATGACATGTAAGGCATTTAGAGATATGGAGGGTACAATAAACTTAACATTAGTTGACATGGCATTCTAGAAAGGCATTTAATACATTTGAAAAGTCGTTTTACTAGGAAAATAAGGTTACTATCAAGAAAACGTCGTTAACAACCTAAAAGGATAATCTAGAACCTAAAAAATCATATAAAAGGATGCATAGCTACTATACTTACCATGTATGGACACTGGACTTGAAAATGAAATGGACTGAATTATGAAAATTTGATCTTAGAGACAGAAGTCACAACATCTATAACTAGGCCATAAAAAATATTTGTAACAAGGTTTCACAACAAATATTTTCAATGAGGATCTACAAAAAAATTTCATAGTAGGGTCATGTGGCTAGGACTTACAACAATATTTCACAAATTCCTATAGAAAGGATCATCTGAAAAATTCTAAGACATTGTTGAACTAGTTACAATGAGTTTCCACAACAAAAGTGGATATATAGCAAGACAAAGTCGATTTTGTTGCGAGGAAGAACTAGATCTATAGCAAGGGAAAATTGTTGTGGAATGAAAAAAATTGGATTTGTAGTAGAGATTAGTTTTGTAGTAAGATAAAATTGAGTTCTATAGAAAAAATTGAGTTGGTTGAAACCTTAAACACCCCATGTGGATGTTAATATTTTTTTCTCAAAATTTTTTCGCCAACAATCTAGTTTAGATATAGAGCTTTCTTGCTTGCACTTCTATCAAATTTTTTACAATCATATTTTTTTCTTTGTTTCCAAACCAAGTGATGCGAGCCAAAGAATTATATTTTGGTATCACAAATTCTAGTAGTACATGAAAACAAGTTTTCACTACTATAATTTATTTTTTATTTTTTTAACAAAGAAATCAGGAAGATGCGGATTCTGGTGACATAATCACCTCACTTCCAACTTCCAATTTAGAATGTTTCATTGAATCTTTGATAAACATTTCTTTGGAAATTTAGTTTTAGTAAAACCCCAATCAATGGTCATTAGCCATGAGAGGGATTATACTCTCATCAATAATACAAATCTTAATAGAGCCATTTTCAAAAATCATGTCCACTACATAGGGTCCAAGTCATATGGTACGAAATTTCCCTTTAAATGTCTTAAATCGAGAATCAAATAATTAACCCAATCCCTTGTTTGGAATTTCTTTTCTTTAATGAACTTGTCATGTCACCTACCCCTCTATTGTTATATAATAGAGGTTGGTGTAAAACATATTGACGAATCTCATCAAGTTCATTGATTTACTCAAGTTGATGTTTTTGGACTTTAAAAATGTGAAAATTTCATCTATTGTAGCAACTGGAAATTATTCTTCTGACTGTAAATTTAATTATGCAGTTTATTTGATACGAGAAACAATTAATAAAATCACAACTACAATTTTCACCATAAAAATACCACGGAAAATAAAATACTAGAAACTGAGGAATTCTAGCATACACACAAGAATTTTAACACGGTTATTTTTGGACAAATGTCCCCAGAAAAACCCAATGTGGGAAAACCGGTGCAACAGATGAGGGTTTTTGTTATGAAACAAGCTCCAAAAATAGAAGAAAAGAGAGATAAACGCCTTAGAAATAAGCCACTTCGAGCGAGCAACCTCCTTTACATTACATAAATGAACAATTCTTGGATGATTCAAAGGACAAAACCTCCTTCTATATATAGGATTCCATGGGGTCACAATATAATCCTAGCTGACCTAACAATAATAATATAAGGGCACAATAATAACAATATGGGGGTTACACGGGTACAACAATAACAATAAGGGGGCTACACTAACAACAATAAGTGACTACACTAGTAATATAGGGACCTAACATGCCCCTCTCCTTCAAAAAAGTGTTGTCTGCAATGCTTAAGTAGCTTTGGATGCTTCTGTAGAAAATTCTCATCCTCTCATGTAGAAGCTTTTGTGGGTAAGTTCTTCCACTTGATGAGATACTTTGAAATTGATCGATTTCATAGCTATTGAGTTCTTGTTTCCATGACTGCTTCAGGTTCCAATAAGATTTTTCCTTCCTCATCAAGTTCTGGCAATATTGTTTGAACTAGAAGTGTGTCACCTATAACCTTCTTTAAGCATGAAACATGAAAACTGGATGCACTCGCGAAGAAGCAGGAAGCTCCAATTTGTATGCCATAGTACCAATCTTTTGAAACACCTTGTAAGGACCATAGTACTTTGGTGATAAATTATTATCCTTCTTAGCTTGCTTGAGGGACATTTGTTTGTATGGTTGTAGCCGTAAAAATACCCATTCTCCTACATCAAAACTTATCTCATTGTGATGTTGATCTACCTGTTGTTTCATTCGATTTTGTGCCAAATTTAGGTCATCCTTTAAGATTTGGAGAACTTGTTGACGATGTTTGATGTGATCTTCCACTGTTTGAACCTTAGAATTTTCTCTTAAAGATGATGTGATGGACGGTGGATGATATCCATAAAGTGCCATAAATGGGGTCATTTTTGCTGCAATATGGAAGGAAGTGTTATACCACCATTCAGCCAGAGGTAACCACTTGACCCATTGTGTTTGTTCATCAAATACAAAACAACAAATATATCCTTCTAAACATTTGTTCACTATCTCAGTTTGACTATCGGATTGAGGATGATAAGATGAGCTATGAGCTAGTTGAGTACCCAAACAAGAAAATAATTATGTCCAAAAATTTCCAGTAAAAATGGGATCTCTGTCGCTTACAATAATCTCTGGGTTTCCATGTATCTTTCGAATTGTTTCCATATATGTAGTAGCAACTGTACTTGATTTAAATGGATGAGATAATGCACAAAAGTGTGCATACTTGGTAATTATATCAACTACCACCATGATGACACTCTTTCCTTTGGACTTAGGTAAACCTGTGATAAAATCCATTGAAATCTCCTCCCAACATTGACTTTGAATGGATAAAGGTTGTAGAAGACCCGGGGTCTTAATTGTCTCAACTTTATTTTGTTGGAAAACCAAACATTCCGCCACAAACTTTTGAATATCAGATTTAAGGCCATCCCAAAAAAATTCTTTCTTCACCCTGTGGTAAGTTTTTAAAAATCTCGAGTGTCCTCCTAAAGGATAAGTGTGCAATTCCAAAAGAATATTTTGTTTTAGTTGGGAATTCTTACAAAGATATTAGCGATCTTTGTATGATAAGGAATCATTTTTCCAACTAAATGTATCAGATGTACTAGGATCTTGCTGCAACTTTTGAATGAGTGTCCACACTTCTTCGTCCTTCTTCCATTCATCCCTTGCTTCAATTATCCAATCTGGTTGGATAATAGAAATGGCACAAAGAAATGCTTCCACCTCTTCATCCTTTCTTGAGAGTGCATCTGTAACAACATTTAGCTTCCCTTTTTTGTAGATGATTTCAAATCCATAACCCAACATCTTTGTGACCCATTTTTTTTGCTCTTCTGAAGATATTCTTTGTTCCAAAAAGTGTTTAAGACTATCGTGATCAGTTTTTACCTTGAAGTGTCTTCCCATTAGGTAAGGTCGCCATTTCTTTAGTGCATGTAGTATTTCCAACATTTCCTTCTCAAAAATAGCTTTCTGTAAATACTTTCCTTTGATTGGACGACTTTCAAAAGCAATGGGTCTTCCTTCTTGCATTAAAACAACACCAATTCCATTTCCTAAGGCATCACGTTCCACAATAAAGGTTTTTGTGAATGTAATATCCCAAAATGGGGAAATTCTACACTATTGGGAATATCTTAAGATATTCCAAATGTGGAGCTACAGAAATATGTAAACACAACAATGGAGTAGCAGTGATAAATCAACTCATAGAGTGAGAGAAGAACTCATAACCATATTATTAAGTTATAGCAGCAAAATGTATACAAGATCTTGAGGGAAGTGCTACTCAAGATAGGTAATAATCAGCCTCAAGAAACAAGTACATAAAAGATGACAAAACACTTCTACATAAGAGTGCCCAAGGCTATGACTGCGCAGTTTTATAAGAGAAACTGCATGCTAACATATGTCAATACATAGATATACAAGTGTATGGCTCATACAAAATTGGGAGAGAAGATCTATGCTCCCAATCACTACCTCAAGACAATCCTAGAAGGATTGGATCAAATATGCAAAACTGCAAAATTCAGAGTTGCAGGGTAGCAACTGCAACTCAAGAACTGAAAATGGATGGAGAAGGTTGAAGATACTACACTATATAAAAATACCTCCTCCAATGGATCTTCCAAGTGAAAGGCTGATCCTAACACTGAAGATCTCACCCTCCGACAATCACTGCAATCCCTCACTGCAAATACCAACTGAAAATAATGCAGTCACTGAGGGATACTGCATTGTAGGTGCAAGAAAAAGAGTTGGCCAAGTGCCAAGATCTGCAATATGCTCCAAGGGCTTCCAAACTGATCTCTCAAAGGAAAGAGAGCCTCCTCCTCTGAAAAACAAGTGATGGAAGTGGTGTTGTGAACCCTCACTACAACACCCTGCAACACAACATTATTCTGCTGCATAAATAACGTTGTAGTTGAAGGAGGATGCTTGGCCTCAAGCCTGGATGTGAGGAAAATCAGTACAACTCCTTCAAGAAGCCTGTCAATAAAGGAGAAGGATTCCTAAATAGGAAATCCTTGTGCTAAGCAGCACTGCAACTTTGCTAAATAGCAGGAGAATGCACAAAGTCTAAACAGACAAAGAAATCAATAATCTGAATCATGAATAACAATGGCGGCCTTGCCCTCCTTTTAAACAAGTGAAATCCATCTCTCCATGGGTCCCACTCATTAGGGTTTCCTCCACCAAATAACCCTCTTCCCATTCATACTGCGTTGTCTATCAAAGTGTTCTCCACCTCCTATCCCAGCGCTGTTGACTTGGTCAAACTTGACCTTGTCTCCATGCAAATGTCCTCTTTCACACATAAGGGTGTGAAATCCAGCTCTTATGACTATCCCTTGTCACATTTGAGGGATTTTATCCATGTTTTTAATATGCATGGGCTTCCTTACCCATTTATTTAGATGCTAGGTGATAAAAACAAAATTTTAATATTCCATTTAGCTGTGTGCTAAAATGGGAATTTTACAGTCCTCCCCTCCCAAATTTTGCTTGTCCTCAAGCAACTGCAAGGATATAACTGGAAAGTCTCCTCCCAAGGCATGGATTCTAAAATGTGTTGAGGAAAATCTTCCCCACGTGGATCCTCCATACCCCAAGCAATCATCCATACAAAATGAGTTACCTCCCAACATGGCAACTCCTGAAAATCCTCTTCCACCTTTGGCTCCTGTAATGTAGGTGGGCTGAAAATCTGATCTCGATAGACAAAATAGTCTACCCCATGCTGTCCTCCTCTCCACTTAGGATAAGTGTAGAGTATATGCTGATCTTGGGCTGCAATAATATTTCCATCAAGTGGCAAGATGAAGATTAGACCTCCAAGGATATCTTCTCCAACGTTATGAAACATGTTGACCCAAATAATCTCATATGTGATGAGT
Source organism: Pinus albicaulis (assembly GCA_034641835.2). Classification (NCBI taxonomy): domain Eukaryota; kingdom Viridiplantae; phylum Streptophyta; class Pinopsida; order Pinales; family Pinaceae; genus Pinus; species Pinus albicaulis. The sequence continues at coordinate 1,841,380,017 of CM076575.1, read as the reverse complement.
TGGAAGTCACCATCATATGGCATCCAATCAATCATATGGCTCACTTCAAATGGAAACAAGTGTTTTTCTATAGTGGCCACATACTCTCTCATGCTCCCATTAGAACATGCAATGCAAACAATGTGGGAGATCTCTCTCCCAAGGGACACATCCAACCAATGTGCCATTCTCCCAATCACGCTTCCAACAAATATAAAGAAAACATCAACATAAGGAACCATAATGAGAACCATGCTTGCTGCCATATGTAGCAAGGGAGAAGGACAATGGTCCCTCAAATGTAACCAACGCAGTTTGATCCTCAACTGCAAGAGAGAGTAAAAAAAAGTGTGGTTTCTTAACCACTTGCTTGCTGTCCCACTCTCCTCATATGTTTGGAGAAAGTGAATGATGTATGGTGAAAAGTGAGCATGTTCTCCAAAACACATATCCTCCCCAAGTCCTCCTAGGGAATGGTCACCAATACTGCTCATGGCCTCAAGTAGACCATGAAATCTAGATAAAAGAATGCTCCTCCTTGGAGCAACATCCTGCACATGTATGGTTAAGGGATGCATATGTACATTATACAAATCATTATGTAAACAAACAATACCCTTACCATATGTCTTGCTCATGCAAATGGAGTGGCTCATAGATGAGTCTCCTCTCATCCTCAGACGATCCATGCATCTCCTCATATGTTGATCATCCACTATCATACTAGTGAAAAGATCCTTGGAACACTCCACCAACAACTGGGAGTTCCAATATGGATCTATCCTCCATAGTGACAGTGCTGATGATCTCTCATGAAGAACATATGTGATATGGTTATCCTCTCCTTTGACATCTCCTATGCAAAAGATGCAAGTTGGAAGGTTGTTATCCTTAACATGCTGCTTCTGCCACAACATAGAATCTGAAATGAGAGTGGGTACATATGATGTTGAGAGAATGCCTCTCTCCTCCTTGAGACTACCCAAGACTCTCAGCGCTATACAATGACCTCCCAATATCTCCACCCCTCTGAAATCAATGAGTGGTGCCTCAAAATGTAAAGCACCTCTCATCATTTGTTGATCTGGTGGTCTCCTTGGTGAAATGTCTCCATGCAATGAGACATCATCATCAAGAGTAGATTGCAATATGAATGGACAAACTTGCCCTTGCTCTCACTGCACAATCCAGTCTCCCTCTTAGGTGCATTAACCTCATGAAATAGACAGGGATGTGTGCTCCTCATCTCATGATGCTGGTCATCCTCCCTATCTCCTCCTTGTATCTCCATTGGTTCACACCCTACCATCAATGGCACATGTGAATCATGAGTTGTGCCTTGATCTCCATATGTGAGATCTTGGGGAATTTCTTGCAATGATACAAGAATCCCTCTAGTTGGAGCAAGAGCTCCTCCTTCCTCTGCATGAGGTGCTAGATCAACTCTAGACATGACAGCGTTGTTTCCCTTCTCCTCATCAACATGTATGGGAAACCTCTCAAGAAATGGATCCTCTCTTGAAAAAGAGATCTCCATGCCCTCTTGTTTAGAAATATGAGATAGAGGCTTTACCTCTAACAAGGTATGCTGCAAGATGTCAGTCTCCTCCATGGGTTTCTGAAGTGGATCCGAGTTTATAGTTTTCTCCATCACATGCAAGGGTTTTGTTTGTTTATGTTTGTTTAACTTCTCCACATGTGTTGCAGAAATTTTTCCATCAAACCTTCCCATTAATGCCTTAATAAACCTTGCATAAGAAGAAGTATTTGCATTCTTTAAAGTAAAATGCTCAAATATCCACCATGCATAGGCCTTACCTCCAAAATGCAGCGCTGCTACCCTGATGGCTTCATCTTCAGAAATTTGATGCTGCTGCAAAAAGGTGTCTAGCTCTTCCACCCAAGCCCTGGCTGAACATGTAGGGGAACCATCAAAGGTAGATAAAAGAAATCTATCCACATTATGCTACTTGCTCCTCCTCACCTTGATCTTGAAAAACTCTGGGAAAGTGATATGATCTCTAAACTTTGGAGTTTGAGGTTCATATTCATGCAAGAAACCACTAAGAGTTCCCCTCTTAGGCATTCCTTCTTCCTCTCTTCCTCTCATGGAAAAACTGGGCATATGACTACGCTGTGCATCATAGGGTGTAGCTGCATGCTCACACTCCCCATAAGAAAATCTAGAGTTTGACTCAGTTTCAAACCCTCTTGGAGATTCTGTACACATCTCCCACATTATCTTCTTGAAATCTTCATGAATGCTCTGTATAGATCTTGGAAGAAGCTTTGTGAACCTATCTTCCTTTCTTCCTCCACATAATGGAGTCTTCATCTTCTCTTTTTTTGATAGCATCATGGCTGAGATCCACAAGCTGAGCCAATATTATGCTTTGATACCACTTTAATATCCAAAAATGGGGAAATTCTACACTATTGGGAATATCTTAAGATATTCCAAATGTGGAGCTACAACAATATGTAAACACAACAATGGAGTAGCAGTGATAAATCAACTCATAGAGTGAGAGAAGAACTCATAGCCATCTTATTAAGTTATAGCAGCATAATGTATACAAGATCTTAAGGGAAGTGTTACTCAAGATAGGCAATAATCAGCCTCAAGAAACAAGTACATAAAAGATGACAAAACGCTTCCACAAAAGAGTGCCCAAGGTTATGACTGCGCAGTTTATAAGAGAGACCGCATGCTAACATATGTCAATACATAGATATGCAAGTGTATGGCTCATACAACATTGGGAGAGAATATCTATGCTCCCAATCACTACCTCAAGACAATCCTGGAAGGATTGGCTCAAATATGCAAAATGTCGGAGTTGCAGGGTAGCAGCTGCAACTCAAGAACTGGAAATGGATGGAGAAGGCTGAAGATATTGCATTAGATAAAAATACCTCCTCCAATGGATCTTCCAAGTGAAAGGCTGATCCTAACACTGAATATCTCACCCTCCGACAATCAATGCAATCCCTCACTGCAAATACCAACTGAAAATAACGCAGTCACTGAGGGATACTGCGCTGTAGATGCAAGAAAAAGAGTTGGCCAAGTGCCAAGATCTGCAATATGCTCCAAGGGCTTCCAAACTGATCTCTCAAAGGAAAGAGAGCCTCCTCCTCTAAAAAAAAAGTGATGGAAGTGGTGTTGTGAACCCTCACTGCAACACCCTGCAACACAACATTATTCTGTTGCAGAAATAACGTTGTAGTTGAAGGAGGATGCTTGGCCTCAAGCCTGGATGTGAGGCAAATCAGTACAAATCCTTCAAGAGGCCTCTCAAGAAAGGAGAAGGATTCCTAAACAGGAAATCCTTGTGCTAAGCAGCACTGCAACTCTGCTAAACAGCAGGAGAATGCACAAAGTCTAAACAGACAAAGAAATCAATAATCTGAATCATGAATAACAATGGCTGCCTTGCCCTCCTTTTAAACAAGTGAAAGCCCTCTCTCCATGGGTCCCACTCATCAGGGTTTCCTCCACCAAATAACCCTCTTCCCATTCATACTGCGCTATCTATCAAAGTGTTCTCCACCTCTTATCCCAGCGCTGTTGACTTGATCAAACTTGACCTTGTCTCCATGCTAATGTCCTCTTTCACACATAAGGGTGTGAAATCCAACTCTTATGACTATCCCCTGTCACATTTGAGGGATTTTATCCATGTTTTTAATATGCATAGGCTTCCTTACCCATTTATTTAGCCGCTAGGTGATAAAAACCAAATTTTAATATTCCATTTAGCTGTGTGCTAAAATGGGAATATTACAGTGAAGTCTGGTGTAGCTAGACCAGTGTTAGTCACATTGCCTCTTTAATATGTTCAAAGGCCTTAGTTGCTTCAGGAGTCCATGCAAATGCATCTTTCTTCAATAATGTTGTTAGAGGTTTTGTTATTCTCCCATAATTCTTAACAAACTTGCTGATGACCAAATGATTGTTTTCGACGCCACTCAATCGGACCATCCTCCTCTTCCTCCTTCCGTTGCCTTCCAAATCCCAGTCAAAATCCGGAACGCCAACGTTTCCCGGTGTATAATTGATGAGGCGGCATCCACCTGCGTGATGTTCACTTCGGTTTGGAAGCAACTTGGATCCCCTGAGCTAGCCCCTTCCACGATCACCCTTCGAGCGTGGGATGGCCACGCCTCCCAGCCCATTGGCCTCTTCCGTAATTGTCCTATCACCCTTGCCGGTAAGACTGTTTGCGTTGACGTCGAAGTCATCGACGCCCCGCTAGACTACAACATTCTATTGGGGCGAAGCTAAACCTATGCTATGTCTGCTGTCCCATCCGCGGTTTTCCGCAAGATGTCTTTCCCTCATAATGGAAAGATAGTCACCATTGACCAGTTGACATATCATGAGCCAAAATCTCATACCTCACCTGAGATGACCATCTCTTCTGTAGCCAACAAGAAAACCGTCGATTCCTTGACCAATGTCTCTCCTGGCGTCTACAAAGACTCCTCTTTGCTAGGAACCTTCCCTGGTCTTCCTCCTCCTCCTATCTCTGACCCCAGCTCATTGAATGTTTGCATGATGCACTCGTCTCGGGCTGCTCTCAAGCAACCTGCTTCGGCTAGTCAGCAACCTTGCCCTCCGCAACCTGCTCCTAGCCCTTCACCTGCAGTTGGTAGTCATGAGCCTCTTTACCCTCCTGGCACGGTTCCTCCAAGCCTTAGCCATTTAGGAGCCGTCCCACCTGGCCATTACCCCTCTGGTCAGATACCATTCCCAGCTCCCCCACCAGGAGTGTACACGGTACCGGTCATGGCCACCCTCTCTCTTCCTAACTTGACCCTTGGGATTCCCGTTTGGTACCTTGATCCTCCAGCCCCCACCTTGCCTGGTCAACCCAAACCTTATATTGCTTTGACCCTGGTTCAACCGGTCCCCATGACTTCTCCCGCTGCATCAGTGCCTCAGTCACCTCAACAGGAACCACCTCCTGTTGCGACCGCTTTGGGTAGGAAGGGAAAAGCTCGCAAGGGGGCATCAAAGGACAAGGCTGCCCCGACAAACCCTACTCCTCCTCAGCCTCCAAAGCATACCATCCAGTGTGCTTTGTGTGATGTTGTCGGTCACGCCTCCCATGCCTGTCCTGAATTGCTTCACCTCAAGCCCATGGTTAATGTCACGTTCCCTGAGTCCGCGGTACCAGAAGCCTCTGTTCCTTCCGCGACCGCGGCCAAGAACCCCAAGACTATTCACACCAACCACCCCTGTGCTTTGTGTGATCTCCATGGCCATTACACCCATCTTTGTCCCCACCTCGAGGACTTCCGCACCTCTATCGCCGCGGTCCACCAATTCGAGGCCAAGCGCAATGAGTCCACCTCTCCCCTATTTGTGCATTCTGCTTCAGCAGAACTACCAGATATGACTGCTCCCATTGACATTCCCCCTCCTGATGTCGAGATGACGGAGCTTTCGTCCAACATTTTTTACCTATCATCATCCATGAGACCCTCGGGGAACATTCCATCTGAATCCTCCCCTGTTGTTTCGCTTGACCTTCCTTCAGCGATCATCTTGGGCTCAACATCGGTAGATCCTTTATCTACTTACTCTTCGGTCACCCCTTGTGATGATGCGCATGTGAACCTCTCTTCTCATGATGATGATTCAGGTCGCTTCACCACGTCAGGTGGTCTTTCTTCCACCAGTCACCCCATCTTCTATCACGATGACGACATTATGGAAAAAATCCCCACCCCTGACTTTATCTATTCCCCCTTACATTGAACCCATGCGTTCACACCACATCCACCTTGTGGCCATTACATTGAAACCCAATGTTTGGGTAAGGGGGCACCCACATTTGAGAGACCAAGAGAAGCAATTCTCCACAACTCTCCTAGTGTATCTGGTCGTGTTGACTTTAGTCCCAGTATTCTTCCACATTTAGCAGAACCTCTAGAGTCCCATATCACTTATGATCACTCTAGGGATGATACCCCTTATCGTTCCCTCATCTTACATCAGCAACCCAGTCTCTTAGACATTATTTTTGACCAACCTATAGCTTTTCTACGAGAGCATCAGTTCATTATCTCCATATCCTCTTTTTGGGATAGTGACACCAGGTATGCCAACTCGGAAACTTAAAGTCCATTTGATCCCTATATGCAGTACCAAAAGAGATTGGTAATCCTCCATTTCCTTTCTCACACTGCATAACCATAACGCGAACAAATGGCACACCACATCATTTAAATGTGTTTAGATCCCCCTTTTTTCTAAATACATTTTGGCATGACCACACCATGCTCAGGGGCACCTATGCCCCTCAACCATAACCCTCCTCACCTCGTTTTTGGAGAGGAGGCAGTCTTACCAATCGAGTGTGACATCCCTTCCCTTCATCTGGCTGTTGAACTTCTCCCTGACACCCAACCTCTAGAACAACGACTTATCATGCCTGAGCATGCCTCTGAAGACCGCCGTGTTGCATTGCAAACCATGGAAGTGGCCAAGAAACGCACCAAAGCTCAATATGACCGAAAAGTCCAGACCCAAAGGCGACCTTGTTCTAGTCTGTGACCAAGCCCATGATGTCCTTGGTCACGGGAAGTTCGACTCATTATGGCTAGGCCCTTACGTCATCAGTAAGGGCCTGGGTAAGGGGGCATATCTTTTAAAGGCCTTCGAAGGCAATCCTCTTCCTAATCCTCGCAATGCACTCTATCTTACGAAATATTACCCTTAGCATTTCCCTTTTGAGATGCGTGTTTTAGGTTCTTTTAGATAGCCAACATATTTTTTGTACTTTCATCCTTCGCCAGGAGCTATTTTGTCCAAGAAGGATCACTTCACCTCTCCTTCAAATCGAACTTCCTCACTTACAAAACTTGTACTTGGGGCACCATTTTGCCTCCTTACTTGTCTTTGTTCGTGTCGATTTTCGTCATGAGTTACCATCTTGTACTCATGTTTTCATGGTCCCCCATTGGGCCTTTACTGTGTGGCAGCACCATCAAGTCGCCCTTGTTTAGAGCATCCAAGTTGAGTCATCATCGCCTTCATGGAGTCTATCCTGGGTCCCTTTGTACCCCACTCTAGCCCTCCATCCTTCATTGCTTGGTCTCTCTCTTGTATCGCACATTATGACCTTCAATCCCACTGTCCCCTGTCCCATATGATATTGTGTCAGTCGCTGCCATGTCATTCATGCCCTTTATGCTCTAACAAGGGAAGTCGTCCATTCGCTACTCAGTCCCTTCCATTTCACTCTCATCATTAGTGTCAGTCTGTCTGTCTCTCTACTGTTTTCTCTCGTGCCTTAGTTGGGGACATCTCACTCCCTCAACTATGGCGGACCTCCTTCTGTCGACATCAGCACTTTCATTCCAGAAGCCAGGTCTAGAGGGCGGTGTACCTTGGTTCCAGCTTCCACTCTTGTTCGGTGCCTAGGATCAGGCAAAGGGATATCTCCTTTCCCTTTGGCTTGATTGTTTCTCCAGCTCCTTCAGCATGATCGAGATTCGTATACTTGATGGTCTAGTGATCCAGCAGCAGCTCTTGATGATTCCCGGGTGTGTGTGAGATGTTTCAACCCTCATGAGGGGGTGGCCCTGCAGGTAGCCCCCCACATGCCCGGATGACCTCTTCTTTGCAGCCTTCGATGCAGCTCCAGATATTTGATGATGTTGGTCGTAGCCACTTGCAGCGCCTCTTCGACTTGCATGTATCAGTCAGATTTTGTGAGCCCTTCCCCATTTACAGGGGGCATTTGGGTTGTATTTGTATCTCATGTACTCCGATATTATTGTACAAGTCCTGGCTGTTATCCCAGGCACAACATGTATGTGGGATTCGTCATTGTATTTTTATCTGGCTCCTGATTATGCCAGCTGTACTTTATGGTTCGGTCCCTTGTTTACCGGACACACTATTCTTTTGTACTTTGTCTCGGCGGGCATAGGTATGCCTCCCCCGCCGCCTTCAGCACAGGTACCCTCTCATAAAAAGAGACTTGTTGCACCTGCGAGTCTCGTCTCCTCGGGGTCTAGTCCTTCAGCACACTATCTACCTCACATTTCTCTCTCTGACACCCCTTTTGTTGTCTAGTGATTGTGTTCTTACAACGTACTTCGGTCATACGATTTGCTCCGGACACTCGCACGCTGGGGGGCAATCTGTTACACCATTTTTTGGTCATCTAACCTATTATCATTAGATGGACCCAAGTACACCATGTAAGACCAGTTTTACCCTAAGTAAAACTGCTTTCACTATGTTAAAATAGGAAACCCCAAAAGGAAATATTAAAAAAACCCATATTTGTTTGATTTTCCTCATGGAATAATTAATTAAACCATAATTTAATTATTATTCCCAGTCATGTTTAACTCAAAATCAAAGAAATTAATTAGATAAACCTTTATTTATCTTATTATTTTCTAGGAATAATTATTTAAACCTTATTTAGATAATATTCCTTGTTAAATATGACCAAATCACCCACAAATAATTAAATAAATCATTATTTATTTAATTATCTTTCAACCACTTCCTTAAATAATTAAATAAATCATTATTTATTTGATTATCTTCTAACCGCTCCCTTAAAAAGATAAATAAATCATTTATTTATTTATTTTTGACAAATTAAGGGATTTGACCCAAGTCAAATACCTTTTCCCTCCAACAAATATAATAAATATTCCATAAAAAGTGGATCTAGATCTGGTTAACCCATGCACCAAGATCTAGAATGACCCAATATTTTGTTATAAATAGGAGGGTTTTTCCTACCATTCTTCACCTTTTGTTGCCTATTAGATCACTCTGGATCTATACACTTGGTCACCATTTTTTTCCATTTGCTGTGTGAGCTCCCTTTGAGTTCCATTCTTTGTGTGGGTTTTCTACACCAACAAGAGAGAGAGATTTTAGATCTGAAGTGCTGAGGACTTCCAAGAACCCATCCCACTGAGGAGAATTGGATACGCCTTCTTGTTTTCCTCCCAGGTGCCCGATTAATACAAAAATTCTTTCAAAAATTGTTCTTGTCTTGTCTATTGGTATATGGAGAAAACCCTTATTTTTTCTGCTTAATGTCTTTCCATGCATAGATCTGGTTTTTGCAGCTCTTTTATGTCCAACTAACCGCAGATCTGAAGATATTGGCAGCCACTTTTGTTGTTAGGGCTATTAGTTATGCGTAGCTAAAGTGGTCCTTTTTAGTACACTTCGACAAAGGATTCATACTAACAGGTGTGTCCATCCATTATGTGCTATGTTTGGGCCCAGGAAGCCTCGGCCAAGATCTAAAGTCTATCTTGCACTTTTTTCCTCCTTGATTCCTTCTTCAACTTAGCCTTCAAGTTCTGATTCTTGCTTTGCACACCTTGTTTCTCGCCAAGTAGAGGGGGATAGAGGGGAATGGGAAATGAACTAGTGAAATGTAATGAAGGGGATGAAAGTGGTAAGGGAATAAGACAGAAAAAAATGGCAATTTTTCAAACCCTAGGCAGATTTTCAATGAAACTGTGCAAGGAGCTAGGGTTTTATTTTTCACCTATTGAAACACCATAAACACTGATGGAAACTCATGTATTAGCAATATGGAGATATTAACTTAGTTGTGGAATGAAGAATTTTCAATTTTGGAGCTTTTGGAGGAATATTTGAATGGATTTCAGGCTTTTTAGCCCAATGCGCCACGCCAGTTCATTTTTTACACTGCAGAGGGCTTCCCAATGTGCCGCGCCATCTCTATGCGCCGCGCCTTTTTGCAAGAGACTTTTGGAGACCTTCCTGGTGTCCAAATTGGGCGCAGGATATCTCGTTGGAAAGTGTATTGAGTCTACTTTCCAACCCAACTAGAATTTTTCAATTTGGAGTTCATTTTCGCTGTAAAAAATCAAATCTCCCAAGATTGGTCAAAATGTGCAAAACGAGGCTGCCTCAAGGTAGAGTGCTGTTGCAGTCAAATTTTGAAGGTCTTCCTCAAGTCCAAATTGAGCTCATGATAGCTCATTGGAAGGCTCTTTTTGTCTCATTAAGAAAGTCATTTGGCCAACCAAGCTAGGAGAAATCTTGATCTTCCCAAGGTCACTTCAGAGGTGCATCAATTCTCCTGAGGCAACTGTATTTTTGGAATTTCTCTAAAACCATGACACCTATGTAAAAATTGAAGGAGTTTTTCCTTCCTTGGCCTATTTTGGACAAAAACCTCTCTCAGTGTTTCCAAATTCATCTTTTCTTGCTCATAAACATCATTGAAGTAAAACCTATCCCGATGTGTGGAACAGGGGATTTGTCGAAATGAAGTGAAATGAAGGGGATAAGGGGCTTCTAAATTCTTGAGAAAATTTTGGGAAGTAGGGAGGGATGTTAGGAAGTAGGGGAAAGTGGAATTTCAAATATTGAGTGAGGGGAAGGGGTCCAAAAGGGAAAAACACAGGCCTAGCCTAGAAAATTGCCAAGTTGTAGCAAGAAACTAGGGTTTGTGCGAAAATGAGGAATTTGGGGGATCTCAGTGATGGGAAGTGTTTAATAAGGTACATTAAGGATAGGGAAAGGTGTATGAACATCAAGATACAAGTTTTGTTGATGATTTGACCATCCAAGAGAAATTACCTCCAAAACCCTAGGAGAGGGAAATGAACCTTACCTAGGCACAACTGAAGCATGAACAAGGTGTAAAATGACCCAGTGGAACTTGACATGATGATGAAAAACCCTCATGAATGATGATACACTAACCGAATGGTGACATGGACCGACATTTGGACAACTTTGGAAGGAGTGAAAGCAAACCCTAGACTTCCAATGCCTAGTGACCAAATCTTGCTTCAAGACTCATTGAAATGACAAAATTTTGACCCTGCAGACTGAATCATCTGTATATACACCATCAAGGAGGCCTCAAAGGCTTTCCACTCTAACATTGGCTCCAATGGAAGACGGTGTTCTAGGAGGTGCCAAGAACGACAGATCTTGGGAGAAAGGTATCAAAGGCTTTATCCATTGGGCCATGGAATAAAACTCAAATCAAATGAAGGATCGAAACCTGGCGACTTGACGCACAAATCGACTCTCACTCAACTAAAAACTGACTCGATATACTTAAAACACAATCAAGAATCGAAAAAGATGCTCAGTAGAGCTTTATTCAATACAATCACTAGTTTATACACCAATTGATCATATGTAATGGAATGTACCAATGCAAACCATGCAAGCATGCTGGCTGCTGTTTGATTTCTTCCCAAATGCTTGCTTATGAACAACGAGAAACAACTACTGACAGGAAACTCCCATGGAAACTTTGAACCAAGTGGACTGCTGATAAACTTGCATAGCATAAATCGACTGGATGACTGCAAGAATACTGTGAAAGGATCTTCATAAACATAGCTCTGGTCCAGATAATCTCCATACCTTGATCTTAAACTTTTCCTCACAACTGCGGTGCTTTTCTTTGGTGATTGCAGCAAGCTGTCAAAAGGATCCTGAAATTCATGAAAAATCAAACTCTGTTGCTGATTCCAGACATAACAAAAGTCTCCTTCATCAATCTCCTCATATGAATGGAAATCTTGACATGTGCTATGCAATGAACAATCTGTTAAACAAGACAATGAAGGTGACCTTTGAACAAGATTATCATCAACATTCTTTTCCAGCACATGTTTAGCTAATGGAGCAAAATTTTTATAACAAACATCATCCAACACACGAGCAATGGGATCATCAAAAACTTGAGAAGAGTGCTGTAATGTATCCATTGAAACTATATGACCTCCTTTTGGCTGTTCATCTTTTCCTTGAGATATATTATGAAGATTCTGCCTTATAAACTGAAATGCTTCAAAACAAAAGGGTATAGAATCTTCCTGCATCATCAAATTATGTATTTCATCTTCCACAACTTCATCTGTAATCTGACCTTCAATTGCATTAGATGGCTACAAATCTGATGCTACAAGCTGCTCAAAAATCTCGTTATCCGTCTCATCCTCAACATTAACACTGAGAGATTGCTGATTTCCTATGGGCTGCTCATTTGAAGATTTACTATGCAATTTTTTTCTCAAAAACTGAAATGATTCAAAACATAAAGGTACAGAGTCACCTTGAATCATTAAATCATGTGTGCCCACTTCCAAATCTTCAGCTGCAACTTGACAATCAATGACTTTCGAGGGCTGAAAATCTGAATATGAGAAGTTTTGAACAAGGCTTTCATTGCCCTGTAGATGGTCCAAATCAAGGCTTGTTGACGTTTGATTTCTGATTGCATGAAAGTTATCTCTAATGAACTGAAACGAATCAAAACACAAAGGCAAAGATCCTTCACTTACATCAAAATTTTCTGCACTTTCCTCATCATTGCCATAGCTGATATGCATCGGTTGATCACTATACTCGAGCTGCTGAAAGTGAAATTCCTCCTCACACAAGCTAGCTGCTGATTCGTCTGCAAGATTAGCTTCTTTTTGGAGAACATAATCATCATCATACTGATCAAACTGAGGCAATTCATCATCAAACATACACATCATATCAACAACTCTCTCTTCTTTACAATGATCTATAAAACAATCACTATGACAACTGGGATCAGAAACAAAATGTTTTGGATCAGCAACTTGTTCTTGAATGTCATTTTCATTTTTTACAGTCATTTTCCGCACCATCTCTTCTACTGTGTTTACGAAAAGATCAAGATTTTCCTCTGAAAGTGTCAGCTGCTCTGAAACATTCTTCTTTTCTTCTTCCTTCAACCTTGCCCTCAAGATCAGCAAATGAGCCTCTACATTCACTGCCTTGTTCTGCATCTCGTGAAGTGTTGCAATATTCTTTTCTCTCAGCTGAAACTCCATTTCCGGATCAAAGGCACCCTGGTAGTGCAAGAGAGCAGATCTAGGAGAAGGTCTTATATCAACTGGCATCGAATAATAAACTTGGTTAAATCTAGCAGAAAATTGTTGTACTGTCTCACCTGGCATTCTTTTCAACTGGTTATACTCCTCTATAATCAACAAAAAGTTCTGTCCGATCATCCACCTGTCAAGGAAAACTTTGACAAACTGCTGAAAATCTGTGATGCTCGCATCAGGCAGGGCTTTGAACCAACTCTTCATTTGGCCTTGCAAAGAAAGAGCAAAAAGTCTGATACTAACATCTTCATCATCAACTTCAAAAAGATCTAGAAAAGTCTCAACATTCTGCACATGTTTCTCAGCGTTGACATTGTTACATTCACCATCAAATCTCGGTAGATATAGGTCATAATTTGCAGGAAAAGCATGAAGAACAGAAGGTAAAACAAGAGGTTTATACCGATCTGGAATTTTACAAGGTGTAGGGGTATGTACAAGAGCTATGGGATCAGCTTGATTTTCTGGCTCATCACTCTGAAGAGAGTCATCATAAGATGTGGGAAAAGTGAGGAGGCTGGGATCAAAGGGAAACTCAGCATTTACACTTTTTGAATGGGTCGAGTGAAGATTTTGATGACCTTTCTCATACAACAAACTTTGAAAAACTTTCAGGATAGCTTCAAAACCAGCAAAGAAGTAATTTACGAGAAAGCAGATTAGATCCTGAATACCATTCCACTTTAGATACCTGAACTTCGTGTAAGATCCTTCCATTTTCTCAGAGAAAGAGTCAGTCCTCCAGACTTTGAATTAGAGTCACCAGGTGAATGATTTCAGCCTTCTTATGTCTGATCGTTGTCCACCATCAACCATCAGATCTGATCTTGATACATATACTGGGGCAATTTGCAAATCAAGGGACACATTCACAAGCTAAACCAGAGATCGACTGAAGCAGCTTTTATCTACTATGCACTCGCAGAGCAATGTGCAGTTCGAAGGCTACCTGGCGTGACTTCAGACTCCGTCTATAGCAAATGAAAGTAACAAGCAAACCATTTTCTTCCCCAGTATGGTCGCCACTATGTTAGCACTCAAATCTACCTCAGGCTGAAATGAAGTAAAACTCAAGGCTACATCAAACCACGCTCAGCCTCGTAGCTAGCCCTACGAGGACAGGAGAGGGCTCTCTCCGCCAATCTCGAGAAAATAAGCAATAGGATGCGAGATGACTTACAATAAGAACTGATTTTAGGCTAGTAAAGAGATAAGTATGTTTGATTTTTGGTTTTTTGGTTTTTCGCTGGAGTAATGGGAAAACAAATTTTGGGTCCGGGGATAAGGTCAGACCTTTGCAAAGTTCAAGCTGGGGCGAGGTAGGTGATGATCTTGATGCTTTAGATTGGATATATGGATAGATTAGACCGACGAGGAGCTGAAGAGGGCAAAGAAGAACTTGGATCCTCTCCAAACAGCTGAAAACATATAGAACTAACTGAATTCAAAGGCCAAGCACTGTAAACAATGGATTCAACCTTATTTCACTCATTCAATTTAGTTTAGAAGCATAATGAAAGGATGGCAACATTAAACATGAAGAAACTTACAGTAAACAAAGAAGAAACACCATCAAGAACAGAACACCACAAGGATCCCAACAAGTGACGCAAAACCCCTGATCTTTCCTTAGCCAAAATATGAAAATATGTACAATGATATCAAAAGTCTCCCAAGAGTCCAACCTGTAGAATGCCTCAGAAATTACAATATATAGATCACTCTAACACCTTTCCCCACCTCTAGGGGTCGAATTCCCTCTTCAGGGATCAGTTTCAACCAATTCTAATCATGCAACTACAATCTAGGCAGCTAACAACTTGCCTCTAAAAGAGTGGAAACTGATCCATTACATGATTTTTTACTCATTTGAGAGTGAATCTTCTAGAAGAGATAAAAACAAGCCAAAATTATATGCCAAACATGAATTTACATCATAAAAACCCAAAAATTCTATCCATAAGCAAAACTGGTCCATACTAGGCGAAAAACTGAGCTGGCAGCTGAAAATTCAGGAAAAATTTCAAGTGGGTCGCTCCTGAGCCGAGTGGGTCGCTCATGTTCCAGCCTGATTTTGAGGTACTTCCCGGCATCCAAATTGAGCTCATGATAGCTCGTTGGAAAGCCCTGGATGTCTACTTTCCAACCCAAGTGGAATTTCTGAATTTGAAGTTGATTTGACCCTCCAAAACCTCATTCTCCCAGAGGTACTCCCTGCTGGTGCAAAAGGTGGCAGCAAGGTGGTTTTCATGGTGTTTTTGAGCTTTTTGACCATCCAGATTTCGATGAAATGCTAAGTTGACTTCAGAGGATGCATAACTAACCATGAAAAATCCAAAAATGCAAAAATTTCCTCCAGCAAGTGTCCCAAAAAAAAGTGAGCGCATGAGTGCGCGACCCGCTTAACTGAAAAACCTGTTTTTTGACCCAAAAATTTGAAAATGACAAAATTTTCTCCGAATTTGCCCAAATTCCTAGAGTTTTCAAGATCCCTTCATCATGTATCTTGCTCGGGCCATCGCAGCTCTTTCGCCAAAATCCCGAGGGATCAGGCCTTTCCACCATTTTAGTGTTTCCCTGGTGCATGCAATTTCAGTAGTGAAAACACTGTCTCTGTTGTGATGTGTCGGTCTCTGTCATGGTGTCGCAATGTGTATGAAAAGTATGCTGATGTGGTTATGATGAAAACAAGAGTTTGGTGTATGCTCCAATGTCGTATGTGTCACATATATGTAAAAGTGCTATAGGAAAGTGAATATCACAATGGGAGTGGCTGATCATCACAAGGAATAAGCATGGAAAGGAGCCACCATGATCATACACTACTGATTTCACACATGATCAAAGAATGAGTATAGTGTAGGTCAACAGAATAGCTCCTTGCAACGCTTGAAAATGTCAATGGAGGATGTGGACAAGTGAAAATGGGACCATGTCATAACATGAATGATGAATAGTGTGAAAATGGCAATGGCAATAACAATGAGAGCAGCGATGTAAAGGCAATGAGAGAGCGTGAGGCTGAGGTAAATAATGAGCAGGGACACCACAGACAGTAGAGGCATGAGCATATATATCAACAACACAACATTGGAAATCCTTCACAAGACTATCAACATGTCTCTCAAAACCCTAAGAAATGAATTTGCAATGAACATAGGTTTTACGTTTCTCCACATCAAACATTTGTTTCTCCACTTTCAAAACACCATAATCATGTCCAAAAATCACTGAGCAATGTTTAAAAACCTACTTGCAAGTTGTTGGAGTCAACTTGAATCAAAACTGGGCGCAAAACACAAATATGTGGGCTTTGTTGTTTAAGTGGGTCGCTCCCCCCAAGTGGGTCGCTCCCATTCATTTTTACACTGGCTGAAATGCTCAAGTGGGTCGCTCCCCTCAAGTGGGTCGCGCTTCCCTCTTGCCACATAGTGCATTTTTCGGGAAGCTTTTAGAGGCCTTCCCGGTGTCCAAATTAAGCGTGTGATAGCTCGTTGGAAAGCTATTGGAGTCTACCTTCCAAAACAAGTGGAATTATGCAATTTGGATTCCATTTACCCTGTAAAAAAGCAAATCTCCCAACACTAGTCAAAATGAGCAGAATGAGGCTGCCTCAAGGCAGAGCGCTGTTTCAGTCAACTTTTGAAGGTCTTCCTAAACTCCAAATTGAGCTCATGATAGATAATTGGAAAGGTATTTCTGTCTAGTTATCCTTTGAATCATCAAGCAAGTCATTTGGCCAACCATGCTAGGAGAAATCTTGATTTTCCCAAGGTCACTTCAGAGGTGCATTCAATTCTCCTGAGGCAACGGTATTTTTGACATTTCTTCAAAACCATGATACCTGTGTAAAAAGTGAAAGAGGTTTTTCTTCCTAGGCATGTTGTGAACAAAAACCTCTCTTAGTTTCCCAAATTTCATCTTTTATTGCTCTGAAACATCTTTTGACTGAAACCGATCCCGATGTGTGGAACAAGGGATTTTGTCGAAATGAAGCGAAATGAAGGGGATAGGGGGCTTCTAAATTCTTGGGGAAATTTTGGGAAGTAGGGAGGGATGTTAGGAAGCAGGGGAAAGTGGAATCACAGAGATTGAGTGAGGGGAAGGGGTCCAAAAGGGAAAAACACAGGCCTAGCCTAGAAAATTGCCAAGTTGTGGCAAGAAACTAGGGTTTGTGGAAAAATGAGGAATTTGGGGGATCTCAAGGATGGGAAGTGTTTAATAAGGTACATTAATGATAGGGGAAGGTGTGTGAACATCAGGATACAAGTTTTGCCGATGATTTGACCATCCAAGAGAAATTACCTCCAAAACCCTAGGAGAGGGAAATGGACCTTACCAAGGCACAACTGAAGCATGAACAAGGTGTAAAATGACTCAATGGAACTTGACATGATGATGAAAACCCTCTGAATGATGGTACACTTAGCTGAATGGTGACATGGACTGACATTTGGACAACTTTGACAAGAGTAAAAGCAAACCCTAGACCTAATGCCTAGTGACCAAATTTTGCTTGAAGACTCATTGAAATGAAAAAATTTGACCTTGACACTACACCCCGGACGGGATCCCTACTCCAAACGGTTCAAAGTCTAATTGGGACTTTCTACCGGGGAGATCCCCTACTGTTGGCTAGACATATTTTCCCGTCAACACCTCCATATCTGGGACAGCATTTTACTTTAGGACCTCAAAAGGCATGTATCCCTCTGGATTTTTCTACCTAAACTATGGGGACTTTGTCTGTCTCTAACCTCTAGGATTAACCATGTATTCCACCATTCACCAGTCGAGGATTCGTAGGCTCAACGAGGGAATGAACCTCTAGGATTTATTGTGTATCCCACCATTCACCAGTCGAGAATTTTTAGGCCCAACGAGGTATGCACAATCAGGCTTTACTGTGTATCCTGCCATTACCGGTCAAGGGATTCCTAAGCCTTGTATTCCTCCTGAGACCACCCCACTCAGTTTTGAAACCATCCACATCACACCATGGATATCCAGAAATGGAAAGGCAAGGACGAAGACCATTGTCACACCTAGAAAACCTATGCCAATGACAACAAGAGAACCAAGTACATACATGCATGCCAAAACTAGTAAGGAAATAATACATGCAACTCGATACCTACAAGTAATCCCAATGAGGCCGCTTGATCCAACTCTTCCTGGCTTGATCTTTGCTTTCCTTTGCCTTATTTTTCCTTCCTTGATCCAACGCTAGAGTGCTTCCAAGAAAACTCTAAGTGTGCAAGAGTATGTGAGAGAGAGAATAAAGAGAGAGAGCTCCAAAACTAAACTGACAAGAGCTAACACTAACAAAAGTTGTGAACTGATCCTCAACAGCATTTTTATTTATGAGGCCTCTAATTTCTTCAATTTTCCATTATTTTCCTCCTCACGTGCAACCTGTGACATTTCACCTTCCTTTTCTCCTATTTTCCATTATTTTCATAAATAAAATGCCAATTAATGTCTCTTGCCTTTCCAAATCCTTTGTCATTGCCTTTGCCAATTTCCTTTAGCCATAATAAACCAAATGAACACCCACACTAGGATGTTTTTTTCCCAACATTCATCTTGGAATACGTGCCCCATGACCTTGATATTATTTTTCCTTTATTAAATTTATTACATGCATTTTTAACCTGTGGTTGTTACAGACCCCTCCCCTTTAGGGGAACAATATCCTCGGTGTTCAATGACACCTACAACTAGGAAAACCATTGAAAAAAAAATATACTGCTTATGGAGATTTATAACTTAGCTCATTTTAGTATTTACAATGAGAAAACAGCTGGAAAAATGACAACATAACAACCATACTGCCTTTTTGGAGCTTTATAACACAACTCATAGCAATATTTACATCCATATACGCATTTACATATACCAAAACCGCTTTGCCTCCACTGGAAAACAAGGAAGGATATAGAGCCCACATTTGATCAGCCATCTCCCATTTAGCTTCACTAGGCCCAAAGTGCCTCCATTGCAATTTAACCTACTTGATTTCTCAGTTACGGAGCATGAGCATCTTTCTCTGCAAAATACACTGAGGTTTCAACTGGAATTCTCCTTTTGGTTCCATCTGCAATACAAACCAATCAATTACATGATAAACATCCTTTATATATCTTTTAACCAATGAAACATGGAAAAGATCATGGAATTTCATTGTTGGAGGCAGTGCAAGTCTGTAGGCCATTGGTAAAATCCTCTGAAGGATCTCAAAAGGCCCACAATATTGTAGTGCCAACTTGGCACGTGATCCAATCCTCAAGGAGATCTTCTTGGACTTGATGCGCAAGTACACATGTTCCCCAACCTAAAATTCCTTAAATTCCCTATGTTGGTCTGCATAACTCTTCTGTCTATCCCATGATGCCTTTAAATTATTCTTCATAACCTGCATTTCCACTTCCATTTTTTCCAACATATCTAGTCCAATCAACACCCCATTCACTGGATCACTCCAAATGATGGGAGTGTTACAACTTTGCCCATAGAGTGCCTCAAACAGACTCATACTAAGTGACTCTTGATACCCATTGTTGTAAGAAAACTCAACTAGAGGTATATAATCTTCCTACTTCCACTGCCAATGCATAACATACATTCTCAACATGTTGTCTAAAATCCTATTGACCCTCTCTATCTACGGATGATAAGTTGTACTAAAGGACAACTTTGTACCCAAACCTATAAATAACTCTTTCCAAAACCTAGAAGTGAACTTAGCACCTCTGCCCGAAACAATATTCTTTGGTACACCATGCAACCTCACTACATCTTTGATGAATACCTATTCCACATCACTAGCTAAATACGTAGACTTCATCAGAATGAAGTGCGCTACCTTTGTCAACCTATCCACCACAACCATGATGGAATCATGTTGTGTAGATGTCCTCGAAAACCCAGTAATGAGATCCATAGAAGTGACCTCCCATTTCCGCTCTGGAATTGGAATAGGCTGTAGTAATCCACCCGGGTTCTTACATTCTGCTTTCATCTGTTGAAAATCCAAACATCTAGCTACAAAGTCTACCACTTCCTTCTTTAGATTCAACCAATAGTAAAACTTATTCACCGTTGTCAATGTTTTATGATACCTGGATGACTTGAATATGGATTAACATGAAATTCCATAAAGATAAGCTTCTTGAGCTCACTGTCATCTGACACATAGATATTGTACCTAAATATGACCAAAGCATCCGCTATGAGATGATTGTCCACATCCTAATCACTTGTAACCTATTGTAACATGTGCCTAATCTCCTTGTACCCGTCATCCTATTGTCCTGCTTACAAGATCTGATCTTGTAAATATTTCCCATAGAACTCATAGTTTCTAAATGATTCACCTCCACTCTTTTGCTAGGAGCATCTGCAACCTTGTTCCCTTTCCCTTTAATGTACCTGACCTCGAAGTCAAATTCACTGATATTTTCTAACCATCTAGATTTCATGGCATTCAGATTTGGTTGATCAAATAAGTATCTCAATCCATTTTAGTCGCTCATCAATACCAACCTATTGCCCAGAAGAAAGTGCCTCCACATCTTCAAAGCATGGATGATGATTGCCAACTCTAGATCATGTGTGACTCCACCAAGCCCTCTCTGCAAGCATCTGTTTGCACATTCCTTTGTCCATTCAAATTGCATACCTCTCCTTTGCAATGATGTGATAGCATATGCAATACATAAGAATTTCCTGATGTATCTCCTGTAGTAACCCACCAACCCCATAAATTACCTTACCTCATCCACATTCCTAGGAGTTTCCCTCTCCATGATAACCCTTATCTTTTTCAGGTCCAATCTTATACCTTTCTTGGAGACAACATGCCCCAAGTAATGTACCTTTGTCTGAAAGAAACTATATTTTCTAAGCTTGGAATACAACTGATTCTGTCTTAGCAATATCAATACCGCTGCTAAATGTTCAACATGCTCTTCCTCATTATTATAATATATCAGTATATCATCAATGAACACAATAACAAACTTCTCCAGATAATGACACAATACACTATTCATCAAGCACATAAAATTATTTGGAGCATTAGTGAAACCAAATGGAACTAAAATAAACTCATAATTCCCATACCTGGTCCAGAAAGTTGTCTTGTAAATGTCCTCTTATTTGATGCGTACATGATGATATCTTGATCTCAAATCAATCTTCGAGAACACTATTTCTCTCTTCAACTGATCAAACAAGTCATCAATACTTGATGAAATATACTTGTTCTTTATTTTCAAGAATCACTAGCACAACTGGTTGGGGATGGGCCTCATTAGCAAGGCAAACCAAGATAAAAACTCACAGGGGGTGGTTGTGCCCTGTGCTACGGGGAGGAGACATGATAAAAAATCCAATCAACTTAGGGTTTGTGTGGCTTGGGCGGGGTGTGATCCCTAGGTGAATTTGACAGATTAGATGCCCCTGGATCATGACTCCTCAAGCCATAGGTCAAGCCTGGGAGATCACGCCAACTTGAAAAAAAAATGTGTTCTTGATTGTTACCTTGTTCAATTGCATGTAATCAATGCAGAGCCATCCTTCTTACTCAAAAGCAATACTGGTTCACCCCACGATGATACACTTGGGCTAATGTATCCCTTGTCAAGCATTTATTTCAGCTATAACTTCAATTCCACTAACTTTGGAGTGCTCATCCTGTACGGTTAGTTCGATGTTGGTGCTTCCCTTGGTACCAAATCAATAGAAAATCCAACTTCCCTATGAGGCAACAAATATGAGATATTTGTGGGGACTACACCCTGAAACTTATGTAAAACCAGGTACCTGTTCAATACCTATGCATCCTCAACATCCTTACCTTTATTGCTAAAAATATGTACTGCAAATAACACACACCCTTTCCTGCGACTGCGCTTTTTTTGCATAGTTGTCACCATTCTAACTAATGTTGCCTTTTTCTTACCCTGCAATTTTATCTATTCCCCATTGTCATCCAAGCACTCAATTGAATTATCATAACAACCCACCTTGGTCTTATGAAGATGCAACTAGTCCATACCAAAAAACATATTGTATGATCCCAACGAAAGTACATTTAGATGTGTTGATGTAGGCATACCATTCAACTCAAATGCACATGATTTTACCCAATTATGAACTCTCTTCTTTGTACTTGTATCCAATTGCACTAACCAAGGGTCTGCATGCACTTATTTATTAAAACCACACTTATCCACCAAGTCAGGATTAACATAACTATAATTAGATCTTGAGTCAATCAAAATAGAAACAACTTGATCACAAAGATTACCACCCATATCGTTAATGGATGCCTGGTGATCCACCTGTCTATTATGAAATGCTGCATAGATATGAGAAATGATCTTCCCAACATCCCCAACAGTCTGCGCCTCCTATGCAGTATAGATTTGAGGCCTACCACCTTGATAAGACGTACAATCCCTCTTGAGATGCACCTTGCCACATATCCAACACTACAACTGTCCCTTACCATCACCTCTATTTTGTTGCCCTCCAAGTTGTGACCCATGTCCCTGTCTAACTACATTGAACTTCTTATAAGGAACACCAATATCCTCATCTCTTCCATCCTAGGGTCTAGTCATTTTTGGTAGTCATTTACCTTTAGCCTTGTCTTTCTCTATCCAATCTTGTTGAGACTTTTTTCTTGCGCTTTGATTGCTCATAAAAATGCTTCAACTTTCTATTTTTTTCTTCAAGTGACTGAGGCTCATCATACTCAATATGATCTCTAAATGATAATGGTAATCCACTAAAAAATCTCTAAAGTTTGGCTTTCTCATCTTTAAGATATGATACATACCTCAAAAATTCCAGGAACTTGGTTGTATACTCCTCGTCTGTCATCGATCCCACCTTTAGCTCATAAAACTCCTTGGCCTTACTGTTTTAGTACCTCTGTAACAAGTACTTCTTCCTGAAGAGTCTCTTGAACTCATGCCAACTAAACTCCTCTGTCCTAATGTATTTGACCTGCTTTACACCTTCCCACCAAATGTCTGCTTTCCCTATGAGGCTGAAGATAGCTATTCTGGCCTTCAATTTCTCTATGTAATCTTGCAACTCAAATAATTTATTTATCCCAAGCAACCATGACTCTGCATCTTCTGCGTTCTTCAATTATCCCTCAAATGTAGGTGGCTTGGATTTCTTGAAATCATCTGGAAAATATCCCTTGTCACTCCTCTTGTAAGGATGATAACGATGATGAACATGATATCTGTCAGAACCAGAACTAGAATAAAATGAGTGTCCATCACCTCTCCTATCCAGTGTATCCATGAACCTTCCATTTCTATTCATGTCATCTCTATATGACCTGTGAACACCACGAGACCGACTCCTATATGCTCCATTAGTCCCGTCTTCCTGTCCATGATTGATCCTAAGTGTTCCTTGTATCTGCAAATCTGAAAAAATATGAAGGGTTACCACATTAACTTCTACTTGTTTTTCATATGCTTGAATGATCATGTAATTTTCTTCCTTGCAACTTCTTATTTCTGCCTTCAAAATTCTCAAAGTGTCTGCTATATTAGGAGAGTACCTATCACCATGTTGGTTGGTGAGTGCTGGTCTTGCACCAAGGGTGCTGCAACTCCCAGGGGATGCCTACTTTATTTTATCAACTCGGGGTTCATAAAAACTTGGAGGTGACAGTGCTATATAAACAACATATGCATTCTACTCATGTCATCCTCTTTCGCTCTACAAAAGGGTGCTACTTCTAGGGGTTCTCATTGAAGTCTGTCACACTTCAATGAAACTAAACTAAATTGTAGAAAGGAAACAAAAGAAGGAAACTAAATTAAATTTCTGAAAAGAAATGACAGAAAGGAAACTAATTTAACTTGTTGAAAAGAAATGGTAGAAAGGAAACTAATTTAAATTGCAGAAAGGAAACTAATTTAAACCACACTTAACTTGGCCGATCAGCTAAAAACACCCTACTTATCTTATGCTCTATCTACCATGCTTCTATCCATGTAGCTAAGCTATCCATGACTTAATTCTAATTGAAAAAGTGTTGATTTGCAACTTGGAGAAGAAAGGGATAAAGGTGCTAATGGAGGGATAAACACATGAAACAAGGCTTAGAAGTGAAAAGATGGGTTTAAACCTTATTAAAATTTTATTATAGCACAAAAATGATTTGGAGCGGAATGATTTTAAAAGTGCAATGGCGGAGTTGCAATGGAGGACGGAAGTGCGATATGCGATATCGCAATCACAATATTGCAAATAGCGAAAGTGTTGTTCAGGAGTGGGATCGAAATGCGAAAAGCGATGGGGTAAAAACTGCGAAGTGTGAAATGCAACAGGATAAAAACTGTGAAATGCGAAATGCGATATCGCAATTATCAATATCACAAATTTGGAGGGGTAGCAGAAGTGTTGTTCAGGGAAATGTTGTGAAGTGCGAAATGCGATGGGTGACGTGGCGGTAGGACCGGTGGTGGAGTGCGATGAAAATATTGCAATCGGCGTCGGAAGCGGTAAGTCTAAAAGGAAAAAGGGAAAAGGTTGCGAAATGTGATTGTGAAAAGGGATTGCGGTAAGTCTTAAAGGAAAAATGGAAAAGGTTGCAAAATGCAATTGTGGTAAGTCTTAAAGGAAAAAGGAAAAACATTGTGAAGTGCGAAATGCAACGCGATGTACGAATGTGGGATTTTCGAGGAAGAAATGGAGAAGGTCAAAATTTTAGCGTTTTTGTGTTAAGAAAGGTGCGGTGGCCATGAATAATGAAAGCAAAGGAATAAGGAATACTGGGTAGTTTAAGTGTTTTTAGGGATAAAGGTGGGTGCAACAGTTAGAATAAGCGGAAAAAGGAGGGAATGGAGGGCATAACAACAATGCTCAGGTAGTGAATACAGAGGTGGAAAATGAAGCGAGGAATCACCACATAGATACTCTGGGGTTTTAACAATAATTCTTGCAATAAAATTGTTGAATTATGCACAAAGAAACAGACAAATGCGTAAAAATACAGTGCAAAGGAAGACTGAAAAATGATAATGCAACTCTACTTTTAATCTCAGAAACAGTGAACAAAAATCAATTTTTTGGTCTGTGGGAAGGTTCACCCTCCTCGAGCTCTATTGAAATGACATAAAGTATAGAAAAAATACAATAGAGAGGTTGAGGCACATGGATTGGGCCCTAACCCACAAGCCTAGCTCTCTGAAACTTAAATTAGTAAAATGAAATCAGTCTCCCAATTTCGTAACAGAATAGCCTCATACATTTCTGAAAGTTTGATCACTGAGTAAAATAATAAAAAGCTCAATAGCTAGCATCAAAATTATGACCCTTCCTAGCTGTAGATTTACTCTATTTATTCTACAGGGTAGCTACCAACAACTCCCTAGAAAATAGTGATTGAGTCCACTTGACTCCAAGTAAACAAAGATTGAGTGCACTCCTCTTTGAGTTGCTTGGATACCTCTGGAATTCGAATTGTTGGAGAGAATCCTTGGGATCCTTTGGCTACCTTTGGAATTCGAATTGCTAGAGAGAATATTTGGGATCCTCTGGCTGCCTTTGAGAGTTAAGGAGGGTGGAAAATCCTCTGATAATTTATACTTTATGATAAATCCTTATAAAAATGCTAATAATTCATGATTTTCTACACTCAACCTCATATTAGGCATTGAGTATGTTAGCCTTAATCACCACCTATACTAGCATCATAAAACCAAATAATAATAAAAATGCAAGAAAAAGAGATCTAAGAAGGCCAAAAAGGTGACCATTAACCCCTCAAAATATGTCTAATGATGGAGCTCATCATTGCTCATATGATCTATAGGGATAATATCGTGAACTGTAGTCTACCATCTTGCTAGTCATCTTTGATATTCTTCCCGCAAGTATACCATGTCATATAAAACAAAATATAAACATAACCAACATACCTCAGTATAGTTCGGGGGATGATATCTCATTTGAAATATCAACTAGATTAGCACGATACATGTATAATCATAATCATAATAAATATATCAATATAATCTCAATCATTATCCAGTTACCATGCATGAAAATATCAACCACATACCATGACCTCATGCATGAAAACTATAGCCATGACAATGCATGTACTCATCCACATAAACAACAATGATGCACAACAAGTGCAGATTCAACCACATGAATTCATGACGAACACATCCCAACAACAACATCATCAACTTCTACATGAAAACACAATTGCAAAAATTACCATCACTATGTTTACATAACAGAACATGTACAACAAGCATGCATGCATGGCAGTCACATTCCACCCATCAAGTCTAAGGGGTGAACCATGCTCTGATACCACTCTGTAACACCCTCCTCCCACACTTACCCAAGATAATCGGTCCACCAGGGTAAACATGTGATGAAGGGTTACTATGATATGATTCAACTCCCCAAGTGCAGTTAAGGAAATGGAACTGATAAGAAAGGACCAATCTGACCTTTCTTAGATACTACACGAACCTTCAAGAGCCAACCAACCGATCCAGCTATCCAACCCCTGAGACAACTTGTTGTTTGATTGAAATAGAGCCCTAGTTACACTGATGACAAGCCCTTCATGTGGTTGAAACCCTCCAGTCACATGCACAAGTCTGCATCCATGTGACTGCAGAATTTCCAGGCAGTTTTGTGCTAGTAACCCCAGATTCTGAGCCACCTTTTTAGTGCTAGGAATCAGGCCTCTTCCCAGAACTTGATGAAGCTCTTAGAAAGGATAAATAACAAGATTACAATGCCTCTAATGCAAAACTTGAACAAGGCCCTGATTTGACTAGGCCTAGCCATGACAGACATTCCGTCAAACACATCATGAACATGTAATCTACAAGTCATATAAACACATCTGAGCATAGGGACTTCATACTTATCTGAGATTTGTCAAGAAGGTCTGATTCCCTCTCATAATAGCTGAAATATAATCTATTAGGCTATGCATTCATTATTCATTCCTTTACTAAAAAAAACATAATGAGATCCATAACTCAACTCTATCACAAATCATGATTATAACCAACATATAACAAACATAATAGCAATGATAGGAACATTAAGATAGCATAATAGCTAGCACATTTACACATAATACACAAGAGGAAAAGAACCCTTATTAACATATGAAAAATGCAACCAGGTCAGGACTTCCACATACCACCCGACTAGAGATTGGGCTAAACCAAATATTTCTTTCATCCAATCACCCCAGTGCCATATTCCAAGCATGAATGTGAGACTTACAACAAAACCAATTAAGGCTTCCTCATGATTTATCTTGTATAATGCTAAGGAATTCTGAGGCCCAAAAAATAAACATACACTATAGTATTTACCGCAATCCTGCCATATACCAGTCAAGTGATCACAAAGCCTTAAACAAGCACGGATGCCTCTGGATTTCTCCACCTAAACCGTGAGGAATTTTTTTGTCTCTACCTCTAGGATTTACCATGTATCCTACCATTCACTGGTCAAGGATTCCTAGGCCCAATGAGGGTATATACCTCTAGGATTTACTGTGTATCTTTTCATTCACCGGTAGAGGATTCCTAGGCCTAACGAGGTATGAACAATCATGCTTTACCATGTATCTCACTATTATCGGTCAAGGGATTCCTAGGCCTTGTGTTCCTCCTGAGACCACCCCACTCAGTTTCTAAACCATCTAGAAATCCAACTCAACCAAATGATATATGCCCCATCACACAATGGATATTCGTAAATGGCAAAGCAAGGATGATCAGATTGGGATCAAGGCCTAAGGATTTGCTCAAAATTCAAAGTATCAAGATTGGGTTTGAAATGGCAAACAGGTTTAGAACCGGATCGACCAAAAAAGTGGGATCCGAATTGGTGGCTGTCATGGAGTCTTGAACTCTGAATATAGAATCGGGGATTGCACAACCGTGGAATGTTGAAGGTGGAACAAATAGTAAGAACAAGCCGCAGAACGAAGCGATAACGAGGACCGTGGATCTGACACCAACCAATGTGAGAGATCTCATCACACATCGCACAGAACCAAGTTTGTCGTTAAATATTTTCGCAAGTTAAATTGTTTAACCTGCGATGCGAAGTGAGAAGGTGGAAATATAACGTGGATCGTTAGATCGAAAAACAATCCAACGACAAAGATTGTAGCACCTCGAAAAGAAATTTCGCAAATCACAATATTTATAAGCTAAGAGTTCGCAAGGTCTGTTAAATTGGTTACAATGCGGTAAAGTTGAAATATGCGATGTGATGAGGGGAGCCACATGTCGGCATTGCGCACGAGCGCACATCGCATAAATTATGGTTTTAGTGTTATCGATACCAAGTTAAACTTGCAGAAAATTGATTTGCGATGCGCTGTGATTGGTTGCGTGTTGTGGGACTCGAGAACCCTGTTGCACGTGTATGTAAGTTGTTTAAGGCTATGTGCATTCTGTTATAAATATTTTTTTGGTTTCTTCGTGTATGTATGTAATTAAACTCCATAATTGTATTATGATGTGTTCTGATCAATCCACTTAATGGATGGGGGTGCGCATGTGGCCACCACCCTAATCATAATGTTTAAATGCGCGAATTAATAGGCAAAGTGGATAGGGGCATGCCAAATTTGGCATTCATCCCTAACCTAACTCTAGTTAACTGGAGTCCTCCACATTTAGTGGAGTTTTCCTTGGAGATATTAGGAAAAAGTGTAGAAGGATCAATTTTCGACCATTCTGAGTGAAAGAAGAGTCATTCTTGACTGATTCGAGCATTCTAGAGCCATTGGTGAGGTTTGAAGAGCTAGCTGAGGAATTCTGAGCGTGATTTTGCTTCAAATAAGTTCCAAGGGCCACTAGGGCCACTAAGAGTCAACAGGAGAATGAGGCCTAGCCAGGGGAGGCAGAGGCCATTCTCAGGAAACCAATAATCATTTATGACTATCTTGAACCTTTTGAGTCCAATGATGTGGTTTGAAGAATCATTTGGAGACTTCTAGAGCCAAATAAGCCACAAGGAAGTTTTAGGGAGCCTAGTGCCACTAGGTGTTGGAGGCATAAAACGGGGAGCCTGAGTTCATTTTGAGCGAATGAATAGCCTATTTTGGATGATTGATATATGTTGGAGATAGTATAATAGTTTTTAGGAGTAGAAGAGGACTTATAGGAGAGTTTGTGACACAGAGAAGCTCAGGGAAGCTCAAGGACAGTGACCGAAGAGGTCAAACCCAAGGGAGCCTAGGTCCATTTCCAGAGATTGAGCAGTCAATCCAGGGGTATTTTGGTATTCTAAACCCATTGGTATAGTCCAAAAACCATTGGAGTTGAGCATAATCTTGTAAAATAAATTTACCATCTTAATCCGAAAGATCTAATTCCATTGAAGGAGGCTCAAGGAGAAGTAGCCCAAGTGTTGAGGGTGAACTCCTTTATTATGTTTGCTATTATGTGTTGTTGGTTAATTTGCTAAAACTTATGTTTTCTATACATGATTTTAATCAGCTTAAAAAAATGTTTAATTGCGCACACATGAAGCCTTAAACCAGTTAAAACACATACACCTGAATCAAGAATTCAATTTTTCACATGCATGTATAAGCAAGATCCTTATTTTGTTTTAATTGAGTGGGAGGTTCTTGCATAGCAAAAAATGTTAGCCACCCATATCAGATCAGGTTGGTATCAGAGCACTAGGTTTCTTGCTTGACAGAGCACAAGGTTGCTTGCTTGCTTGTTTGACTTAAGGGGTGTTTAACAGTGAAAATAATTTAACTGTTTGCAAATTGACTGATGCTTACAAGTTTGAGTTTGCTAGAGGTGAAGGGGAGCTACTGCTAGCTAAGTCCAGAAGAGAACAAGAAGGAAGAAGGCTGAAAGCATCCTCCTTACCCAAAGGACCTCAAGGAAACCCTTGAATCACAAGAGGGATTGTTTGCAAAATAGATTGCTGGAAGAAGAGATACACGCTGCAGAGAAGAGCTTGAATCTACAGCCAAATTGTTTTTGAAGCTTTGTGAATTGTTGTTGAAGTTCTTTAATTCATTTACATATTGATGAAAAATTCATCAAGTAATTTTTCTAAATCCTCCTCCTTTGCAAGACTCTTTGATAAAGAGATGAAGCAAGACTTTCAGATCATGAAATATATGGTGCAACAGTTGTATGAAGATGTAAGGGAGAGCACTAAACTTCAAGAGCAATTGGTTGCTATGAAGAAGCGAAGAAAGAAATTCTTAAAAATATTCATGAGAAGGAGATTCAGCTCCATGATGCCAAAGAAGCCTTATCCAAGCATGTGCTTTAAGAAGAGATAAATAATTCAAGTTTGTATTCAATTTCCTCTCAAGATAAATGTGTAGGTTCTTTTTAAAAACATGCTAGAGGAATAGGATCCAAATTGATGATGAAAATGGGCTATGAAGGTAAAGGATTAGGCAAAAATGCACAAGGCATAGTTGAGCCAATTATGGTTGAGGAAAGGCCTAAGTATTTGGGTCTTGGTTATGGAAAACTTTATGGAGAAACTACTAAAGCCATGAAGGCACTTGAAATAGTTCCAAGAATGAATTTTGTTGCAGGTTCAAAAACTAAAACATGCAAAGTTTGTAATCAAGATGAATGCAATTGTTTGAAACCCATGTTGCAGCAAGATGCTTGTAGACATGCAACTTATGGCGAGCAAGATAGTTGTGACAACCCTAAGGACATGAACAATGTTGTTGGTCTTTAAAAGAGAGCTAGAACCTCTTCAAGTTCATCTTCTCAAGAAGGTGAAAAAGTTGAACATTCAAAGAAACATTCAAGGTATAATTCTTCCTATAATCATGTTTTTTTATGATTATGTTAAGCATGACAAATCTGCATGCATGAATGGGAGAAAAATTTGTTGTTCATATTGCGGTTTAATAACCATCAAGTTTCGAGATGCTGGAAGAGAATGATAGCATATAGGAAATAGTTCAAGCAAAGGCGACTTGAACAGAAGATGCAAAATATTTGCACACATTGCCACAAAAAGGGGCATCTCATTGCCCAATGTTGGACATTGCATCCAACCACTCATCCCAAGCACATGAAGCAAGAGGATAAAAATACTGGTGAGAATGTGACCAACGATTCCATCATCAATGTGAGTCCAAATGATTCACAAGAAGAAGATGTTTAGCATGAAAAATCGCCATTGAAGTGGGTTGGAAAGAAGTGGCTCGATTTCTTGACCAAGTAAGGCATGCATTTACTTTGTACATAGATGAAAATTTCAGCCTTATATATGACCGAATTTCTGTTGAAAGTATGAGAAGTTGCAGCAGATTATCACAACTTATAGGATGCATTATTGCATTTGAATGTTGTTCAGTTGAAGGCATTTATTTTTGTTGCACAATTTTGTCGTGGAGGTGTAAAATATGGGTATGTTACTCACTTATGTTGCAGCAATATCATTTAGTTCAGCTCTTATAGTCACCCACATGTTTTGGGATTATGTAATTGTTGGTACTTGAAAGGAATAGTTGAAAGTGTACATATGCATGAGTTTGTATGTGTAAATGGCGAACTTGTAAATAGGTTCATTATACATAGATACATGCACGAGTGTTGTCAATGTATCATGTTGTATATCGACTTGTGTCGATTGTGTCACACACATGTTTGTCGACTTGTGTTGATTGTGTTGCACACTTTTCATATCGTCTTGTGTCGATTGTATTGCACATTTCATGTCGATTTATTGTTGATGTCGCATGTTGCACGACTTATGTTTTAGTCGAGGGTGTTTGTCGATTGTGAGTCGATAAATGGATACACCAATGTGAAAGAGGATTGCCATGTATGTGATGTTACAGGAAGGTGAAAATCAGTGCTTTGAAGAAGAAAAAAGAGGTGGTCTTCATTTCAATTATTGCATAAGATTTTCTTTCAAGATTGATCATGTTCTTGTGACAAGATGTTGTGGGAAGTTTTGGTCCATTGAGTGAAGAAGTACCCAAGATGCAAGGTGTTTTGCAGCCATTGCAGAACAAGCTGGTGTTTTTGTTGACAGCAAGAGTTCACTCATCCTGCGAGCTTAATTTGGAAAGTGGATTTCCAAGACAGAGCTTGTATGCCATAGTTGCAAGAGGAACTTCATTCTTAGTGAGAAGGTTAATAGTGTGCCAAGCGCATAGAGAGAACAGTGGTACAATAGGGCATGCATCAGTTTACAACAGCCAACAATGCTGAAGTGGGTCAGCAACAACTAGAGAGCAGTGGTCAAGAGACATAAACAGTTGCGGTGTAAGACATGTCAGGGTGATTTCCAAAGAGACTTGTCAAGAAAAATTAGTTGATATAACTTGAAATCAGTAGAGTGTTGAAGCTCAAGGTAGATAATCATCAGCTTTTGTGAGTCCAAAAGTCCGTCAGTGGGAAGGAGTGATCAGATTGGGATCAGGGCATAAGCATTTGCTCAAAATTCAAAGTTACAGGATTGGGTTTGAAATGGAAAATAGGTTCAGAACTGGATCGACCAGCAGAGTAGGATCCGAATTGGTGGCTGTCATGGAGTCTTGAACTCTATATATATAATCAGGGATTGCACAGCCGTGGAATGTTGAAGGTGGAACGAACAGTAAGATCAAGCCGCATAACGAAACGATAGCGAGGACTGTGGATATGACACCAATCAAAGGGAGGGATCTCATCGCAGTTGAGAAACATCACACATCACACAGAACATAGTTTACCGTTGAAGAGTTTCGCAAGTTAAATTGTTTAACCTGTGATGCGAAGGGAGAAGGCAGAGATATAACGTGGATTGTCGGATCGAAAAACAAATCAACGACGAAGATTGCAGCACCCAGAAAAGATATTTTTCAAATCGCAATATTTAGAAGCTAAGAGTTCGCAAGATATGTTAAATTGGTTGCGATGCGGTAAAGTTGAAATATGCGATGCGATGAGGGGAGCCACGTGTCGGCATTGCACACGAGCGCACATCGCATAAATTATGGTTTCAACATTATCGGTACGAAGTTAAACTTGTGGAAAAGTGATTTGCGATGCGCTGTGATTGGTTGTGTGTTGTAGGACTCGAGAACCTTGTTCCATGTGTATGTAAGATATTTAAGGGTATGTGCATTCTATTATAAAGAGTGATGTTGGTTGCTTCATGTATGTATGTAATTAAACTCTGCAATTGTATTCCGTTGTGTGCCAGTCAAGCCACTTAACGGATGGGGGTGAGCATGTGGTCACCACCCTAACCATAAATTTTAAATGTGTGGCTTAATAGGTGGAGCTAATAGGGGCGCGCCAAATTTGACGGCCAACCCTAATCTAACTCCAGTTAATTGGAGTTCTCCACATTTAGTGGAGTTTTCCTAGGAGATATTGGGAAAAAGTGTAGAAGGCTCAATTTTCGAACATTTTGAGTGAATGAAGAGTCATTCTTAACTGATTTGAGCATTATAGAGCCATTGATGAGTTTTTCAGAGTCAGTTGAGGACTTCTGAGCATGATTTTGCTTCAAAGAAGTTCCAAGGGCCACGAGGGCCACTAGGAGCCACCAGGAGAATGTGGTCTAGCCAGGGCAGACAGAGGCCATTCTCAAGTAACCAATAGTAATTTATGACTATATTGAACCTTTTGAATCCAATGATGGGGTTTTCAGAAGAATTTGGAGACTTGTAGAGCCGAAGAAACCACAGGGAAGTTTTAGGGAGCCTAATGCCACCTGGTGTTGGAGAAATAAAATGGGGAGCCTGACTTCATTTTGAGCGAATGAACAACCTATTTTGGATGATTGATATGTGCTGGAAACAATAGACCATGTTTCAAGAGCAGAATATGACTTCTAGGAGAGTTTGTGCCACAGATAAGCTCAGGGAAGCTCAAGGACAACGACCGAAGAGGTCAAGCCCAAGGGAGCCTAGGTTCATTTCCAGAGATTGAGCAGTCAATCTAGGGGTATTTTGGTATTATAAACCCATTGGTATAGTTAAAAAAACCAATTGGAGTTGAGAATTAGCTTGTAAAAGAAATTTACCATCTTAATCCCAAAGATCCAAGTCCATTGACAGAGGCTCAAGGAGACGTAGCCCAAGTGTTGAGGGTGAACTCCTTTATTATGTTTGCTATTATTTGTTGTTGTTTAATTTGATGCAATTTATGGTAGTTGTACATGCTTTTAATTAGCTTAAAAAAATGTTTAATTTATCACACATAAATCCTTAAACCAGTTAAAACACATACACCTAAATCAAGAATTCAATTCCGCACATGCATGTATAAGCAAGATCCTTAATTTGTTTTAATTGAGTGGGAGGTGATTGCATAGCAAAAAATGTCAGCCACCCATATCAGATCAAAGGATGAGGACCATTTTCACACGTAGAAAACCCATTCCAATGACAACAAGAGAACCAAATACACATATGTGTTAACACTTCGCTAGATTCCCAAGGTTGAAGAAGGAATCCCAACAGAGGTAACCACAAACCAAGCTTTTGACTTGATAGCTAGCCATATCAAGTCGAACAGGGATCTCTCCAAAAGGGTCACAGCCAAGAGATCTGGAGAAATTAGTGTTTTTAGGCTAGATATAGAGTGGAGTGGGTTGTTTGAATTTTTTTGGTTGGGAAATCACTGAATGAAAGAATTACGTCAAGGAAAGCTAGGTCAAGGCAATTGAGTTAGGGTTGTAGGGATCAATGGGGCAAGGTAGGTACAATGCAAATCATTTGAAGAGAATTTTTATGGAATGGTTTTGAAACTGTAATAAGGCTGAGAAAAGCATAAGAGATGTATTTTTCTCAAACATAAGAAGATGAACAAAATATGATCAGTTACCCAAAACAGAGCATGGAAAACATGTATTCTGAATTTCTAACTTGTAAAAGATCATAACATATAAATGAAAGTTAACATGAACACAATAATTTCAACATATGACACTGAATAAGAAACAATGATAGAAATTCAATACCACATGTATCCCATAAATGTAGCTGCAACTCCTCTTTATTAGCTTGGCCAAAACTGATTACAAAGTTTCCTTGATCAACTAGCAAAAATCAAACTAATTCCAACCTTTCAAAATGAGTCAAAAATTACATGATATAGGCCTCAAAAAACCTCTCCCAACCTTAGGGTTCTAATCCCTAAGAGGAGGAGCTGATCCACCAAAGTCTGAACTGAAACCTAGAGTGTAGGGTGGTCAAAGTGACTCAACCCTAACTTTTTGCAAATTGATTCATTACACCTCATCATGAGTTTTAACCTCATGTATTTAACCTAGGTAAGTCAACCACATCATATTTAGTTTTAAATTCATGATTTACATTTGTAAATATCCCATTGACCATGGTCAAACTAGAAAAAGTTGAGAAAATTGGAAAATATCAACAAACTCAGAAAATTTGTCCTATGCATAGCGCCGTTTTACCACCAACTTGTAGGCGGTTTTTGACTGGGTTTCAGGTGTCCAAATGGGCTCCAAGATAGCTGGTTGGAAATCCCTTCAAGTAGAATTTATAGACATGCCTTAAAATTTTAAAATGAAGCTCATTTTCCCTGTCAAGAACTCATTTTCCCAAGACTGGTAAACGCGCCATCTCCTTGTCAAACGCGCCCTCTCTATGTCGAACACACCCTCTTTGTTCAAGGCTGCTTTTGGGTGCCTTCCTGGTGTCCAAATTGGGCTTAGGATAGCTCATTGGAAAGCTTATCCTGTCTACTTTCCAAATATATATTTATTTTTCAAAATAAAGACCATTTTACCTATCAAAAATAATTTCTCCCAAGAATTCTAAACGTGCAACGCCCAGGCCAAAAATGAGGCAGAAACATGGTTTTTTGATGGTTTGTTTTCCTTTTTCATTGATCATTTTGCCTCCAAATGCTTATAAAATGTTCAGGGTGTTGTCCTCATCATTCTGAATCTAATGGTGGTGTCCAAATTCTCATTGGATTCCCAAAAAGGGGCACAACACCCTGGGTGCTGCGCATTTTACACTTTTACTGTGCTAAAAATGTCCTTAAAAACACAAAATTTTACAAACTTGTAAAATTTGTCCAAAACTTGTCAAAATTGGTATGATTTTTGATAATGTGTTTGAGGCATGGAGTGTTACCTTGGCAAGTATGTCTATCCTCCTTTTCTCCTCTTTCTTAGTGAAGGCTTCAATTTTTACATGGGTTATTTTGAGCTTGGCCCTTGCAATTTTGTTCCTCATGGCATAATGCTTTGCCATATTTCTTTGAATATAATTGTCCTTTTGAGCCTTTTCCAAGAGCTTCTCCAAGTGATGGTTGTCTCTATCAAGCCAGGGTTCCATGTTTTCACTGATTTCTATGGAAAGTTGTTCATTTAGGGTAAGTTGGTCTCCTAGCTCAGCTTCCCTTTGTCTCTTTAGGGCTAGAGCTATTTTCAGCCCTCTAGTACTAGGTCTATGTCTTGGAGGTTGATCCTCCTCATCATTAGGTTCACCATACTTCTCTAATGTCTCTTCAAGCAAGACTTTAGCCTTCTCTACCTCTCTTTGTGCTTTGATGCATTTCACTTCATCAATGGAGTGTTTGGTCGTTAGTTGTTGGTTCTCTTGCTTGATAAAGTTAATGAAAAACTTGGACCTTTAAAGATTATCTTGGAGGTATTTAATCTTGGCTTCCTTACCTTGGATGATCAAGGAAGGATCATCATCAATTGTGTCCAAGTTTACAAGTTCGAAATCTGCCTCTTTCTCATGGAGGCCTTCCTTTTCATGTATGTCCACCTCTACCATATTTTCCTTGTCTTTGTGTACCTGCTTTGTTGGTGAAGAAGGCAGGGCCCCTCCCAAAATATGTGGGGCAAACACTTGCCTATAACCTCTCTGATAGGTATGTTCCAATGTGTCCAAATCAAACCTCTTAGGCTTGCTAATTTCACCTCTGCTAGGTGACCCAGTCTCAATGTGAAATGGAGATGAAGGTGGTGAGGTGGATGAAGGAGATTGATATAGTGATGATGTATGAACAGTAGGCTGAGATGGAGGAATGGATGTGGAAGGATGAGATGATGAAGGTGAATCTTGGCCATGCTAAATAGGTGGGACGGTGAAAATTTCATTGAATATGAAGGTGTCCCATGTAATGTTTAATTGATCAAGGTGATGAAGGACCATCATCTTGATGAGGGAATGATGAAAGACACTTTGTATTTGATGATCATAATCTCTCTTTTGGTAAATAAATTCCATCTTATAAATTCTCCATTAGAGATAGTAAGGTATATTAAGCATTATGACTCTTGTAAAGTGCATAAGTAGCTGGATATGGTAGGAATATAGTCTAGAAAACCTACCCTCATAAGTAAAGTACCTCATAATAATTTTCATCATGGGGAAATATCTGTCTAGGAGATAAGAGAAAGGGAAAATCCTCTTTATCTCATTCTTACACCTTGGTTTAATATATGGCTCATAATAAAATTGATTCAAATCTCCTTGCTTAAACCATTTTCCTCCAATGTTTGGGATCCCAGTGGCAGCTGATATGATGGTAGGGGACATAGTGAAAGTAATACGAGCAAGGGTTACATGGTTGTCATGGAGGTTGGAAATGAATAATATGGACAACATAGGATGGTATTGGACCCTTTTTACTTCTCATATAACTCAAAATAGGCCACATGCTTAAAACATGTCACAGTGATGGGAGATACCATGAGTTCTCTGGTATTTGTTGGTTCATGTCTAATAATTATCCCTCCTTTTCTAGATGACCTTCTCTCCTGTCTTTCTTCCTCCTCACTATGACTTATGTTCTCCTCTTCTGCCATAATTTTTTTGGTGTCAAAACCCTAGGGAGATAGTGGAATGGAATGTGAGAGTATGAAGTGAGGGTTGGTGTGATGAAATTGGGGGATATTGGAATAGGGATTTGTAATATTATGGAGGTGAAAGGGGTAGTGATTATGAGGGGTTTTAGAATATGAGATTTAATTGTAGGTAGGGTATAGGGATAGATGTTAGAGATTATGGGAAAGTGAAATTTCAAGGATTGAGTGAGGGGAAGGGGTCCAAAAGGGAAAAACACAGGCCTAGTCTTGAAAAGTGTCAAATTGTAGCAATAGGCTAGGGCTTGTGGAAAAATGATGATTTTGAGGGATAGGAGTGATGGAAGTGTTTAGGAAGGTATATTAAGGATAGGGGAGGGTGTAAGAGCATCAATATACAAGTCTTGTTGATGGTTTAACCATGGAAGTCATGAAACCAAGAAAAATGCCCTCAAAACCTTAGGAGAGGGAAATGACCTTTCCAAGCACAACTGAAAGACAAATATGCTAAACATAAAGCCACTTACTTGGAAATTATAGTTTAGAACCTGAAATTTTTGAAGAGCTTTGACTATTTCTACTCCTTCAAAAGATGAATTTGATGGTGAAATGACCAATTTTAATGATTTTGACCCTATGACTTAATGATGGCACAAAATGGAATAATGAGCTGAATGATGACCATGATGACTATGGGACTCTTTCAAAAATAAATGACCTAAATTCCATGATTGAATTTGACTAATATTAGACATGGTGAAATGATTTTTTCAAAAGTGTTATTATCTCAGCAAGACATGAAGGTGAGCCAACAAATGTGAGTTTCTGAGGGAGAGTGAAGTTTTATGAATAGGGCTACCATCAATGAAACAATTATTAGCATGAACTAATGGAATGCTATAAAAATTTCAGAGTGGGATACCTAAAATGAGAATGAAAAGAGTGATTTTGATCATTGATGGTAGAATGCATATTATGACACTAACAATATGCATGCCAAAAATAGCAAGGAAATCATACATGCAACTCGATACTAGAAAATAATCCCGTTGAGGCCGCTTGATCCAAATCTTCTTGGCTTGATCTTTGCTTTCCTTTACCTTATTTTTCCTTCATTT
Organism: Pinus albicaulis; assembly: GCA_034641835.2. NCBI lineage: Eukaryota > Viridiplantae > Streptophyta > Pinopsida > Pinales > Pinaceae > Pinus > Pinus albicaulis. The sequence goes on along the minus strand of CM076575.1, from coordinate 1,841,341,171 downwards.
TCTTTCATTGATCCAATGCTAGAGTGATCCAAGACAACTCTAAGCGTGCAAAAGTATGTGAGAGAGAGAATAGAGAGAGAGATCTCCAAAACTGAATTGACAAAAGAAAACACTAAAAAAATATGTGAACTGATCCTTAGAAGCATTTTTATTGACGAGGCCTCTAATTCTTCAATTTTCCATTATTTTCTTTATTTTCCTCCTCACATGAAACCTGTGACCATTTACCTTCCTTTTCTCCTATTTTCCTTATCTTTGTAAATAAAATGCCAATTACTTTCTCTTGCTTTTACAAATCCTTTGTCATTGCCTTTGCCAATTTCCTTTAGTCATAATAAACCAAATGAACACCCACATTAGGATGTTTTTTCCCAACATTCATCTTGGAATATGTGTCGCATGACCTTGGTATTATTTTTCCTTTATTAACTTTATTACATGGATTTTTAACCCGAGGATGTTATAAAAAATCTAGCCTTGTACTTCTATATGCTTCCATCTGCTACCTGCTTTACCTTGAAGATCCATCTCAAGTCCACAACTGATTTATATGCTGGCCTTGGGACCACTTCCCAAATACAGTTCTTTACAATTGATTCATATTCCTCCACCTTTGCATCAACCCATACATGTTTCTTTACTGCTTCCTCGAAAGAGGATGATTCAGTCTATACAAGAAAAGTCATTAGAGCCATGTAGCTAGCATACCGATCTGATGACCTTCTCTTCCTGTGCTAATTTGAAGGAGCACCCACATTCTCCCTTGCATCCTACACAAGTCTCTTAGCTTCCTTGGTCCTTTTTCTTCCTTCTCTGGATGGTTATGCTTGAGTGGTTGTCTCCACTCTCTGCTCCTCAATTTGTGACCGCTCCACAACTTCTTTAGGTTCCTCCTTTAGAGATGAAAGCTCCTCTTCTGGTGGGATCTGAATCTCCCTCTCAAGAGAGCACCGCATGTATTTCTCCTCATAAAATTTCACATCCCTTTGCACAACTATCATTATGAGGGATGGAAAGTACACATGTTAGTTGTCAGGGGTTTCTGTGTAACCCACAAATACCCCCAATTTTGTTGTCAAATCTAGCTTCTTCCTTGATTCTTTGGAGACATGGCAATAAATAGAGGCTCCAAAAATCCTAAAGTGTGACACATCTGACTTCCTCCCGAAGAAAGCCTCCTTTTGTGTAATCATGCCAAGAATCTAATCAGGACTCTGGTTCTGCAAATATACTGTTGTGTTGCATGCCTCAACCCACAAGTGTAGAGGTAGGCCTTGGTCATGCAACATCACCCTCGTTGCTCCCACAATGCTACAATTATTTCTCTCAGCCACCCCATTCTGTTGTGGGTTGTGGGGTGCTATCAACTCTCGTTGAATGCTTTCTTTTACACATTTTTTAAAAAAATTCATTCAACACATACTCATCTCCATTATCACTCCTGAGAGCCCTCACCTTCTTGTCGGTTTCTTTCTCAACTAGTGCCTTGAATTCTATGAACTTGGAGAATGAATCATCTTTCTTCTGCATGAAGAAGATCCAACACTGCTATGAGAAATCATCAATAAAAATGCCAAAATATATGTGTCTGGTAGTGGAGGCTTTAAAGAAAGGTCCCGAGAAATTAGAGTGCATCCTTTGAAGGATTGCATGAGCTTTGTTGTCCCAATCATGGAATGTGGATTTTGGGTACTTCCCAAAAGTACATCTTTTGCATACATCTCGCTGCTCAAGTGCTCCTTTGGGGAGGCATGTGGTTATCTGTTGCATAATCTTTAAGGCATGATTATGCAAATGGCAAAGTCTTTTGTGCCAAAGTTCACCAACATCGTGGCTTTTCACCTTCTCTGCCTTTGTGCTTAATGAAGCACAATATTCCACATTGAGCTTATACAGGTTCTTCACACAAACCCTAATATGCTTCAATTTTCACGTGGCTATGTGTCTCAGGAATTCCTTTCGTTTGCTAAAGATCACATCATAACCACGGTCTTCCAAAAATGCAACAAATATGATATTTTTCTTTAGGTCTAGAACGAAAATGACATCCTTGAGCTCATGGGGGGAGCTCGACTCCCTCTGAAATGTGGCTATACCAATCCCAATTGCACTATACTTTTTTTTGTGCATCTGCAAATATTTTTCTTCTAGGTCACTGAAAAAGTATCTACACCCTATCATATGGAACGATGCACCTGAGTCTAAGTACCATACGCTCCTCATCATTGTTTTTTCCATGCATGCAATGAGGGTAAAGTAAATTTCAAACTGTGAATCCAAGGCTTCACCTGCTGCTCCTCCTGAGGTATTCTTGCTTGCCTTTTTGTGTGGACACTTTGTGGCATAGTGCCTAAATTCATGAAAATGAAAGCATTTAATTTTGGAAAAATATTTCTTCTTGCCTCCTGTTATAGCATCATTTTTCACCCTCATGTGATTCATGATTGTCTCTTTGGCCTTGGGCACCCATTCCCATGGACTTGAACAAAATTCATAAAAAACAATGTTAAAAATCCCATACGCGGGTATGCCCAGACTTTTCCGCATGTATACGCAAGTCCATACACACTTTTCCGCGTATGCCATTAAAATCATTAAAAAATATATAAAAATTCCCTATTTTCGGGCTGGGTTGATGGTTACTCCAATAATTCAACCACCCAGCACGTGGCCAACTGTTTCCAACTGATTGAAACTACTTTGAGGGAGTATAAAAGCCTCTCATGTGCATTGCCTAAGGGAGAGAGAAATTTATAGACATTATACTCTGTTGGAATCCCAATTCAAGTCTAATTTCCCGTGCCTCCTGCACTTTCCCAGATTTTTACAGGAAACTCTTGTTTCCTGGACATGTTCATCAGTTTATATGTCATCTCGTGTGCACAAGTCTTGAAAGTATCCTAGCGAGGCAAGGGCGGGACAGATCTAGACGATGGTCTGTTCGAAGATCGTGGAAGGATTCAAGTGATCTCTCCACTTTTTACTACTGTACATGTTGTTCGTAATGAAGAAGAAACATCTTGTTCCTGAATTCACGTGTTAATATCTGCTTGCATATGTGAAAAGATTATTATTTAAGCATTTATTATTGTTTATATGATGTTTCACATGGATTTCACTGACATTTAGAATAGATATATGTTGTACAACTAGATTTCCGTGCACATTTCTTCTTGATTTTCAGGTTGAGGAGGAAGAAGGGTTGTTGGGGGTTTGGACCCCGCGGGATCTACATCAAACGTAGGATTACGGGTGAGTTCTACTATCGATGTTATCTAGTTTTTAGCATACAAGTGTGGTTGTGTGAGTCCTTCTTGAGTAGCATGCCCTGATCTGTGGAGGTTTGACCCAACAAACCTCTAGGGATTTATTTCACAAAACAGAACTGGCGACTCCGTTGGGGATCACATTCTTGTGATTCCCCTGTTGGGTGGTTTCAGCTGTTTGAAAGGTTTCCAACAGTTTTAATTATTACTTCCAGTCCAGTTAACTTTTTCTCAGTCAGACTGAAGCCCTGGTTCTTTATCCAGGCTTGATCATTTTTGTTTTTCATAATTTACCTTTCTATACATGAGTTTTTTTATACACAGACAGGTATACACGCAGTTTGCTTCAAAGGAAGTCACGTATATGCGGGTTTCCTTTGACACAGTCGCGTATGCACGCTTGTTTCAAAACTGTCAAGTAGCGTATGCCTGGGAAAATTTTGAAAATTTTGATTTCTTTACTTTTTAGTCTTGTCTGCCTGTGGAGACCTGTTCCTGCAGTGTCTTTTTTGTCTCTGGATTGTGTTGAAAGTGGTAATTGGTATTTTTCTCTCTTGATTGGTTGAAGACTGGCTTATTACGTAAATCTTGTTTTTTAGTGCTTGCATTTCTGGTTCGAGTACCAAGATCTCTTCCTGGGGATTCTTGGTTGTTCTGCTTCATCAGGACAGAGAGCTTTTGCTCATATACTCTTTCCTTATTTTATGTCTTGCTTTCCGCTTCGATTTTTGCCCATTTTGTGGTTGGTTTTCTTGAGTTCATTGGACTAGGTCTTGTTGCAATTTTTGAAGATTCTTTCTTGGTTCTTTGAAGTTTTTGTTTGCTGCAAGGTTGTACTATTCTTCTGGGCTGAGTTACTGAGTTTCTTCTCTTCTTTTGCTCATATAAATCTTGCTGCTAAGTAGCCTTATAAGATTTGGAGCATTTTTTGGATTTTTTGCTTGAAATTCAGAGTTGTTTGGCTTGGGATTTGGTAGTTTTCTTGGTCTCTTTGAGCTCTTCTTTTTATAAAATTCAAAAGCTCAAAAAACATTTTGTTTTGTTATTTTGTTTTGTTTTGCATTTTTGTTTTCGTTTCGTTACATCTTTTGAAGCTTGGTTGAGATTTCTTGCCTTTGGTTTTTGACTTGATTTAGGAAAGGAATTGTCATTGGTTTCTTCCTCTTGTTTCAAGCATATTTTGGTGTCTTTATACTGAGAGTTTCTGATTTTGGGAACTAGTTTGATGGACAACCGAAAAGTGATAAAACTGAAGGATCTTTGGGAAATTTCTCTCTGCTTTAGTAGATTGTTGCATCTTAGAATTTGCATGCTCTTAGTTATTTTCATCAGGTGCACTTAAGAATTTAGTATTTTTCATATTTTTTGCGAGTGTGAAGTTTGTTATCTGAAAAGAAAAAAAAAGAAAAAATTTGTTTAGTCTCGTAGAACCTGTGTAGAAATTTCTCTTCATCGAAAGGCAATTACTGCATTTGCATGTAGTTTGGTTTTCATTAATTTCTTTTATGCGTCTTAAAACACCACAAGTTTCATTTCCATATCCCATTGACCTAATATAACAACCAATTAAAATAAGTGCTATAATTTAAAAACAACTAGCAAGTTTTTATTAAGTGTCATACACCAACTAGCTAGGTTGTAGGGCCTTGGATTAGGTGAGTGGAGAGTTAACTCTCCAAGGCCGCTCAAACTAAAACATAGAAGTTTATTAATTGAGTGAAATCCAACTCCGTTAGGTGGACCGGGAAAGCTCTCCTCCAGAGAGTCAAGCGCGAGGGGAAGTGAAGGCCGAGAAGAGAGATACCCCCTCTCTGATTTGCTGGATCTTGCCTCAAGACCGTTCCGCCTGGCTTCTAACATGGATTGGTGCCCATAGTTGCCATTCCTAGGTTCCACACAGGTGACTGCGGGGGGGAATACCCGTGGTACCTGAGGCAGACGTCGTATCACTTCCAGCAGTACTTCTGGGGGGTGCCCTTGCGAAGCTTGGGTACTTGTGCCGGCAAAGGCTGTTGTTAGGAGTTCGACGTAACTATTTCTGTTACCTTCGCTAGTAGGCTTGGGCCGTAATTATCCCAGACTACTTTTGGGAGGTCCTATTCTTCGCTTTCTTGTATTTTGGTGTCCGGTCATAATCACCCGGAGCGGAAATACCTAAAGGCTGTTTGCTTGGTTGTATCTCAGGGACTTTTTGTAGTGAGTGCTCTTTGCTCCTAGCTTGCCTAGCTTTATACTTTTTTTGAGTCTAATTAAAATTTGTTAAAGTGGCTGATCAAGCGCCTTGTCGATCGAGGAGAATCCGGGGGTTATCTCCCGAGAGTGCAGAGCCTTCTTCAAGAAGGCGTAGGAGTAACATAGCAGGTGAATATCACCCTGTGGCGTCTGACGCAGTGGAGATTGATCCTCCACAAGGGATTGAAGGTTTTGTAGTTAGCTCTGGTATTGGTTCCGAGAGGAGCGTTCCGCTCACCTCGAGAGTCTTATTTCCAGGAGAGTTAGGAATAGAAGTAGAGGAAGTACCTAAGTCTCCTCAGTCACTTCCATCTCCTCTTCCTCCTGATTATCCATTCGTTGTTGAATACATCGGACCTGAGTCTACAAGACCAGAAGATCCTCCATATTATTCATACCTTTCGATGGCCACGACTGGGAACGCGGCTTCTGCTGTGAGTGCTGCAGGCATTCAGACTCCTACTTCAGTTAAAGGAGGAGGCACTATTTCTATATCTTCGATTGCTTTTAGTACTGCTATGTTTGGCTCTGGTTTCACCCAAGCACATGCTTCTCAATCTGGTCCCTTTTGTTTTGGAATGTCCACTAGTGGGATTCCTCCTTTTTCCTTTTCCGCTGCTGCAGCTGTCTTCCATGGCTAGTGGGTCAGCTTCTTTTCAAGGGTTCCCCTTCAAAACTGGGCATATTCCTAGTTCAAATCCTTCTTTAGGTTCTTTTCCATTTACCTCTCAGACTCAGAGTTTTAACCCTTGGTCTGGAGGTCAGAGTTTGACTACTTTTAAAGGTTGGAACCATTTATTTACTACAGCGGGGGCAGGGAATCAGTTTTACGCTGGTCACCAAGGGAATGTCTCTTTCCCTTCGTCGAGTTCTTATTAGACTTTTTCCCCTCTTTCTAATGCATGGAACCCCTATCAGGGGCTTTCCTCTTCATTTAATACTTCGGGAGGGGGAACTGGTCCGGTCTTTGGTAACTCTACGTGGGGAGGGGGTCCTTCTCCAAATGTTGGGTCATTTGGCCCAACATTTTCTACGAGTTCTTTCTGGCAACCTGGTGCCTCATCAAATCCAGGGTATTCTTTTCAGAATGTAGGGAATTCATCCCATCCAGGATGGAATCCTCAGGCTTCGCCTCGTTTACCTTTTCTAGCAACCTTAAACTTGCCAGATCTGTCGAAATTGACTAATGATCTGATCCGTTATAGTCCGGGGTGGCCTTCGGTTCCCACCAAACTACCTTTAGACATTCCAAATTTTGAAAGCAAGAATGGAGAAGACCTGGCTGACCACATCACCACCTTCCATTTATGGTGTTCTTCTAACTCCCTGAGCGATGACTCGATTAGGTTGAGATTGTTTCAACGCACCTTAACTGGAAACGCTGCCAAGTGGTATATTGAGTTAACTGGGGGCAGTTTTGCCACATTTGGAGATCTGGCTACAACATTTCTAAATCATTTCCAGTTGCCTGTCCGTTATGATGTCGGGACTGAACTCCTAGCTAATTTTAAACAGGACGATGCAACCCACATTTCTGATCATATTCAGGAATGGCGGAGAAGGGAGAGGCTTATTAAACCTCATATTCCAAGAGAATTCCTTTTGGAATGGTTTCTGAAATCTCTGCAGTCAGACATTTCTAAGGATGTATCCCTCTTCGGGGTATTTTCCGAGGAGCAGGGCATTTTTAGAGCCCAGTAGCTTGAATTGATATATTCTCAGTCTGGGGTCCTTCATAAATATTTGCCTAATGCTCCTCGTTCCAAATTGGACTTATCCAAGACTAAACCCGGTCCTCATGGTGATGGACTTATTGGGTCGATCAATAGTGGTGCAGCTAACTTGCTTAATCAATTGCAGCAGTTGTCTTTACAATCTGCTCCTTCTGGTCAGGCTGTGCCTGCAGAATCATCGCCTTCACACTCTTTGTCGGTGAATGACGTTCAAACTTCTAACCCTAAAGAAAATTAACAATCCGAAGGGAAGAAGAAGGGACGTAATAAGAAAAATGGCAAGAATGGGAAGGGTAATGCAAACAATACCAACGAGCATGTTGGTGAGGGTCCAAAGGATAAAAAGAAAGTGAAGTTTCCATGAAAGTTGTGTGATGGAGACCATCTTACTCACCTTTTCCCTAAAATTCAGGATGCGCAGCACTTGTTAGCTCAGCAGGGTTCTTCCAGTTCCCAAGTTGTGTTGACAAACCCTTTTCCCCAAGGGCAACAGCTAGTTGTTGGCGCGAATCAAAATACTGGGGCTTCCTCTGGGGGCACCCAGGAAGGGGAAATTCCATCAAACATATATATGATGAGTTCTCACGTGGATGTCACCACGAGATACCGTGATTATGGTGAAGATGAGTCTTCGAAAGCCAATGGTGCTCCCGATGCTACTGAGCCGTTTCACATCACGAAGCCTACTGTTGAGCCTATACCTCGGATGCCCAAAGCATCTACTAAGCGTACGACGTTTAATCCAAATGCCAGGGCTGCCCAGAACTACTCTATTGTGGAAGATCTGGCGCAGATTCCTTGTGCCATGCCGGCTCTTGAGGTGCTCCAGTCTTGTCCGACTCAGCGCAGTGCTTTGCTCACTACTATTGGGGCTGTCGATCCAAAGAACTCTCTTATGATTACATTCGATATGACTAATTTTAAAAAGAGACTCCCCCATCATATGGCTTTTCATATTAAATCATCGTACCGGAAATGCAATATTTTCCGGACGGTCGTTGATGAGGGTGCTTCCACATGTGTGATGTCTCTCACATGTTGGAAGGGAATTGGATCTCCCACAGCTGTTCCATCTGCTACTCTTCTGACTGCGTTTGATGGTCATTCTCACAGACCGCATGGTATTGTCCCAGCTTTGCCCATCTGTGTTGGGGGAAAAACTGTAAATATAGAGGTGGAGATAGTTGATGCAAGCTTGGACTACAACCTTCTGTTGGGGAGAAACTGGATTTATGAGATGGATTCCATTGCATCTTCATTATTTCGGATTATTTGTTTCCCTCATGAAGGGAGGATTGTTACGGTGGATCAACTGGACTGTCCTCCTGTAGACCCGAATGCATCTACTGACTCAACTATTCCAAAGTTGGATAATACCAAGGCGCCTGTTGAGAATTTAGGGGTTGGAATGTATTCTTCCTTGATGGGTACTTTTGATATTCCACCTCCTACGGTTCATATAAATGCAATTTCATCCTCCAGGGCTCCTCTTCGAAGAGAGTTCTTTAGAACTCATTATTTTTCGGACCCTTGGACCTTACCTTCCCCTACAGCCACATTAGCGGAAGGTCAAGTGGGTGGAATGGCATTTCCGATGTTTGCAGCTGAGATTTCTTATCAATCTATTGTTGACTCTGCAGAGTCCATTCCAGCTCCTCTTTCTCCGGAGGAATTGGATGGTGATGTGGCTCCGGCCTGGACACTTAGTTCTTCTTCTGCCCAGGATTTCCTTGATACCACTCTTCCATCTGAAGAGGCCATCCTGGAAGCTATGACTGGTATAGATAGACCGTGGGATGATTTGCATCATCGGTCTTACTTTTTACCTGATTTGAGCGAAGTTGAATCAAGTTTTCCAAGTCCTTTGTCTCCTGGTCCTGTTCACCCAGTCCTGAACCCTTTAGCACCAACACAGGCATATGTTGAAGGGAACATGGCTGTGATTTCTCCAACTATCCCGGTGAACATTTCCAGGGATCCCAATGTTATAGAGAATGTCTTCATCGGAGCTGAATGTTCCCCTGAAGAGATTTAGATTTACACCGATCTCTTTAAAGAGTATAGGGATGTGTTCGCTTGGTCTTATGAGGAAATGCCTGGTATAGATCCATCTATTGTCCAGCATGAGATCAAGACTTATGAAAATGCTAAGCCGGTGAGGCAAAAACTTCGTCCGGTCAATCCTAGGAAGGCTGTAGCTATCAAAGCCGAGGTGGAGAAGCTGCTTAAGGCGGGATTCATTTTCCCCGTTCCTTTGACTGAATGGGTTTCAAATCCTATTCCCGTAGATAAAAAGCAAGGAACAATTCGAGTTTGCATCGATTTCAGAGAACTTAATAAAGCATGTCCTAAAGATAATTACCCCACACCATTTATAGATCAGATTATTGATGAGTGTGCCGGTAATGAGATTTTCTCCTTCATGGACAGTTTCTCCGGATATAATCAAATTACTATCCATCCTGAAGATCAACATAAGATAGCCTTTATTTGTCCCTGGGGTACGTTTGCTTACAAGAAGATGCCTTTTGGTCTTAAAAATGCTGGGGCTACCTTTCAGCGGGCCATGTCATATGCCTTCCACGACATCAAACATATTATCGAGGCGTATTTGGATGATTTAGCTGCTCATTCTCGAAAGAGAATGGATCATCCTACTCATCTCCGTCAAGTATTTGAACGATGTCGTTTCTACAATATTAGGTTGAATCCAAACAAGTGTGTTTTCACGGTCACATCTGGTCGGTTATTGGGATTTATTGTGTCTAGGGAATGGATAAGGGTAGATCCCTTCAAGGTTGAGGCAATACTTCGGTTGCCTCCCCCGTCGTCTATTCGTCAACTTCAAAGTCTACAAGGAAAAGCTAATTTTCTTCGGAGGTTTATCGTAAATTATGCTGAAGTTACCAAAGGATTTATGAGATTGTTGAAGAAGGGAGTTCCATTTTTTTGGGATGACTTCGCTCAACGCTCATTCGATGCTTTGAAAAAAGCATTGACCTCTACTCCTTTATTGAGTCCACCCGATTATAGCAGGGATTTCCTTTTGTATCTTGCAGCAGCAGAATCTACCATTGGTATGGTTCTGGTTCAGGAGGATGATGCTCTAGTAGAGCATGTTATATACTATCTTAGTCGAGGCTTGGTAGGACCTGAAATCCGGTATACTCCGATAGAAAAGTTGGCTTTAGCAGCTATTCATGCTGTGCAGCGACTAAGACATTACATTCTTCTACGAAAAACTTATGTTTTGGTAGCCGCCAATCCATTTCAATTTGTTCTCAGTAGGCGAGTGATTGGGGGAAAATACAATAGATGGATTGTGATTTTGCAGGAATTTGATCTTGAGTTTATGTCTGCCAAGTCCAAGAAATCATTAGTTTTCGCTGAATTGATTTCTGAGTTGCCCTGTGGAGATGAGATGGTCTATGATGAATCCTTCCCGGATGAACATTTGTTTCTTATCTCTCCACAAGATCCTTGGTATGGAGATATTATTGTGTATCTTCAGACTGCGAAGTTTCCCTCTACTTTTTCGAAAGATGAGCGCCGTAAGTTGCGTCACTTGGCTAAGAATTACTTGATCATTGGTGATGCTTTATACCGTCGAGGGTTGATTCAATCCTGAGACGTTGCTTAACTCTCGAAGAAGCTGAGGCTGTGCTGAATGATTTCCACAGTGGAGCTTGTGGTGGTCATTTATCTGGGCTTGCTACAACCCAAAAAATCTTGCGTGCTGGGTACTTTTGGCCTTCGATTTTCAAAGATTGTGTGGAGTCGGTCAAAAAGTGTCATCCGTGTCAAGTTTATACTCGAAAAATGCGCGCTCATCCACTCCGCTTTTTCCAGTCATTACTGTCGGTCCCTTTACAAAGTGGGGTATTGATTATACTACTTGTAACCCGCCTTTGGCTAAAGGTCACAAGTACATTATTGTAGCAGTAGACTACTATACGAAGTGGGTCGAGGCTATGCCTACTTTTGGGAATGATGGTGAGACAACAGCTCTTTTCCTTTTCAACCAGGTTATTGCTCATTTTGGTATTCCTAGAGATATTGTCACTGATGATGGCAGTCATTTTGAGAATAGCATGATGGCTGAGTTGGCTCTAAAATTAGGTTTCCGGCAGGAGCATTCATCTTCGTATTATCCTCAGGCCAATGGGCAAGTGGAAGCCGTGAATAAATCCTTGAAGACAATTCTTCAAAGGACAATTAATAAATCTCGATCCAACTGGCATATCATGCTATATCCTGCACTTTGGGCATACAGGACGTTAGTGAAAACTGCAACTGGCTTTACTCCGTTTTAGCTAGTTTACGGGTTGGAATCCGTATTTCCCATTGAATGTGAGATTCCTTCTCTTAAGTTAGCTGTTGAACTTCTTCCTAACACTTCTAGTCTTGAAGAACGTCTCCTTCATCTGGAACATCTCGATGAGCACCGTCGAGATGCTGCCACGATGAATGAAGCGCATAAAAATCGAGTTAAAGTTCAGTACGATAAGGCGGTCAAGCCTAGGGTTTTTTTGGAAGGTGACCTTGCTTTGGTCTATGCCCAAGAAAAAGATGCCCTGGGGGAAGTGTGGAGGCGTACAATGCTACATAAGCCCACTCCTAATTACCCCACTCATTTTAATTGTCAGCCCGGGGACGACTTTTTGTTTCAAGAGTGTACTCGATGCAGGCGGCTATTTATCAAGAGTAATGTTTTGCGGTATAGTGCTTAAAATCCAAAAGTAAATGAAAGCTTGTCTATAACTAAGTTACTTCAAAAGAATAAATCACACATTCAGAAAACTAGGCAGCTTATCAGTCAAGGGTTTGGCAGTGATAACCCATCCCTTTGGAAACTGATGGAGAGGAAATTAGAGCATAGACCACAGGTCTTGGAGCTAGACAGTGAATGCCGAGGCTCACTACAGCCTTAGATCATCTCTCACACCAAAACAACAAATGCGAGTAAAATGGAACGGCAGATAGCAAAATGGAACAACAAACGAACAGCTAAGTCTCGCGAGTTGTAACCAAACTTAATCTATTGACCCAAACGCACTCTTCGCAATCAAATAACAATCTCCCACTCTTAAGGCAAATCAAGCAAAGCATATGAATGGAACATCATTAACTATTGATAAATTATAGAACAACACTAATAAATCCGAAACGCACACAACACGCTGGAATAATAATCTGATCAACCTTAATCAACAGGAATACGACTGTGCTCTCAAACAGAACATCATTATTTCTGAATCCAACGATTATGAAGAACACTACCTCAAATGAATCTATGACACAAATGTTCAATATAAAAGCTCTGTAACGGAATAGTAAGAAGATTCGGTTAAGACTTAATAACATGCAATGAACTCTGAAAGGATTAATAACTTGATGCAGAGTTAATACACGATTCTATCTGTGAAGACCTCAATGATTTAATCTTAACAGAGCATGTAATATCAATTCATAAAGTAGATCAGATTATCAAATAACAACGATGAACAAACCAGGCGGAAATCAAACCGTAGTGATACAGAAGCAAGTGTCCTCCGGGGCCGGGCCCTTAGCCTCCAAGGGGACACCGCTTGAAGCTAATCCAGTAACAGAGGTGGAATAATCACCAAGCTTTCATTAACGCATCGATCAAAAATACATTGAACCAGTTCTCAACGAAACTTAATAATCAAAGCTGATGTTTTACAGAAATTACATAAAAGCGTATTCCCAAATCCCTCCCCCTCTCTGATCTCTGTTCTGATTTAAATAAAGAGAGATCAGAGAGCAGTTACAATAAAGATGAGTACAACATGATTTCTATTACAGAATTATATTGTTTCCAACCAATTGATCAACAAGAAGAAGGCGAATTTAGCTTTGCAGCTGAGATTTGGAGGACGGCCGCAACAACAGATCTAAGAAAATCGTGCTCAAAGAACTCTGCGAATCTCTCAACACAGGACGAATTTGGGGCAAACCGTTCTTTGTTAAAGTTAATTGGGTCCGTTCTGGACAAAACCCATGTTCCGGATTTTCCAGATTCGTCTTAATTTGCTCATAATCTCAACCGCAAAACTGTCACTCCTTATTCCAGCGCATTTCTGAGTTGGCACTTTTAATGATCAAATCTTCAATCTGGAAATTACCTTGGAGGCTAAAAATGGTGAATAATGTTATAACCAACTTATTGAAACTATAATTGATAAAATAATTCATAATCATCAATTTATTAGAAATAAAGGAAGATAAATAATATTCATCCATAAGAGCATAAATCATTTATAAAATGGATTTAAATGATAAATTATAACAAATGATATAATAGAGAAGAGTAAAAATGGATGAAATAAGTGTTACAAAGTGGTTGTATTCACGGCCCAACACACCCCCACACTCAATATGTTGCATGTCCTCATGCAACGAAAACATGAATATATTGCATGTCTTCATGCAACCCCAAGACAAAACCCATGTGTTAACCAAGCAATAAAAATTTGAGAACAAATGAATGCTTCCTTAATTAATGAATATTCAATTTTAGCAATCTTGATGAAGGCATAACAATGAAGTTGCAGCAAAATATGATATAAGTCACAGCAACCTTCATTGAACATTTTCCCAAAAACTACAAACCAGCTTTTGTTGAAATGTTGCAAGTAAATTTATAATATATGAATGTCTCTATGATCCAAAAATTAGATCGTTTTGATGCACGGATCATGAGATATCAACAAAATGGCTGTAGGTGAGAGTGCATGATTTCCAAAATTTTATGAACCAATATTTCTTGAAATTGTCTGGGTTTGTATTAATGATACGTCTGCATTTTCCAAAAATCACAAGAATTGAGTTCATAGTTTTAAAAATATTATGGAAATCAATTTCTGCATTGTGTAAAAATGAAATTGTATGCCTTAAATGAGAAAGAAGATTGAAAACATCCATCATGCGTAGCAATTCCTCCCCCGCTCTGAAAAATTAGCATGCCCTCATGCGATGCTAGAAAAAATTGAGGTGGTTGCTACCAGCTGTTGAATTCTATGCTTGGTGTAAAACAACATGGAATAATGGAGGTGTTGAGAATGAATAAAAATAACAATGGATGATAAAGAATATGGATGACATGGTCATAAGAAAGAAATGAATGAAAGGAACACTCCCCCATACTCGAAAATGATATGCCGCTGAAAAATAGGGAGTGGTATAGATGTGGATTGAAGGATGATAAATGATGCTCAAAATGGATTTTTATGAAATTCTCCTAAATTCGTAATAAATCAGAAAATTATGCTATTTTACCTCAAGTTTTACCTCCAAAAATGTGGAATGACATATATGCACTGGCAGTTGTTGAAGCTGATGTAGGCAGAGTTGGTGCTGGAAGTGATACAAAAGGTGGAATCCAGGTAAGCACATCATGTCTGAAGAATTGTTCACGTACACGAGCCTCTTCTGTTAAGTGCAATAGTGTGGTCATGCTATGAATAGAATTCTGCCCATACTTGTTGTTCTCCTGTAAACAAAGCACTATTTGGCATACAATGTTCTTGAATCCATAGTGTAAGCAATAGATAAGATGCATGCAAAAATTTCAATCAGGAAAACTTATGTATACATGCAATACTAATAGTTTGGCAAATCAGCAAGTGATGGCAGAGTGCAGTAATCGTATCGCATGCAATCCCATAATGCATACATTCCCCCCTCCAATTGGAAAAGGAATTCCATGACCATAAAGCATATGAGATGTGTTGTGCTGATGGCAAGGCAAGGGAATGAACAATATATCAGTGAATGAAGCAAAGTACACATATCAATGATAGGACAACGAGAGTTATGATTATAATGAGAGCAGAGTGTGTAAAGATAGTTATGAATAAGAGATAGGACGCTTTGGATTGATGATAAGTTATGAAAAAGAGAAAAAAAACAACAATATGCAAAAAAGATGCTTTACTGATGGTATTCTAGCTGAAAAATGATGTGATTGATTATAAAACAATTTCTCATGCATAAAGGTTCAAAATAGGGAAAAAAGTAAGGAAATAACTTCTCTGATAAAAAGAAAAAATAAGAAAAGGGTATTATAGTACTAATTGACGATAAGATATAACTTCAATACCATAAGCAGAGCCTCTGCTGCCAGCAGGCGTCCATAGCCTCGGCAGGGTTGCTTTTTAACCCATATGAGCCAGGATCCTCAATTTATAACTAGAGAGTTACAGTGCTGTTCTACAGAAGAGATCAGTGTGCTGGCGTGGTAACCAGATAACCACACTGCCATTCACTGGGATGTAGCAAAAGTGGTCAGGCCGGCTCGTGATGAGACCTCCTGTTCCAAGGATAATTTGACTATCCAATGGATCATAACCCTGGTGTGGTGGCCATAATAGGAATGTCACTTTGTTACAGCCTTATGAACATGGTAGGCTGGCTCGTACTGAGACCCCCTATCCTCCATCTGCGAACAAAATTTTGTTATTATTACACTTTTGATGATAAAAAGAGGGAGGCTCAATACTCCTTAAGAGCAGGGATGGTGGAAGAAGTTGAACATGTCAATAGAAAAATATACCCATAATCTCATTTGTTATAGACAGAGAATATTATAACCAGGAAGGGTGGAACCAGCATGGTATTAAGATGATTAATCAACATCATGTTCAACAGAAAACAATGCAGTAAAGTAGTATATAAATAATTGTGTCTTTTTTGAAAAGAATCTATCATCAAAGAAGTGTCCTGTTAAAGATCATAACGTGAATGATATTAACTCGCTGCAATAGAATCCATAATTCTTGTCCTTATAAAAATAGTGTACTTCATGCCATGAAAGAGAATCAGGAAAATGTGGTTGAGATGAACTAGGAATAATCCCACAAGAGAAAGGAAGGATTGCTCTCGAAAATACTCCCCAAGTGTTGCTCTTTTGAAGGAATAACAAAAACACGTAAAAAGAGTGTAGTTCCTTGTAGGGAACAACAAAGGAAAAGCACACAAAAAAAACAAAAATATACACAACAAAGTGTGAAAAGGCAAATGTCATTCCTTTGGAAAAAAAAAGGAACATCAAAAACACTCAAAAAAGTTTTGTTCCTTGTAGGGAACAACAAGGGAAATGCACACCAAAAGCAAAAATACAAAAAAAAGTGTGAAAATGCAAATGTCGTTCCTTTGGAGAAAGGAACAACAAAAACACAAGTGTCGTTCCTTTGGAAAAGGAACAATGAAAAGTGCAAAAGTGCTATTCCATTCGGAAAGGAACAACAAATCGTGAAAGTGCAGAAATGCTGTTCCATTTCGAAAAGGAACGACAGCTGTTCTAGTCGAAAAGGAATAGCAAAATGAACGGCTGACCCAAAAGGTGCTATTCCTTTTCCAAAGGAATAGCAAAATGAAAATGTTGTCCCTTTGAAAAAGGAACAGCGGGAACGACAAAAATGCACACAAATGATGTCCCTTCAAAAAAAAAAAAAGGAACAGCAAAATGCACAAGCATAAAATGTAAGCATGCAAGGAATGAATTAGCTGTTCACTGCATTGATGCTGAGGATGGGTGATAGTTTGAATGAAGCCACACCTGAAACAAAAAATATAAGAGAAATTAGAAAAGAAACAACATTTTATTGAAAACAATAAGTTACAACGGCTATGATATTATGTAAAAAAATGATCTATTCGAAAAATGTTTTGGCAGTAAAGACATGACATGAATCTTCAAATGGAAATCAATTCTTCATTTCTTCTATTATGAATCCATTGGGTAATGGGTTGGATGAAATTCCTTTGTTTCATTTTAAAATTTCTTTCAAAATCACTCGTCCATAAATTGTCCTTATTTTTCTCTTAGGACCTGCAAAAAACGAGTATCTACCTGCAATAAAACATTAAATCATGGAGAAAGAGAGGTGTACGGGCTCCCTTAATCCAAGAATTATGCAAAAAAAAACAACAAGTAGTTACTCTGTATAACAAATCCATTGAGAAAATAACAAAGTAAAATTTATCTGTCACTTGCGGGAGAGCAGTGGCCAATCATGCTAACCTGCAGTGTTTTAATCACAACTTCTTTGTTTTTCGTCGAAATTGAGTGATTCCAAAGCAAAATGAGAGCTAATTCAAAGGTTAATCTCCAATAGCAACAGGTTTTAAAAATTCAATGATATGATATGTCAATTTTACTTAGAACAACCTGCATAACATAGTCATTTTCGCTTACCCCACTTAGAACAACAGTGAATGTTTTAAGCATAGATTCTTCGTTTGATGTCGGATTCGAATAATTTGAATTGGAAATGAAAGTAGATTCATTTATTTATTTCCAATAGAAACAGGTTTTGAAGACAAGAAGAATTGATAGATCAAATACTGTAAGGAACATCCGGAAAAACAGAGTTTTAAGGGTGCTGATTTACGATAGACAGTCAGTATTTTGATCATAACTTCCCCATACGATATCGAAAATGAGTGATTCCAATTTCATTGGAAACTAGATTCATAGGGGAATCTACCGTAGAAACAGGTTTTAAAAATATGGTCATTTAGGCCTCCAA
The DNA here is from genome assembly GCA_034641835.2 of Pinus albicaulis. NCBI lineage: Eukaryota > Viridiplantae > Streptophyta > Pinopsida > Pinales > Pinaceae > Pinus > Pinus albicaulis. The sequence goes on along the minus strand of CM076575.1, from coordinate 1,841,323,387 downwards.
AAACTGACTGTCCCAACTCTATTCCTGAGCTGCCCACTAGACATCCGGTCAATGTTTTGGTTCTAACTTTTTCGTTTCAAATCGAAATTGACTGATTCAAATTGGGTTAGAAAGTAGACATCAAGGGCTACCTAGGGTAGAAACAGGTTTTAAAAATATTCATTTTTGGTCCCTCAAAACATGACTGTCCCGACTGTTTTTCTAGAAATTCATCAAGCCCGCAAGCCAAAAAATGATATTCAAGCATTTTTTCAAATTGGTGATAAAAAATGAATATAAGTGTTTGTAGAACTATTATTTCCATTATAATTCATCTACATACACCAATGAATTAAAAACAATTATCACCAATGTTGATTTGCATAGCATGTTGCAAAAAAAAACACTAGTTTTACATGGAAAAACAAAATGCATTTATTTATTCCCTTATTTATTTTATTTTCTACACTAACCTATTTTGATTTGAAAAATGAATATGACTACGTATATGAGTACTTCCAGTGGAGCCATTTTCGAAATAAGGCCTCTAGTATGCACATACCCAAATTTGAAAAATACATGTTGATAAAAATTAGGGTATGAGAAACCAACTTCCCTTGAAAAGATGGAGTCAAAAATTGTTGAAGTGTGGAGCAATGTTGCAAACAAGTGATGGAGTGAAAACCAATCTTCAATATATCCTTTATTTTCTTGATTTTCCATCATATCATGAGGTTCTTGAGCTTTTAAAATGGTTTGTTGATACAAACTAGAAGTAAGCTCATTTTCCTCCATAACTTCTACAATTTTTGAATTTAAACATTCTGAATCTCATTGTAAGTTTTCTCTAATGGCGCATGTGAGATAGAATGAGTGGGAAGGGTGGGTAAATTTGGCAGTTCAACACTGTAAGTATGTTGTACTGGTTTATTGTGGTGAGGGTGTGGAATTAGTTGAGCAGGAAATTCAAAAAGATGTTGGGCAGTTTCTTACCATAACAGAAGATGTCCTTCATGTGTTCCTTCAAAGCTCCTTCTTCCAATGTTCCTGTCAATTAGTTAGTGAAATGGGTGGTGCTTACATCACCACTTCAATGAAATCATGTGATCCATTTTTTAAAAATTTCTATCTTTTTCCTAATCATTCACACAAAAATTCAAACATCTAAAGCAACAGCAAATCTGTTAGGAAAGCGGACAGTGGAGCAGGGCATTTACATGCTCCGCACGTAGGTTCTTACCTTCCGTTTTTAAGATCCAATTCTTCCCTAGCAGGCACTCATCAGATTCACACTACTCTTTAGAAATGGCTACACTCTCCCCGGCAACGGCGCCAAAATGTGGAGCGATAAAAAGGTGTCTTTGTAACTCCTAATTACCTCACATTAATTGTCAACCCAGGGATGACTTTTTGTTTCAAGAGTGTACTCAGTCTGAGGCGGCTATTTACTCAAGAGTAATGTTTGTGAAGATGTAGTATAGAAATACAAATGCAGAAATAATAAATGTTTGAAAAGAAATCTGCTTGAAAAGAAATCTAATTACAAATGACAGAAATGTAAAGACTACACTACAGCAACCTTGCTAGACATCGATTAGGGATGCAGTAGTAATAACTCTTTTCCCTAGAAATCGATGTGAGATGACCAAATCTGGGGACCTGGAATGATTAGCTCTGCCCTCTACAGTTTAGAGATCTCAAAGCAAGTGAAAACAACTCAAAGGAAATGAAATCTAAAACGCAAACTGGAAAGGAACAACAATCTAAAAGCAATGAACATGAATTGAATAGCAACGTAAAATAAACAGTGAATTCAATTCATAACCAAGCAAACTAGATTTCTACTCTTTAATCCTGTCGACAGCCACGCAACAATCAACTATCGTAATTCATAAACAAAAGGAATAACAACTGGAATTAGATACAGAAAAACAACATTTTATAACAATTGAATCATGAATCATGCTTCTTGTAAAGAATGGAATAACAATGACTCTGTATTTGATCCAATTAGCAATAACTCAATTCTTTAATTGTAATAAACAAACTTTACACAACAGAAATAAACCAATAGAAATACAAACAGCAGATCGCTCCACCAAGGCCGGGCCCTCAACCACCGGTGAAGCGTTGCTGTGCTTTACTCCAGCGCTTGAGAAATGGAACAACAGTGAACTCTTTTATTAATCAGGCATCAATAATGTTTACAAACAGCTCACACTCTCTTAACAAGAGCCGATGCACAATTCTGCAAATTACAATAAGAAAAGTCTCTCCATCCTCCCATACACAATACATGCTTCTCCTTTTATAATCAGAAGGAGGAGAAATTAAATAGCAAATATGATCTCTAATAATAATATTGAATTTCTTCCAACCAATTGATCAACAATAAAATAGATTTACATCTCTCTTTCAACAACAGCAAGTCGAATTTGGCTTTGTAGCTGAGATTTGGAGGACGGCCGCAACCACAGATCTGAGAAAATCGTGCTCAAAGAACCCTGCGAATCTCTCAACACAGGCCGAATTTGGGCAAACCGTTCTTTGTTAAAGTTAATTGGGTCCGTTATGGACAAACCCCATGTTCCGCATTTTCCAGATTCGTCTTCATTTGCTCAGAATCTCAACCGCAAAACTGTCACTCCTTATTCCAGCGCATTTCTGAGTTGGCACTTTTAATGATCAAATCTTCAATCTGGAAATTATCTTGGAGGCTAAAAATGGTGAATAATGTTATAACCAACTTATTAAAATTATCATTGATAAAATCATGCATAATCATCAATTTATTAGAAATAAAGGAGAATAAATAATATTCATTCATAAGAGCATAAATCATTATAAAATGGATTTAAATAATAAATTATAATAAATGACGTGATGAAGAATGGTAGAAATGGGTGGAATAAGTGTTCAAAAGTGA